>JADRCH010000109.1:6488168-6656161 GCA_019843965.1 Rhynchomys soricoides
TTGTATACATTGGATATTAGCCCTCTATCTGATGTAGGATTGGTAAAGATCTTTTCCCAATCTGTAGGTTGCTGTTTTGTCCTCTTTACAGTGTCCTTTGCCTTACAGAAGCTTTGTAATTTTATGAGGTCCCATCTGTTACTTCTTGATCTTAGAGCACAAGCCATTGGTGTTCTGTTCAGGAACTTTTCCCCTGTGCCCATGTGTTCGAGACTTTTCCCCACTTTCTCTTCTATTAGATTCAGTGTATCTGGTTTTATGTAAAGGTCCTTGATCCACTTGGACTTGAGCTTTGCACAGGGAGATAGGAATGGATCTTCTACATATAGACCGCCAGTTCAACCAGCACCATTTGTTGAAGATGCTGTCTTTTTTCCACTGTATGGTTTTAGCTCCTTTGTCAAAGATCAAGTGACCATAAGTGTGTGGGTTCATTTCTGGGTCTTCAATTCTATTCCATTGACCTACCTGCCTGTCACTGTACCAATACCATGCAGTTTTTATCACTACTGCTCTGTAATACAGCTTGAAGTCGGGGAGGCTGATTCCCCCAGAAGTCCTTTTATTGTTGAGAATAGTTTTTGCTATCCTGGGTTTTTTGTTATTCCATAGGAATGTGAGAATTGCTCTTTCTAAGTCTATGATGAACTGAGTAGGGATTTTGATGGGGATTCCATTGAATCTGTAGATTGCTTTTGGCAGGATGGCCATTTTAACTATATTAATCCTGCCAATCCATGAGCATGGGAGATCTTTCCACCTTGTGAGGTCTTCTTTGATTTCTTTCTTCAGAGCCTTGAAGTTCTTGTCATACAGATCTTTCACTTGTTTGGTTAGAGTCACACCAAGATATTTTATATTGTTTGTGACTATTGTGAAGAGTGTCATTTCCCTAATTTCTTTCTCAGACTGTTTATCCTTTGGGTATAGGAAGGCTACTGATTTACTTGAGTTAATTTTGTATCCAGACACTTTGCTGAAAGTGTTTATCAGTTGTAGCAGATCTCTGGTGGAGTTTTTTGGGTCACTTAAGTATACCATCATATCATCTGCAAATAGTGATATTTTGATTTCTTCCTTTCCAATTTGCATCCCTTTGACCTCCTTTTGTTGTCTGATTTCTTTAGCTAGAACTTCAAGTACTATATTGAATAGATAGGGAGAGAGAGGGCAGCCTTCCTTGTCGCTGATTTTAGTTTGATGTTGGCTACTGGTTTGCTGTATATTGCTTTACTATGTCTAAGTATACTCCTTGGATTCCTGATCTTTCCAAGACTTTTATCATGAAGGGATGTTGAACTCAGTCAAGTGCTTTTTCAGCATCTAACAAAATGATCATGTGGTTTTTTTTCTGTGAGTTTGTTTATGTAGTGGATTACATTGATGGATTTCTGGGTATTGAACCATCCCTGCATCCCTGGGATGAAGCCTACTTGATCATGGTGAATGATTGTTGTGATGTGTTCTTGGATTCGGTTTGCAAGAATTGTATTATGTATTTTCACATCAATATTCATAAGGGAAATTGGTCTGAAGTTTTCTTTCTTGTTGGGTCTTTGTGGGGTTTTGGTATCAGTGTAACTGTGACCTCATAGAGTGAATTGGGTAATGTTCCTTCTGTTTCTATTTTGTGGAATAGATTGAAGAGAATTGGTGTTAGGTCTTCTTTGAAGGTCTGATAGAATTCTGCACTGAACCCATCTGGTCCTGGGCTTTTTTTGGTTGGAAGACTTTTAATGACTGCTTCTATTTCTTTAGGGGTTATGGGAGTGTTTAGATGGTTTATCTAATCCTGATTTAACTTTGGTAATTGGTATCAGTCTAGAAACTTGTTCATTTCCTCCAGATTTTCCAATTTTGTTGCATATAGGCTTTTGTAGTAGGATCTGATGATTTTTTTAATTTCCTCAGAGTCTGTTATATCTCCCTTTTCATCTCTAATTTTATTAATTTGCATATTGTCTCTGTGCCCTCTGGTTAGTCTGGCTAAGGGTTTATCTATCTTGTTGATTTTCTCAAAGAACCAGCTCTTGGTTTTGTTGATTCTTTGTATAGTTCTTTTACTTTCTACTTGGTTAATTTCAGCCCTTAATTTGATTATTTCCTGCCTTCTACTCCTCTTGGGTGTATTAGCTTCTTTTTGTTCTAGAACTTTCAGGTGTGCTGTTAAGCTGTTAGTATATGCTTTCTCCAGTTTTTTTTTGGAGGCATTCAGAGCTATGAGTTTTCCTCATAACACTGCTTTCATTGTGTCCCATAGGTTTGGGTAAGTTGTACTTTCATTTTAATTAAATTCTAGAAAGTCTATAATTTCTTTATTTCTTCCTTGACCAAGTTATCATTGAGCTGAGCATTGTTCAGCTTCCATGTGTTTGTGGGCTTTCTGTTGTTGCCATAGAAGACCAACCTTAATCCATAATGATCTGATAGGAGGCATGGGATTATTTCAGTCTTCTTATATCTGTTGAGGTTTGTTTTGTGACCAATTATATGATTAATTTTGGAGAAAATACCATGAGGTGTTAAGAAGAAGATAAATTCTTTTGATGTAGGACGAAATGTTCTATAGATAATCTGTTAAACCCATTTGGTTCATAACATTTGTTAGTTTCACTGTGTCGCTGTTTAGTTTATGTTTCCAAGATCTGTCCATTGTTGATAATGGGGTTTTGAAGTCTCCCACTATTATTGTGTGAGGTGCAATGTGTGCTTTGAGCTTTAGTAGAGTTTCTTTTATAAATGTGGGAGCTCTTGCATTTGGGGCATAGATGTTCAGAATTGAGAGTTCTTCTTGGTAGATTTTTCCTTTGATTAGTATGAAGTGTCCTTTCTTATCTTTTTTGATGACTTTTGGTTGAAAGTCAATTTATCTGATATTAGAATGGCTACTCCAGCCTGTTTCTTGGGGCCATTTGCCTGGAAAATTCTTTTCCAGCCCTTTACGCTGAGGTAGTGTTTGTCTTTAACACAGAGGTGCGTTTCCTGGATGCACCAGAATGCTGGGTCCGGTTTATGGATCCAGTCTGTCAGTCTTTGTCTTTTTACTGAGGAGTTGAGACCATTGATGTTAAGAGGTATTCAAGAATAGTGATTGTTGTTTCCTGTAATTTTTGATGTTGTTTATATGTTTGTGTGGCTATCTTCTTTTGAGTTTGTTGAAAGATTACTTTCTTGCTTTTTCTTGAGTGTAGTTTCCATCCTTGAGTTGGTGTTTTCCATGTATTATTCTTTGTAGAGCTGGGTTCGTGGGAACACACTGTGCAAATTTGGATTTTTCATAGAATATTTTGGTTTCACCATCTATGATTATTGAAAGTTTTGCTGGGTATAGCAGCCTGGGCTAGCATTTGTGTTCTCTTAGAGTCTGTATGAGATCTACCCAGGATCTTCTAGCTTTCATAGTCTCTGGTGAGAAATCTGGTGTAATTCTGATAGGTCTGCCTTTATATATTGCTTGCCCTTTTTCCCTTACTGCTTTTAATATTCTTTCCTCATTTTGTGTATTTGGTATATTGACTATAATGTGACAGGAGGAATTTATTTTCTGGTCCAGTCTATTTGGCCTTCTGCAGGCTTCTTGTATATTTATGTTCCTCTCTTTCTTTAGGTTAGGCAAGTTTTCTTCTATAATTTTGTTGAAGATATTTACTGGTCTTTTAAGTTGGGAATCTTTACTCTCTTCTATACCTATTATCCTCAGGTTCTGTCTTCTCATTGCATCCTGGATATCTTGGATGTTTTGGGTTAGGAATTTTTTGGATTTGTGTTTTCTTTGACTGTTGTGTCATGTTTTCTATGGTTTCTTCTGCACCTGAGATTCTCTCTTCCATCTCTTGTATTCTGTTGGTGATGCTTGCGTTTATGACTCCTGATTTCTTTCCTATGTTCTCTAACTCCAGGGTTGTCTCCCTTTGTGATTTTTTATTGTTTCTCTTTCTGTTTTTAATTCCTGAATGGTTTTGTTCATTTGTTTGATTGTGTTTTCCTGTAATTCTTCAAGGGATTTTTGTGTGTCCTCTTTAAGGGTTTTCAGTTGTTTACCTGTTTTCTCTTGTATTTCTTTATGGAGTTATTTATTTCCTTCTTAAAATCTTCTATCATCCTCTTGATATGTGATTTTAAGTCTGAGTCTTCCTTTTCTGGTGTGTTGGGGTATCCAGGGCTGGCTGTGGTGGCAGAGCTAGGTTCTGATGAAGCCAAGTAGTCTTGGTTTTTGTTCCTTGTGTTCTTGCCCTTGCCTTCCGTCATCTGGTTATCTCTGGCGTTAGCTAGTCTTTCTCTCTCTGACTGTGGCTTGTCTTTCCTTCAAGCCTAGGTGTCAATGTTCCTTGGAGACCAGTTCTCTCTCCCTACTGTTCCTCAGTCCCTGAGTCTGGAGTCCTCCTGTTGCTGGCTTTTCCACACAAGTGAGCATCTCACTTTCTCCTGGAGCCGTTTGGCTATGGAGCCCTGGTGGCCCAGGCAGAGGTTTCCTGCCACAGGTGGAAACCGGCAGGCTCTTACCTCAAGGCTGTTCCTCAGTCCCTGCGTCTGGAGCTCTCTTGTTGCTGGCTTTCAGAGGTATATTTTATACTTTATGTTCATTGACCTCTTTTATACACACTGTGTACAGCTCATGCTAAAGCAGATAGCATTTTAAAGTGATCATCTTAATGTTCTGTGTGTTTCTCCCATGAGCTATCCCTGTTATACTCAAGGTCTTAGAAAGGTCTTAGTGTGAAGGAAAAGGATATTTGCCTATGCCAGTAATAAATGGCTTCAGTTGTCTAGGCTGAAAATTCCCCTTGACTTTCAAGTCACAACCAATTTGTAGTCTGTGTCTTGTCTTGGTAAATTTCTTAGCCACTCCAGTCCTCCAGAGGCCCCATTCCCTGTGGATCTAGTTCTTCGGGACACAAGGCTATCATACATATGAAGTATTTTTTATTAACCATTTTAGTAAGATATCTTTCTGAAATATGATCATATCCCTAACTGAACCCAAGGCTGATAGTTAAGCCTTGGAAAGAAAAATGATCATGATCAGTCAGTGATCATAGATGCACTGTGGTGCCAAGGTCTCCTGATTTCTACAACTATGAGGCTTCTAGATGCTCTGTTTTGTCCTTAGGTCAAGATTCTGTATCTTGAGTTTGTTTTTGCACTTCCCTCCTATCCATGGTCTCACTTTACATGTTCTAAATGCCTGTGATCAGCCATGACCCCAAAATAGCACATGAAAAACACTAAGATAAACTTGTAAGTTTAAAACTTATTATAGTCTATCATAATTATCTTATTTATCATTAATTGTTGTCTTTGAGCTTTTTATCATGTCTGGTTGATAAGTTAATTTCATCAAGTTATGTATAGGAAAAGCCATAGTGCACATTAGTTTGATTTTATCTGGGAACCTTGGGGTCTCAGAATGCATTCTTCATGAATGAAGGCTTAGTGCTTGATCATTGAGAAACTCCGGACATCCGTGGCAAGCCGTTTTCTCTCTTCTGGATGTCTGCCCTCTAAGTTTCTGTGACAGCATTGGGAAGTGAGATACACAGCTGAGGAGAGGATGGTGACAGGAAGTTGCTATTTAGATTACTGAACTAATTATTAGAACAATGTATTAGTAGAGTTGACCTAAGTTCCCTTCTGACCACACTTTCTTTCCCTACAGTTCCTGGGTTTGAGGAAAATTCTGTGTGTGCCTATAGATGTACATGTGTATTGGATCAGCCCTCAGACCACTTTCAAATTTCATTCACCTGTATGTTCTTCCCCCACTGAAAAGAACTCCTGGAGCAATAACCAATAGAACCTTGCTTAGAACCTTGCTACACATTTTTTTTTATATCACATTAAGTGAGCAAGTAATTAAGGACACTCATTTAAGAGTATAGGCATTCAAAGTCCATTCATGATTAACAGTGGAACTCAGGAAGCTCAGAGTATTTGGAAAGAAATCTTTACTCTCACGGGAAGAATACTGCATTGGTTGATAACTGAATTAGTTCACCAGAGTCTGCCTCCAATCCACCTTGTCAATCACAGTGATCCTTCCTGCATGCAAGCAGACTATGAGTTCTTCAGTTCTTCCATGCTTCCATTAGCTAACAAAGGACAAGCTCCACCTGTCCTTCATATCCAAGTTCTCACAGTACGGATGCTCTTTACCCATTTGCTCCCATCACACTCTACACATATTGCAATACAGTTGAAAACTGGGATGTATCAATTTCCTCGGTTGACGATGGGCTTCCTTACCAAGGCTTTGGTTTTTGCGTATTTAATGCTTAATGGGCCTTGTGCTGAGTGTATAGCTTCCTTGATAGAGTGCTTGCCTAGCATGCCCAAAACCCTGGTGTCAGGCACTCATAAACCCAATCAAGCACGCAGGAGATGAAGACAGGCAGATCAGAAGGCTAGCCTGTGATACATGAGACTCTGTATAAATATACATATGTACATCATATACATATGCACATGCACACAAAGAGCTTAGGTAGAGCCTGTCCTTTGCTAGCTATGGGAAGAGAAATCATTAAAAAATTGAATAACGTCTCAGAGTCTGCTTACATGCAAGGAAGGGTCTTTTAGAAGGAGGAAGGGTCACTCAGATTGGTGTGTGTGTGTGTGTGTGTGTGTGTGTGTACACTTAGAAATCCTATTTTGAATGTTTGGATGGCTGAATATCCAAAATATTATTACTCCAAATGAGCATATAAAGCAGATCAATACACCTTCCAACAGGAGTCTCCGCCCTAGAGCATTATCATCTGTGAAATATGTGCATAATCATGAAAAGATTCATTAAATTTGAAATTAATTTAAATAACTAAAGAGAAGTTACTACACGGTGAAAAAAAGAGCTAGCTCTTCATTTATAAATGGTCCTAACTATCATAATTTAGAAACATTGTTTAATTCATTTTAATTGAAATCATTACTTCACATGAGCAATTGGAAGAGAATTGCTCATGTGTTTAACTAACAAACAAATAAATGAGGTACCATGATTCTGAAGTCTTTATTGAGTGTGAATATATTTTCATCACTCTGTATATATAAATAGTTGCATGCAGAGAATATAGATTTTATTGCATTGGCTGCTATTGAAATTATTTTGACAAAATTTATTTCTACTAGTTTATTATAATTTCTCATCAATAAAATGAATCACTTTAAAATGTATAATTGTGGGGCTAACACATAGTTGAGAAAAGCTTTTGAGCAGGTATATGCATATAGTCTTCTCTTCAAAGAGATTGCTTTGAAAAGAAATGTGATGATAGCTATTAACAGAAATATTTATGTGCATTGACCAGCACCAGGACAGACCCAAAGACTGGAGTTGCCCTTTATGTGTAAACTCATACCAACTCTGCTGTCTTATGATCTGTGGTCACAACCACTGTCAGCTTAGAGGGTTTAGAACTTGACAATTTATTTGTACCCAGCTTGCTGGAAGGCTGAAAGCAGGTCTCTTTATCGTAGGCCCAGTGCCTAGCACCATGGAGCTCTTCCAGACAGAGAGACACAGCCTATCAAGGGAGGTTGGAGATCTGGGAAACATCTCCCCCTCCAAGCTATGTCACACAAATGAAAACTAAGACAGATTTTGTCATCAGCTGAGACTTAACTGATTTCAGGACCTCACCCAAAGAAAGGGTGAAAAGCAGAAGGATCAGCTATCTCTCTGGCTGATTATCTCATGGTTGTCATGATTTGCTGTGGTAAATATTTAATTCATGAAGCTAAAAGTTTGGTTGTCAGTTTCTAGATGTCTAAATAAAATGGGAAGCATATTGTTCATAGTTGAAGTCAGGTGAACTGGCTTTTCCAAAATATTATTTTCTTGAAGTAAATAGCAGGGTTCACCAGTGAAACAATGGTGACCATGAGGCTGACTCACTGCAAAACCACTGTATATAGGAAAAATACATTAACACAGAGCCCCTTGGCCTGCCAGATGAATAGCTGTCTTATTTTAGATAAGAAAGAACTAGTTACTGAACATCTGCAGGCCATGCTTGCTTGGTGCTGGAGACATAAGACTTGATTATGTTCAAGGAGCCTATAGTCTAAAAGGAAGAAAAAAAAACTAGAAAGCTCTCTAGTTATAACACACTTCCCAGGCCTTACCCAGAGCAGGAAACCTCTCTTTCATGCCTAAAGCCCCAGACAATTAAATTCCTGGAAGAATCAGAATGATCATGAGTTTCAACTACTCTTGTCCCATTATAGAGTCAAGATCTACTCTCCTGGCCTTGTTCCTTCCCTTTCCTCACCCCAGCCTCTCAGATACCAGAACTGAAGACTTTACCTAGGGCTACTGGGTCAGAAGGGCTCATTCCAAGCCTGTAGTATGTGGAGGCCCAAGCACCAGGTTCCTCTCTCTGCTGATGCTCAGGATTCTGGAGCAAAGTTGTTCCTGAGAACACCCCCATGAGTTCCTCTACTCACTCTGCTCAGCCTTCCCTCCTATCCCCAACAAGGAAGAGCACATGGACCTCTGCCCACCTCTAGGGCCATAGCTCCCATGGTGTACCCCACTTCTGCCCTGCATGCCTGGAGGTTGCTGAGGCACACATTGGTATTAATGGTGCTTGTTTGCCCTCTCTCATCAACCTGGACAGTCCCAAGAAAAGGGAATAGAGTAGAATATATTGAGGAGGTACAATAGGGAGGGTGGGGAACAGGAAATGGGAGGGGCTGGAAACATGTATCTGAGCAAGGAGATGACTGTTGACTGGGTCAGTCCCAGCTGGGTTCTTTAAAGTAAATGGAGCCTGAAGAGCAAATTACAAGTTTTGTAACAGCAAGAGAGGGACCTATAAGAACTCTGAGTACATGCATATCTTATTAATTAGCTATGGAAGGTTGTTGTGGCAAAGTCTCATGTAGCCCAGGCTGGCCTTGAACTCTTTGTATAGCCAAGAATTACAGTGAACTTTTGATTTCCTAGTTCTACCTCCCAATATTGGAATGATAGGCATGTACCACCATCTTCAGTTTCATGTGGTGTTGGGGACTGATCCCAGGGCATTGTGTAAGCTAGGCTAACACTGCCAGCTATGCTATGTTCCCCAGATGATCCCATGGGAATTTTAAGACTTTTTAGAAACTTCAGTAGTTCAGCTCATGTCTCCCACTACTCAGGAGGTACTGTTCAGCAAACTGGAGGCCAAGCTCTTATGTAACCTGTCCAGAATCTCATGGCATATCAAAGAAATGGCACTAAGACCCAGATATTTTGGATTTAAAGCTTGTATTCAAAGTTTTTTGCTTGCTTACTTAAAATTATGGCTGTAAACAACAGGTCTCCACTGTACATTCTAGAACTAATGGACTGGTGTGGTTAAAATGGAACACTCATGGGACTGATACTATGAATAAAAGAAGATAGAGAATAGCAAGAAGAATGGGGAGAGGAGAGGGAAAGATAATGAACTTGGCCTTTACTATGTAGACAGTGAGAAACCTCAGCGCTGAAAACCTCCGCACAAGCAGCCATGGGGAATGAACTATTTTCAAGTTGTTGTTCACAAGCTGTATTTGCCATCTTTTTGGTACTGAGAGCTGAGATGTGCCTGGCTGTGGCCAGAGGGTCTGTCCGTCCCCATTGTATTGGTGACATACTACTCGATTTCAGCAATGGAAATTGAGGTAAAAAAAAAAATGAGAAATTACAACTTCATGAAGAGAATAGCCCATGCTGGAGTCTGAGGATGGTGTCCACAAGAGTCGCTCATACGGAACCCAGAAGGGAGAAGCAACAGGATTCAAGATTAGCTGACTGTTAACCTGACTCACTTTTGGATTGTGATGTTTGAGTTGTTGTTTGCTGAGAAGAAGTGGAGAACCTGTGGAACAAAGCCACAAAATCACCATGGATAGTTTACTTGACCTTCGGAAATTAAAAGTTGGCTCAATTGTTTTGTGTGAAGAACAAGTATTACTTGAAAAGTAAGAAGAAATGTTGTCTAGGCATTACAGTGTTATTGAGACCAACTTCTCCCTGTTTTCTCTTTCCTAGATAAAATGTAAGAAATCTTCATCCCTTCTGATCAGGGCACAATAAATTGAGTATGAGATTCCTTTCCTATTTGTTAATGTGATTAGCACACCTTATAAAAAGGAGTGATGAAGTACAAACGAAGTACTCATGTCTTCTGATGTGAGAGGCAGCCACAGATCACAGATCAAATTCTGAAGGAGGGTGGCCTACTCCTGGGGTCATGCTTTACTCCCCTCCACCTGAGCTACATTATTTTTCCAAAGCAAACCATTTCCACTGACTGCTTTCAGAGAGCCAGGACCTGGTACCCATGCCCAAATCATCTCAAGGTCTCTTCTCTGATCTTCCTGAGCCTTGTCATCCTAGATTCATGGTGTGGAGGGGCCAAGTGTGTGCATAGGAGGCATGGATGTATTTGAAGCGTGAGTATATGGGCTGAGTAGCCAGAGGTCAAAGGTGGAAGAAGGCAGCAAAAGGCAGTGACCTAGAGCCACCACATTTAAGCACAGCAGTATATGTAGAATCCAAGAATTTTACATTTGGATATGGACTTCCAGGCTGTTCAGAACATATACCCACCAACATGGGAAGATAGGTCATTTTGTTGTTTATTTCTTTAGCCTGGGAATGCTTAGTTTGCATATTTATCATGATCCTGACTAATGACATCCTGATCCATGCCCTACAAACTGTTAGGGGACGATCTGCTTGACACTTGACCGAAAATTGCTGACCTGTATTCTCACCTCCAAATGCAGGAATTGAAGCCTAGCTCTTCAGCTGACAGAGCTCCCACTTCAACAATGAGGCCCTTTGTTCACAGGACTGTAGCGTGAATGCCTGTGAACTTTAGGGATGAGAATGGTAGCTGTTCCTCCAGCCTCAGTCCTGACTCTGCAGCTCAACTTCTCAGTCTGCAAGAAGCTCCAGTCTCCTTTCTGCAAGGCCCTTTCCTGTTACGTTGCTTATGAAAACAACCCATTACTTGCCTCTCATTGTCTTCTTCTACCTAGAGAGCAAGAATTAATGAACCCATTGTTTACTAGTCCCAAACATCAAAACATTATGATGGAGATTTTCAATATTGATTATTAAAATCATGTCTGCTGGATCAGTTCAAAGCAGTTTCAGGAGGCTGGTTTGATAGTTCGTTTAAGTGGTTAATAAGAGCTCCAAGGCCTAACTGTGACTATCCAAAGCTGTACATGTCCACGATGACCCTGAACACAGCTCTTCACTGCTTCACTGGCTTTCTTTTTTTCTTTCTTTTTTTTCTTTTCTTTTCTTTTTTTTTTTTTTTTGACAAGGTTTCTCTATGTAGCCTGCTGCCCTGGAACTCACTCTGTAGACCAGGCTGACCTCACACTCACCTCCTGCCCCTGCCTCCCAAGTGCTGGGATTAGGCATATATCATCACTACCTAGACCAGGCTATCTTGACTGCTCTTCAATGGTTGCTTCATCTCTACTATGTTTGTCTGAGGTTTGGCAAAGAATCTATGGTTTTTCTTTTCAGGTGCTAAAAAAGAACACCTCATACTCTTCCCAGAACGTCAGGCAGTAGGGAGTGGCCACTTCCTATCAGGAAAGGTGTAAATCTGGACTCCTCCATGTAGTGGCCAACAGCCTGGCTTGCCTGCCTCTCAGAGAAGAGTTGTACATGTCCTCCTGGCTCTCATCCCTTCCCCATCCTGATTCCTCACATCTCAGCATGACTCAGCTCTAATTGAGATGATCAAGAAACTGCTTGTTAGTGAGAGCAGAAATTTGCCTCTATATTACTGACATCAAAGGACTTTCCAAGATGGGTACCACATAGCATTGTGTCCTCTTGAGACACTCTTTAATATAACACAACAACAAAGGACTTTATCATAAAGAAGGAATAAGCAATGAGCTGTTAGATGCCTCAGATGTGCCACAAACTCCAAAGATCTTGTTTTTCAGAACTGTATTGTGATATGTGACCCAAAGGCTAGTGCTAGTACCTAAGACAGAAACAGAGCTGCAGCAGATGGCCCAGTGGGTCTGTGGCTTTTTGCCAGCCTGTGGATTTCCTTATACATTAACTTTTGTGTGTTACAAGAACTCAAAACAGAAAATTACAGTCTTCCAACCTCTAAGTCTAACCTTATAAACAGAGTCACCCACCCTGACCACCATACTCCCTTCAGAGTGGGAAGACAATTACCCTCAGCCTTCCCCTGAGGCCTGCAAAGTGCTGACAGAGGAAATTGGGGTAATGTGAACAGATGAAGAAAAATGTCCACAATTTTTAAGTCTGGGTTGAAGGGAAAGGGTAGTGAGAATTATGGAATTTTGGAAACATTGTAAGAACATGATTTTGTTTTAATCCCAGGTGTGGGATGTGGGCTGTTTGACTGTCCACAGCAGCTGCCTACGGTTTTCCTCATGCTCCAGCAGCAGTGTGATTTTGCCAGTGGCAGAAAATTTCTGTGATTATATGTTGTTTGGAATTCTGAGGACTTTTCAGTATATAAATGCTAAGCCACTGAAAGAGGCAGGGTGGGTTGTTGGTTGTTGCTGGTTGCAGTTTGTTAAATAAAAACAAGAAGAAGAAATTAGATATCTTGGCAGCAAAGACCAAACTTTCCCCCCAGAAACTCAATGCCCCTAATTTAGCAGGAAGTCTAATGATGATGCCACCTCCTTCTCCCTCTATCTGTCCTTTCTTCTCTCCTATCTCATGTTATGGGGTTGAAAATGTGGAAGAAAGGGGGAGGGAAAGGGTGGAAGAAAGAAGAAAGCACTAAGCAGCAAAAAGACAGCTACAGAAAAGAGCTTAAGTTACACCCACACTGCAATGTTAGAGGTAAAAAGGTTGGGACTCCAGCACATGCTACAACATGGATGAACACTGTTGAAATAAACCAGTCCCAGGAAGACAATTACAGTCATTGGGATGACTGTGTTTCCATACAGCAGTGGGAGCAGTCAGGTTCACAGAGAACAGTGCTTTTTTTAGAGGTGAAGAAGAAAGAAGTTCTTACTTCTCTGTACTCTTGTTCTATTTCAAATTCCAATCTCCGAGAAATTTCTAGAATATACACCCGTGCCATGTAACTGATCTTCTAGCTTTTATCTTCTACATTTAACAGCACAGTTTCTACTTTGGAATGTTTCTTAGGGACACAGAGTTTGCACAGGACCCAAAGGAACTCACTGGACACTTGAACTTGAGGTGACTTGCTGTGGGGCCAGCTCTGATGAGGGCTGCAGGCACTACAGAGAAGCATGCTTCTGCCCTTGAGGATACCTCTGAAGAAAGTTCTTGTCCGCTCATGTCCTTCATCTTCCTAAAACCATTCTCAGCTTGCCTGCTCACTCAGAGTCTTTGCAGTGATCTCCAAATTTGGTCACTCCAAATCCCCTCCACCCCTCTCTTCCTCTATACACGTGCTGACCTCACTGTTTAATGGCTGACAGTTTTGATCTCTCAGCCCTGATACCACTCAGCTCTTCTGCCTGGAGTGTTCTTTTCTCTGGGGCTTTCTCTTCTCTGCAGTCTTTCCTGAAGTACCACTTCAGTGATCTTCTTGAACCACATATTTAAACCAGAACATTCAGATCTATTGTTCCACACATAGTGTGTCTCTCAGGCTTCTCATCTTCATATCTTCTTCAGCATCTTGCACACTGGATACTTAACTCATCTGATGTGTATATTTCCTCCCTAAAGGAAATTAGGTGGTTTTGTGGTTTTGATAGTGGCTGTTTCCCCCTTGCTTAGAACAGTGTGTCGTGTGTATTATATACTACATAAATGGCTAAGTAAAGTGACTAAGTAAAGCAGTGAACCAAGGCTCTGTCTTCTAGAAAGGTTAGAAATAACATAGCTACTTAGAAGACTGTCCCTTTAAGATAACGTTATAAATAAAAGCCATATAGATCACAATGATTTTATAAATCTGTGATACCAGGGCATAGTAATGCAGATTACTAGTGGTACACCTAATGCTGACACTATGGAACTTTTAACTGAACCCTGACATCTATGTCTAAGAAAAGCAGCAATATTCTGGGGAGCCAGTAGAGTCAGACGCTACATCAACAGCAAACATTGTTTGAACACCAAGAGCTGTTTGGCATCTTCCTTTGTGAATAGAAATAGATCAATGAAAGGAGGGAAACCTTGCTTCATCATAATTTCTAAAACTTTAGTAGTTTTTCATGTACCAAACACTACCCTAGTGGGTCAGGTCACCTAATCTCCCCACCTTACAAGTAGATATAATATCCAGAGAAACCCAGACCTGGGGAAGTTATCTTCCTAAATGCAAGCTACCACAGGGATTCACATGTAGGTACCATGACTGTCATCCTCAGTAATCAAATCGGACCAGTTGGGGTTTGGTTTTGTTGATTCTCAATTGTATTTGAAATTGCCAGGCCTCCATAACTACTTTCTACCTGGATTACTAAAATAGTGGCTGCAGCAACGAACTTTTCCAACAGCAGAGAGAAATGCTTTAAAGGTTGCTATCTTTTCTAATTCATTTTTTGGAAATCATTTTGGTTTATCATTGCAGAAAATCTCTAAGCAATAAAAGAAATGCAATAAAAAAGAACAAGCCATGTATTATGAAGTGTGCTTTGCATCTTGATAGCACATGATTTATTTGTTGCTTCTGATAAATGTGAAAATAAATTGCTTTGGTAGAATTCATGAGTAGAATGGCTCGGGCGGTGTAAAGTTTTGCTTCCAGCATTGAACTAAGATTCAGCTTGGATGGCTTGTAGTATAGGACCTCAGGGCAGTTTTGAAAATAATTAGATTCCCAGTTTATTAAAGTGTAGATTTGAAATTCTCCCATACAGAATATATTTTCAACAATAACCCAAGTGCTGGGAAACTATCTGAGAGAGATGAAGAAGAGAAATGATAATGCTTTATTAGTGTGCACCAGAGCAGAAAGACTTATGTATCTTAGAGCAGTCAATGTAATAACAATTCCACTTTTTTTTTTTCAAAGTAAAAGCCATTTCCTAAATGATTCCAGTTAATTGTGATTCAGGCAGATATAATTCCTTCCCACCTTCAGTAGTGCTAAGTGACAGATATGTTGCTTTGCTTTGCCTTCATTAACAATCATACCAGTTTAATAAACAGTCATAATATGATCAGGTGAGTCTCAGCATCCTCCCCCCAACTAGAGCAATATGAACCTAGACTTTTGCCATACTTACTTACGATTCCATTTGAATGGAAGACCCTGATCCATAAGAGAGCTGAGAAAGTTTTTATGTCCAGAACATAAAGAGGGACAGAGGGAAAACCAAGGGAACTTGCTTAGAGAGGAAGTGGGGGGCCAGTGGAGAGTAACTTTGCATCCCATACTATGAATATGAAAAGAATTTCATCTTCCATAATGGAATGGTACCAAAGAATTTTAAATGGAGATGACAGGATAGTGTGTTCATTAAAGAGACTAATTTGGCCTTCTTTGTGGAGAACATCTACGAGACGGGCAAGGTGAAGGCAAAGAGACCTTTCAAAGACATGACAAAGTTGTAGAGACAGTTCAAAGAGAGAAGACTGGAGATGTGTTACAAATAGAAAGTACTAGATTTGGTAATGGATGAAGAACAAGACTTTGATATCTGGCTTAGGTGCTTGGGTTTAGGTGGTTGGTTTATCCTCCAAAATTCATGTTAAAATTTAATGACTCCTGTGACAGTATTGGGAAACAGAAATTTTAATGGCAATAAGACCTTCCAGAAGCTACTGCCTCTGACTGGGTAGACCCCAGGAGCTCTGACTACATAGGCCTGATGTCTCACATGACAGGGGAATGGATTCTCTTGCTCAGAGAATCCACTCAGAGTCTGAATCCACAGCTTAAGTGTCTCAAACAGAGAGGCAAATAGGAATTATGCTGTCCTCAATGTCTCCTGAACAGTCTTATGAGGATGCTGTGAACAAGGAAACTTATACATAAGCCCACCACCAGACAGATATGGGATCTGCTAGTTCAGTTGGCCAAGCCACTACCCTGCCATTTAATTCTTCCTCTTAGAAAAAGCTACTCTCAGGGTTTATACCCTAACCACCCATGTTCCCTCATCTGAGGAGAATTTCCAGATACTCACAGCTTTAGAAAGTTGTTCGAAATATCTAAACAGTGTCTTCCAGTTGGAAGTATGCTTACTACTGCCAGTATGTGGTGACTTAGAGATTTGTCTGTCAGCAGGATGGTTTTAGCCTTCTTTGTCAATTCAGTCTATGTTACATGTAATTATTTCTAACAGATTTTCTATGAGTGTCTGTGTTCATATCTCATCTGTTGGTTGAGAGTATGGAATGAAATGTTGATGTTTCTTTTTTTAAAAGATTCTGTTAATAAGGTTACTTTTAAAATAGAGTTAATTGGTTAGTGAATCATTTACCCTTGACAAGGTAGATACTGTCTCTGGGAATATACATTTTAAATTGAAATTTTTAAATCATTTCTTTTTAGGGGGATATAATTCATGATTAAATTATCTCTTTATACAGACTTACCAAAAAATATATTTCCTATATAATCTTGGAACACAGTATAATAATTTGACATTAACAATAATATGCAGGGTTACATTTTCAAATACTAGATATGGCCATTTAAGGTAATAGTCCCAGTTTTTGCTTTTTATCCTAGCAAATTGCTTTTAACCAGATTTGTTTTAACTTGAGATTCTCTGGTTTTGTTGGTTAAATAATAGCCAGTATTGTTAATACTTTAAAACATATTCAAAGTTTATCATATGTGGAAGCAAGGGATACAGTTTAGATACTTTCTGTTCAGATTCATTCCTTGAATGCTGGCTTTAACTAACTTCCTTTAAAAGGCTGATGTTAACGAACAGCGGATTATAGTTATCATTCTACAGAACTCTTGTACATGGTCCTGTCGTTTGTACAATTGCATGTAACTCCTGTTAATCTTGATGTGAAAGTTTTTCTCCTGTAATCTTGTCATACAGTTATTGCCTCCTGACTTACGTTCATGATCTTTGCCAACTGTGAAGTTTCACCATGGTCTCTTGGATGGACCTCCTTCTGAGGTACTCTACCTGCTGCTCCCCTTGCTGCCCTCTGTCAGCCTTGAAGCAGTGAATGAGAGAGTGACACTCCAAACCTCTCAAAGGAGTTCAGGTTATCTCCGAGAGGAGACAATGGGCCATGGGCCATCCTACTTCTCTCTCTCCCTGACTCATGACTGTGATTGTGGGACTCAAAACAACTGGACTGAAGCTTTCTCTACATCATTTCCCCTCTGTTTTCCCAGTTTATCCGCTTAAAATTCTTCAGGACCAGCTGTGCACCTTGGCTGTTGCTGTGCTCCAAAAAGGACTAGATCTCATGGCTCCTGGGGATTTGAAATGGAGCCTAAGGGCACAGGAACAGATAAAGTTCCTTCCGTTTCCCTTTCCTTTTGGCTTCTCCCTTCGATCCCTTTTCCCTCTTGATCATCCTCATACCTATATTTTTTATCATGTCCCTTAAATGTTTTACTCACAGAACTTTAACCGACACCCAAACAGAACGTTGTTCTGAGCATAAAGCTCTCCCGATAGGCTTCACCTTATAACCGCTCCCATTGTACCTCCTATATCTGCAAAAGAGTCCTTGTAATGTAATGACTGTAATGAAGCTAGTGAAAACTTTCACGCCAGGCCGCAATACTTTACACTAGTCCTCTGTTTGTTCCTGGGATTTTCTGTGGCTCTCAACTACTTTCTGCTACTTTATTTGGTGTAACTGTCCTGGCAACGGGACCAATCACTACTACCCTGGATCAACTCTATGCCTACTTCCTCTCACCAGCCTGCTCCGTTCCTCCACCTCTGCTCCTGCCTACCCCTCAACCATACCAGAAAATCTCTCAGTTCTACCCTGGAACCAAGTCATCTGCTCACTGCCCTCTAAAAATTATTTTCCAAGTCTCTTCAGGAATACAGGATGGCAATTGCCATCCTTCTGATTGGTCAGTGCAGCTGATCAAGTAAAGACTCTCCTCCTGCCACATGATGAAAGAGATCCAGCATTACCCTTTCCAACAAAGACCCTTCTCAATAGGAAATAGCTATAAAACACCCCTGCCCTGTATTTGTTTTTTGTTTTTGTTTTTGTTTTTTTGTTTTTCCCTCAGAGTTAGGAATGATAGTTTTCTACTGAAAGACTACATTTCCCAGCTTTCCTTGCGGAATATGGAAATTTCCACCACCACCACCACCCCTGTAAAGGACAATGTCTCATCTTCCTCATAGGCATTTTGGCCATCTGCACATTGCTGTGGATAACCATGGTCCAGCCTAAGGTCATACCAAGCCTCTCTTTCTTCCCACCTCTGTCTCTCTCTATAGCTTCCTTTAAATAATCTAACAGAAAGGAGAGCGGGTAAAACATAATCTTCATGAAAATAGAATTGGGTGGGTGAAGGGGAATGCAACAGCAAAGACATCATTTTCCAGGATTCCCTTGTGCCCTGCCTGTTCCATGCTGTGTCCTCTGTGAAGTTTGGGATTGCAGAAATTACATAGTTCTTTTGAATATTGCCCTTCCAGAACAACAGGGGGACCTTCCAGCCATTTCCAACAGAGTGCATTCTCTTCTTTTCCAGTAACAGGCAAAGGTACCAGGGCCAGGCTCTGTGATCTATAGATACTGTAGGAAAGGGCTGGCTTCCCTTTCTTCATCCAAACTTAATACAAAATGGAGTAATTTCAGCTGATAAGTGCTATTTATTAGCAGTTTAGAGTAAGGACTTTATTTTCCTTGGTCAACTGCAGAGGCACTTTAGAATTGGTTCTCATGTGTCCCATCACAAGCTATTTCTCCTGATCCCTTACAGCAATACGCATGTCACAGCAGGTACTCTTTCCATTCAACTTATTAAAGCAAGGAAAATCACAGATCGTCTGCAAATGATAAGGACGGAATCCCTGTGATCAGAGATTTAGCCTCATTCTACCCATGAGATAATAGCCAAAAGGCTTACCTATCCCCCCAAACCCTCTCTCTCTCTCTCCCTCTCTCTCTCTCTCTCTCTCACTTTCTCTCTCTCTCTCTCACACACACACACACAGCCCAGTATCTAATTTTACACAGTAGAAAAATCTGAGTGCTTCACGTTTTATAATGATCAAGCTCTATCATTTTACCATATAAAATTCTATTATAACAAAGAACCTGCAGGCACAGTCAAGGACCACATGGATGAAAAACTGTGGCCCAGTTTGGGTGTCTGAGAGATTAAATACTAATTCTCTGCCATCTCACAACTTTGTAATGCTAGACAAAGGCCTGTGTGCTTGATGTTGGTATAATGAAGAAGCAGCACTGTCTGTTCTGGACAAGAGGAGTGGAAAGATGAAATAATGGCCTGCTGTTATTATGGCTAGTAAGAGAAAAGATGATAACACAATCTGAAGTGCAAAACCAGACAATGAGGTGGATTTGGTCACCTGCAGCTAAAAGTCCTTGATGGCTGGGGCAGAGACACCAGTTCAAATGTGCCAGTGTGGTGTCTATAGAATTGTTGCCAGCCTTGGTTGGAGAAGAATGTTGAGGTAGAGATTTTGTAGATTGGTACCCTTCCTGGACTAGCCTCCCTTATTGGTTGCTGTTCATACTATTCAAACCCATGGTGTGTTATAAAACAAAGAATCGTGCATTGTGGAGCCATGAGAGGCAAGGAAGACAACTGAGTTTTCTCACTTTTACTAAGAGGAGTCTGCTCTCCTTTCAGTTTCATGTTGTATGTTACAAATAAAGAAAGTGCCTCTGAGGTGGATGGGGGATGGGATAGGGGGCTTCTGAAGGGGAGACCTAGAAAGGAGAAAACATTTGAAATGTAAATAAAGAAAATATCCAATAAAAAAAGAAAGAAAGAAAGAAAGAAAGAAAGAAAGAAAGAAAGAAAGAAAGAAACTGCTTCTGTACTGTGTTTACAGAACTTGAATCAGTGGTGCTTCCTAGGATCTGGTGCCCAAGCATTCAAAGGTCTTACATTACGTATGGGACCACTGTAATTGTGTAGAAAGGACACAGTAAGAAATGCTACCTGTAGATACTATGGAAAAGGACTTTATGTACTGGATGGACTCTGTAGCCTACCAGACTTCACAGACATTCCATTGGGAGAAGCAGAGGGAATGGCTTTGCGCTTTCACCTTGAACATGGCTGATAGTAATCCTTTGACTTTTCGTGTTCTGAGTGGTTAATTTTAGACTGCTAATATTAACACCCTCTTACTTATTAGTCTTAATTAAACTGACTCCTGAACTACTGTGAAATGTCAAAACCTACATCCTCAGGGTACTGTTGCAGAAGGCTTGGATCTGTAGGAGCTTGACAAGATTAGATCCCACTTCCACCCTGAGGGTTGTCACATTCTACATTAAAATCAACCAAATCAACCCCAGTGGTATCGCAACCACCTCCTGTGTAATTTGGGAAGGATGATTAGAGCAATTGAAGCAAGTGCTGGTGGGATGTGGCTTGATTTACACATATGAAAATCACCAGTTGGCTCCAATTCCCCTTTCCCTGAAAAACAATTGTTTTTCTATGATGTATTCTCTTTATTGGCACTGAAAGAAATGCTTTTCCTCCCCTCCTCCCCTCTCCAGAGATAAGGCCACCTAGCTAGCAGATATTCCCTGTGGGATGGGCATTCCTCCCCTCCCACCCAACCCCCCCCAAGCACATGGAAGAAACAGGTTAGAGAGCCGTAGGCTGGAAGGGAGGGGCTGATTAAGCCCCTGCTACCTCATTTCCTAAAGACCAATCAGTTTAAAAGTCACACTGTTCTGCCAATCACGTTGTACCTAATGGCGGCTGCTCTAAAATCCTATATAAGGGCCCTGAATGGGCTCCACAGGGTCACCTCTGCCTCATGTGCAGGATGACCCAATGCATTGGAAATAATAAACCTCTTGCCGATTGTGAGGGGGAACAACTGGTAGTTGAGACCTTCGGGTCCGACAGCACCATCAACCCTTCTACAATTCCTGGCTGACTGTCAAGATGGAAGCCAATCAGCATGTAGCATTCCTCCTACACAGAGATACCCTCAAGAATGGGTATGGCACCTTACTTGATTAGAGGAGAGTGAAGCTTAAAACAACAACAACGACAACAAAAACCTCTCCTTCCCTTAGATAGCACAATACGCAGACATGAGTATTGGGACAGATGAAGCCATTTTGTGGCAATAAGGTACACCTGCTCTGTTGAAGGAACAAAGAAACAAGAGTTAAGAAAGACGTAGAACAACTAATTTGGAGTCCTCAGCAAGCCCTGCTGATTTGGTGCTAGTCTTTTGATTTATAGGACTCGCAAGTCTACATCACTAGCCTCATCCCAGAGAATCACGGACCTCATGCACAGAGTCCCTGAATCAATATAAGAGAGAAAATGATGGGGGATTAAAGAAAATTAAAGACAGCCTTATTTTAGTACCTTTTCTGGTTCTTGAGCAATGGGAAGAACAGTGAGCCCCAAGCCCAGACCCCAGCTCTGTCTTTCCTCTCTTCCCTGTCAGCTTTCTTCAGGTGGCATTGGGCCTCCTCCACAGCTCATCTATGGCTTCCTCACCACTTCCTTAGTTTTTACAGTATCTACTGCAATTTCTGTCCAAAGAGCTTCATGTCAGGCTAACCTTCACGGTAGTATGTCCTAAAATTTTCTGAATTGAAAAGAGTCACCAGTAAAGACAGACATGCACTTCTCAGGTTACCCATTGTTTATTAGCATCATAAGCAATTATGAACAAACCATAACAATGTAATCCTGCTAAGATATGAAACAAATCTACGCAAAGTTCAACATGAGCTCAGTACTCTTGTATATAGATAGGTAACTGGTACATCAGTTTACCAAATCCTCAAAGAAATGTTGGCCAAGCTCTCGTAAAAAGTCCATAGCCATGTGAATGCAAGCAACCCTAACTAAACTTAGCAAGCAAAAAAGGGAAAGAAAGAACAGTAAAGATGGAAAGAGTTGTGAAGAAAGGGGTCAGCAAGAGTAGATGAGGTAAGAGTACCAGCAGTTGAATGTGACCACAATACATTGCATATATGTATGACTTGCCAAAAATCTAAAAACATACTTAGAAGGTGGTGGAAGAAATAATCAACCATGCCTTTACAAAATTTGCCCAGTTACTAACATCTGGAATAGATCTGTCTTAGCCAGGGTTTCTATTCCTGCACAAACATCATGACCAAGATGCAAGTTGGGGAGAAAAGAGCTTACACTTCCATGCTGCTCTTTATCATGAAAGGAAGTCAGGACTGGAACTCCAGCAGGTCAGGAAGCAGGAGCTGATGCAGAGGCCATGGAGGGATGTAACTTACTGGCTTGCCTCCCCTGGCTTGCTCAGCCTGCTTTCTTATAGAATCCAAGACGACCAGCCCAGGGATGGTACCACCCACACGGGGCCCTCCACCCTTGATCACTAATTGAGAAAATACCTTACACCTGGATCTCATGGAGGCATCTTCTCACACTGAAGCTCCTTTCTCTGTGATAGCTCCAGCTTGTGTCAAGTTGACACACAAAACTAGCCAGTACAAGATCCAATAATATCCAGAAATCATTTTCAAAAAGGTTGAAATTATCAAGAACTAAAATCATACAAAGTATGATTATAATGTATTATTGTTAGGATTAAAGTAAATAACTCAAACATTACAACTGGATGAGCCCCTGTAGACAGTTGCGTTTGATTCATTGTCATAAGCCTAATTAGCTTTTTCAAAAGCAGAAAACTACATTATAGTTAGATGTTCCTAATGTGATTTGAAATGCACTCTAGACAACTTTGATGGCATCATACAGATTTTATACACAGAGAAAATACAAAAAAATAGTCTGTAACTATTAAGATTTTATGTTGTTATTCTTTCTATATGAAAAACACTCTGTATTGGTTATACATCCACCAAGAGGCAAGCATAGTCAACTACAAAGCTGAAAATATTCTTCATACATGTGTGTGTGTGTGTGTGTGTGTGTACAGACAAATAGACAGATAAAGACCACCCCCAAACAAAATTAAACCCATTGAGAAAGAACACTCCCAAACTGAGGAGCAAACTGGGTAAGACTATGAGGAAGCCTTGGCTTATTTTTTCAGTTCCACAGCTAACAACCCCAGTGCTGTTGTTGGAGCCATATCCATGAACTCTGGTTTGCAGTTAACAAAGGGGTCCTCCAAACCCTGAGCAGCAGCTTCCCACAGAACTTTCAGCTGCTTTCTGTAGCTCCATGTCTGAGATAGCAAGAAACCAACAAAATGGCATGTGAAACTTTCTTAATAAAATTACATTAATAAAATTATATAAATCTCTGGGAAAGCTAAAATGTGTGTGTGCTTACACATGTACAGACACATGCATATACACATAACAAAATATTTTAATTAAATATTAATTTTAAACATAAAGAATAACTGACATGTAATTTCTTTTTTTATTTTTTAAATTTATTCTTCTCTTTTTTATTGGTTATTTTATGTATTTACATTTCAAATGTTTTCCTCTTTCCCAGTTTCCCCTCCAGAATCTCCCTCTCCCATTCCCCCTCCCCCTGCTTCTATGAGGATGCTCCCCCTCACACCCACTCACTCCCACCTCACCACCCTGGCATTCCCCTACACTGGGGAATTGAGCTTTCACAAGATCAAGGGTTTCTCCTCCTATTGATCCCAAATAATGCCATCCTTTGCTACATATGTGGCTGAAGCCATGTCCCTCCATGTGTACTCTTTGGTTGTTGGTTTAGTCTCTGGGATTTGTTCTTCTCTTATACAATACAATACCATTTCCCCTCCCTCTACTCTTCCCAGTCCTCCACCCCATCTCCTCTGGCCACCAGATTCACTCCCTTTCCACTTACCTTCAAAAAAGGGCAGGCCTCCCAGGGGTATCAACCAAACATGGCGTAACAAGTTACAATAAGACTTGGCACCTCCCCTCATACAAAAGGCTGGACAAGCCAACCCAGTAGGAGGAAAATGATCCTAAGAACAGGCAAGAGTCAGATATACCCTCACTTCCACTGTTCAGACTTCCACAAGAACACCAAGATACACAACCATAACATACATGCAGATGATCTAGCTCAGTCCCATGCATTGGCACATCAGTCTGTGTGAGCTCCTATGAGCCCTGCTTAATTCATTCTGTGGGTTTTCTTGTGGTGTCCTTGACCCGTCTTACTCCTACAATCCCTTCTCCCCCTCTTCCACAGGATTCCACAAGCTCCACCTCTGGGTCTCTATATCTGTTTCCTTCAGTTGCTGGATGAAGCCTCTCTGATGATGATTGGGCTGGGCACTGATCTATGTGTATAGAAGTATATCATTAGGAATCTTTCATTGACTCTTTTGTTTGTTTGTTTGCTTGCTTGCTTGCTTGCTTGTCATTTGGGTTTGGTTCTATCCTAAGTCTCTGGTCTATACAGCCTCTGGTTCCTAGCCATCCAGATAGTATCAGGAATGGACTCCCTCTCGTGACATGGGCCTCAAGTAGGGCCAGTGAATTGGTTGGCCACTCCCACAAGAAATGTGCCACCATTACCCAACCACATCTTTCAAGCAGGACAAATTATGAATCAAAGGTTGTGTAGGTTGGTTAGTGTTATAGAAGATGGCCAGTTCAGGCTTCATCTCTCATGTTACTTGGAGTCCTTGAGAGATAGGGTCACTCTCATAGATTCCAGGGAGTTTCTACTGCACTTAAAATTCCACATCACCCCCAAATTTCCCCCAGTTTCAGTTGTCCCTCCCCATATATTCTCTCTCCCTCTCACTCTCCCTCCTCCCCTTACCCATCTCCACCTGGTCTTTCCTGTTCCCATCTCCCATGTGTTTTGCCCCACTGGCACCTCCTTGAGCCCTCTTTATTAGTTAGCCTCTCTGGGTCTGTGGATTATAGCATGACTTTCCTTTACTTAATAGCGATTATCCATTTATAAGTGAGCATGTACCATGTTTGTCTTTCTGGGTCTGAGTTACCTCACTAAGGATTTTTTTTTAATAGTTCCATCCATTTGCCTCCAAATTTCAGGTTATCTTTTTTTTAACAGCTGAGTAATAATCCATTGTGTAAATGTATCACATTTTCTTTATTCTTCAGTTAAGGGACATCTAGGTTGTTTCCAATTTCTGGCTAATATGAATTTTACTTCTATGATCATAGTTGAGCAAGTGTCCTTGTAGTAGGATAAAGCATCCTTTGGGTATATGCTCAGGAATGGTATAACTGAGTTTTGAGGTCCCAATTTTCTAAGCTATCTCCATATTGATTTCCACAGTGGCTATACAAGTTTGCACTCCTTCCAGCAATGGAGGAATGTTTCCTTCTCTCTACATCCTTACCAGCACAGACATGCAATTTCTAAAAGAGTATAATAGAGTTAATGGATTTCATCTATTTTCTAGTCTGTGTAAAAGCATATTGGACATATAATGAAATGAGTATCACCGTTTTAAGTACTAGCTTTGTTGGTGACTACTAAATTGAACTTCTCCAGCAATAATTTCTAATGAAGCCCTAAATTTGCAAATCCAAGTGAGTCCTTAAAATCACCATGTGATATCTGACAGCACTGCAAACAATCCTTCCAAGAAGGAAAAAAGTCCAATGCCTTTGTCCAGCCAAAGCTGGTTCCATTTCCTCCATCTTGGTCAGTCAAAGCAGAAGGCCCATGGGATCCCTGTCTTCCTAAAATTCCTTCTGTTCTCATAATTCACCAGTAAATCATGCCAGCTTCACTACAAAGACACCTTTGATCTCACTCCATCCATTTCTTCAGAGAATCCACTTCTAGCCTTTGGCAGTATTCAAACTAGCTACCCTACTTACCACCTTCTCTTCTGCTTCTCATTCTCTACAGAGTATCTCAAATGAGCCTTTAAAATTAGAAATCACATATCATTTTCCAGATTAGAATTTTCTAGGAGATGCTTGGCAATGAGTATAGACATTAACCATATGACACTCCAGAATTCCACCATTTGATGTCTACTGCCTCACTCCCAACACCACCCCTTCCCAGATGTAGATAGGGACTATCTTGCTATCCTCAGATAGACTCGGCATGCTTGCATAAAGAATCTGTAATTGGTCTTTCTCCACTGAGAACACTCTGCCCTCATACCTTGCCAATTGGTTCTTTACCATCCACGTTTTAATTCAAAAGCTGATTCAGAAGACTATTCCTTGGCCACCTACTCTGAAAGAGCAGCCAGCATTCATGTCAACCATGCAACCTTCTCACATCCATAACCCTCATAGGCTCTGAAACTGTGTTGGTTTGTATGCATACTATCTGATCCCTCTGTAAATGTAAGCTAGATGATTATAAGAAAACAGACTGACTGTGTCCTCAGTGCCCAGAAAATGTGGTATTAGACAGCTGCTAAAAGAACAAGCATCCTATATCTCCTAATAGGCCCTATTTAAATCTTCATCAGGAATATTTTTCTTCCTTCCAGTATCTTCTCCCGACAGCTCTGGAACACCCCCAGGAAAGTTTAGTTGGTTGGAGGAGTTACACCCTCCACAGAGAACTGGAAAACAGTCTGTTCAGCTGAAGATGTAGACTCTCAATTTCTCCCCAAAAGAAGTCTAAATGAATGCCTGACCCATTATCACCAGTACACTTGAGATAAAAATTAAATATTGTATATGCCATTCCATCCCTTCCAAGACAGTATTTTTTGACAAATTATCACACTATTTAAAATATAATTTTATCTCAATGTTTGTTTGATGGTAAACCTTATCTTGATTGGGTTGAGAGACACCTTAGAGGTTCTACTGAAAATTTGTTTCTAGATGTGTTTGTGAGGGTGATTCCAGAAGCAACTACTTCATGAGAACTCTGACCTAATGAATTGTTTGATCTAGATACTCGTAATTTGAACACATTATTGTGAAGTGATATGGGAGGAGGGGGGTAATGGAAGAACTGAGTCACTGCAGAAGAGTTCCTGAGCCATATTTTGAGACCCAGATCTCTGCTTCCTGGCCATCACAAGACAAATAGTTTTGGTTATACATTCCCAGTGCCTTGATTTTCTGCCTTACTTCAGGGCTAAAGCAATAGATTCATCCTACCATGGACCAAGACCTCTGAAACCATGACAATTCTAAATAAATCTTCCTTAATTTAAGTTGTTTCCCTCGGGTATTATAGTGATGAAAAGTTTAACGTAGAGGCATGTGACCAGAAGAGGAATCATCACTGTGACTGTTCCTGCCAGATGCTTTTAGCAGGATTTATAATGAGAATATTGAGCAAAAAGTAGACTGGAAAGATTTGAAAAGCTTGCCCAGAAAAGGAGCAGGTTCCAAGATGAGGTCAAGGAAGTTATGGTTGATAAAGAGATTGACAGTATGAAAAGAAGCCAAGGATTTAGCATTGCAGCAATGGGTGTCATGCTTTCAGGACACATCAGGAACCATAAGACCTTCTCTTGATGAGAGGACTACTAGCCTCTCCTACTTGCATAGGATCATTCCATGAAGTGTATTCCCAACTTTAGTCACTCAGGCATTCAGACCCTATGGCAACCATGGTCTGAAGGAGGTCTTTGTACTGCTCAAGCTTACAGCAAACAATGGCATCATCCATATGGCACTGGCTTTACAGACCTGCAGAATGTAAGAATTGGAGCTTATAAAGGGCTTTTATTCAGATTCCAAATGAAAACCTGGAAGGCCTGGCAATAAGAATCAAAATTCTGATGGGGCACTCCTAATAGGACCATATATGAAGCTATTGGAGTAAAGCCAGTAGTGTCAGGAATATAGAATGTTGCAGTGGAAAGTTGTAGAAGGTAACAAAGGTACTCCAGGAAAGAAGATGTGTGGTCTGGAACCAGAAGACAACAGTATGAAGGGATGCCCAAACAGTTGGAAATTCACATGTGCCCCAGATGCCAGGCAAGGATCTATAGGGTTCAGAGCTTACCCTTCTTGCTTTTAGTCTTGCTTTGGTATTATTCTCCATTAGTATTCTCATATTTCTCTCCTTTGGAATGTAGTGTATATATAATATACTATCCCAGATTCAATACTGCAAGCATGTGGCTTGGGGGAATGCACATGTTATGGCACATATATGGAAGTCAGAAGACAACTCTGTAGAGTTGGCTCTTTCCTTCCACCTTCACATGGGTTCCAGGAATCAAACTCAGGTTTCTAGGCTTAAGCAATGAATGCCTCCACTCACTGAGCTCTCTCATTGGCTCCAGCCTTTAATTTCTTAATTTATAGGGGCTAACAGCTAGGTTTTTATCTTGAATTCCAATGGGAAACTTTGGGATTGGACTTTGGAATAGTGTTAGAATTGTTAAGACTTTAGAGGGAAATACGGTGTCATTGTTATGTACAAGGTAGCTAGGCTGTATATGACTATGGCTTTCTCATTTTAATTTGAGATTAAATACAGTTTAAAAAGAACTGTAGGATGTCACATTGACAAGAGTTAGATTTGTAATGGTTAATATTTATTGTCACTATTGATAAGATTGGGAGATACCTAAAAGATTAAAACACTCCTGTGTTTCTGTAAGGGCATTTCTAGAGTAAGGTAGTTTAGATGGTGAGGGTTCTGGACAATCAATGGTTTAATTGATTGATGGATTAAAAGATTAATGAAGTAATGGAAAGTTTTGGAAGTAGGGCCTGGATTGAGAAAGTAGTTCACTGGGCATGTCTTTTAAAGAGTATATCCTGTCCTGGATCCTTCCTGTTGTGCCTTGCTGGTTCCTGGCTGCCACCGAGTAAGCAGCCTCCTACTGTGTATGCTCCTGCCCCAGTATCCTGTCTTATCACAAGCCCACTGTGAGAATGGAGCAAGCAAAACTGTGGGAGCCTGTTTAAGAAAGCTGTGAGCTTGCTGTGAACTACAAATGGGGCAAAGTGTAGAACATAGAAAGAAATGCATACAGTATTATAAGTGGCATGAAAGGAATGTCATGGGCATGAAGGGGATGTCCTGGCATGTTCACATTATTTTTGCAGGAAAGGTGACTGCCTGGAAGGAATATCCTTGAATCTTTCACATGAACAAAGATGATAAGACACAACATGAGGTATATCCCCCCTGTGTACTTGTATTTGCTTAAGGTAACTGTAAGCATCACTTTATGTTTTACTTGGTTTAATAAAGGAAATGAGGAGAACTTTGTTTATATTATGCGTGATCTCAAAAGCCTCAAGTCTTCCCTGATCACCCTGTTCAGATCCTTGGCATTTCCTTTGCTTTGAGAAGACTTAGCTTTGCTGGCTGGGGCAGATCAACACAAAAATATGAATTTAAACCTCTGAAATCATGGGCCAAAATAAATTCTCCTTCCTTTAAGTTTTTATCTTAGTTAACTTAAATAAATTAATAGGGGTAGAACTGTGGCGGATAGAGAGTAGGTTACTGGGCAAGATTCTTAAAGGATGCAATCCTCTGCCTCCCATACCTTGCCCTGGGCCCAAAGTGATTGATCCAGGAAACTGCAGGTGTCTATTACAGTGGTGAAAAGTTAAACTAACACAATCTTGGAGCAAGAGATACAGTACTCATTTAGGATACCATGTATTATGTCTCTCAATTGGCAAAGGCAAATTTGGCTATGAAACCAATCCACCAAGTCAGACTTACTTTCTACCAGGAAAGCTGCTTTCATCTTCCAGTTCACACCGTGATAACTCACAGCCCACCCAAGCCCATCTCCTCCTTTACTTGAAATCTAAGATGCACCATCAAACTGTATATAGATCTCTGTCAGAAGTTTGTTCCTTGCATGAAATGAACACCAAGTTCAGCATCTTGTTTAACACTTCTCTCTGGTTTAACTATTGTAAGACTTGCCTTCAAGAGCTAGAAATTTAGTTCATAGATGAGAGAAAATGTATCCTTACACATAATTATTCTAACTCCACACCTTGCTCAATGGCACATAGTATCCAGACATTACTCAAAGGTACACATTCCTATAGGATTTTCCATCAGTGTTGATTATCTTCCTCCTACTATAACAAAGTATATTACATATTTAACTGATGAAGAAAAGTGTTTCAGCTAAAGTTTTGATCCTAGTGCTTTGGCCGAGAGGCCAGGCAGTGCACCACCATGACAGCAAATGGAAGGGTAAAACTGCTCACCTCAAGGCTAGGAAGGGAAAAAGAAAATGATCTGTGGTCTAGCATCTCTCTATCCCTTCAAAGACATGACCCTGGAAGACTGAAGATAACCTTCTAAGGCCCATATCTTAACATTGTCACTTCCAAATAGTGCCAAGGCAGAGGTTGTTATTAACACCTGAGGCTTCTGGGAGATATTGAAACTATGGCATGCTGTTCCTGGTCCCCCATGGTAAAAATCCATCTCCAAATAGGAAATGACAGGAGTCTACCCCAAAAGTCTGAAAGACCTAACTGTTCCAGCATTGCTCTAAAGTCTACTTCCAAAGTCCTCTGTGAGAGCCTGTTTTTTTTTAAAAAATCAAAAGCAAGTTACATACATGCAGATAAAGTGACCCAGAGAAGGCATTCTTAAAGGGTAAGACAAGCTGAGGATTGAGTTTAGTATTTTTTTTCCCAGCATGACAAAGGCTCTAATTTGATCCTAGCACCACAAAAGGGAGGAATGGAGAAATCATACCATAGCAAGACGGAAGGCCAGCAGGAATGGGACTTAGTCTTGTAACTCTCTTGGCTGTAACCAATATGCCTATTCTTCCGGCTGGCTTCAAATGAATGAGTAAATTACCATGTAATCTTCCAGCTTAGGTGACACATTTTCTTTTAACTGAAACCACTACTTATAATCCCTCATGTATGATTCATTAGTAGGCATCACTCTGAAGCCTACTAATGAATGTCTCCCATAGGGGGCATAGGAATGGACCACAAGGAACTCCATTCAGAAGAATACCTTCACACAGATGCTTAGATTGGAGAGATTTTAAACCACTTAAGTAGTTTGAATTTCATGCTTAGCCCTACTACAGGGCTAGCTTGTGGTCTTAAACTCTCTGTGGTGACTGTTTCATTGTGCCGATTTGCCTTATGTCAGTTTGACACAAGCTAGAGTTTGAAAGGAGGGAACCTCAAATGAGAAAACGCCTTCATAAGATCCTTCGATTGGTCATTTTCTTCATTAGTACTTGATATGGGAGGGCCCAGGCCATTGTTGGTAGGGTCACCTCTGGTCTAGTAGTCCAGGGCCTCTGGCTAGTAGTTCTGTACAAAAAAGCAGGCTGAGCAAGCCATGAGAAGAAAGCCTTACTGCTTCCATGGCTTCTGCATCAGCTCCTGCCTCCAGGTCATTGTCCTGTTGCAGTTCTAGTCCTGACTTCCTTCAGTGATGAACTACAATGTGGAAGTGTAAGCCAAATAAACCTTTTTCTCCCTAACTTGCTTTTAATCATGGTGTTTCATTAGCAGCAATGGAAACCCTAAATAGGACACTCATCTAACTCTTCACTGCCAACTTCAATACAAACAAGCTACTCTACTGTTTTCTTTCATGGGGCATATTTTCTAGCCATCTTTTCACTGAAGTTATTAACCTTAGGCTTTATGTGGTAGTCTCTAGTGTGAGTTCTTACCCTCTCATCAAAAGTGTTAGAGACTATCAAGACACCAACCAATCAGACTAACCATTAACTTCATAGATAACTGTGAACTCAGAATTTGAAGCGTTTTAGGATTTCCGATATTCTTTCAACTACTTACCATATTAAAAGGCATAAAGTACATACACATGTGAATACACACATGTGAATTCACACACCTGTGAATATACACATGTAAGTACACACATGGGAATACACACACACACACACACCAGCACTGCTAAGTGTTTTATGTTGGGAAAAGATTGTTTTACCTGATGGATTTCTACATGAATCTTATGCTTATTCCCATTTCAAAACCACTAAAATAACAAACGCCAATAGCTGTCAGTCCACTGGGCCCTAAGACTTTTTAGTTTAATTATCAAAATCCATTCATGTGGTCTTCTCTGATCACTTAAGCTAAATCCTTTATGCAGCATATCTGTAATTTACAAAACATTGACTACCTACTTCCTTATACTACATATATATTATATACATATAACAATGGAGCATGATTTATGTCATAAACAAACAACTAACATATATACTTTGGAAATCCTTCCTTTATAATTCTCTGTTTCCTCTCTTGAATGGGATAATTACTGCATGGACAGTTAGGATAGTTGGCTTGTTCTCTATCTTGGTAATGATCTTCTCTGGTTGGGTGTCATTTTTAAATGCTACAAAAACACTGAAAGAAAGAACAATATCCTGATTTGACAAAACCTTCAGCAACTCTCAAAGACATAATGAAGGCAGTATCTTACTTAATTTAATTTAATGGCAGAATTACATCTTATGCCTTTTCCCTCTGTTCTATGCTAATAAGAGAAAAAGAGAGTCTTTCAAAGCTTTTAATGGAAACCAAATTCAAGGTATTGCAAAGATGATGTGGCTTACAAAAAGTCAACTTTCTATTTAATTCAGCAAATGTTTATCAACCATCTATTACAGATAAGACACCATGGTAGACATATAACCATTTGAGAAAATGTGTGTAATAAAGTACATCCATGAGTCTTTTGGAAACTCTGTGCTTTTCTTTCCCAGTGTTGTTAAAAAAAATAGCTGCAAAAAACATAGTCATCACTTCTGCCTAACTTTAATCTAAAAGCAAGTCTAAATCTTCATGTCCTAAGCAAACTGCCACAGGGTGATTTCTCATGCACTGAGTACTTTTCATCTGAACTATAAAACATAAGCAACAGAGAGAGTATCCATTTAGCACCCCAAGTCTGCCCAACTGTGTTTTTCCTTATTTACTGCCTTTAAATGAAATTTTTCATGTACATCAAGAACAGTCTCTCAACAAAGGAAATGCAGCTCTTAGAGCCAAGCACACCATAGTGTGACTGTGTGAGGGAGCGGGAGCTTTCCGGCATGGAATTACCTAACAGATCGGATTTTTTTAAAATACGTCAATGGCCATGCTAACTTTAACTTTTCTGTGAGATAAAAGATTTCAGAATTTTGGCAAATATTTGAAATCATTTTGTTCTCCATGTGACTATGAAATGAATCCTAGCACTGGGACACCCCAAATCTTTTCTTCTGGAAGCACACACAATTTAAGTTGCCACTCAATTTAAGGTATGTTTTAGAGAGCAGAACTTAAGCAAGAAATCAAGGATGTCTAATCCCACCTGTGAAAAACTTATTCACTGGCTTTGTCATCTCTCTAAAGATAGAGAAACTAAGTAAAAATATTGCCATTGTGCAAGATGTCTTTGGTTAGGAGGGGAAAAGGTCAGACTCAACCGTCCCTACACCATAAGGAAATTTATATTGCATACTTACAACATATAGAAAAAACAGGCTTAGAAGTTGGTAGAGTCAACTAGGTCATTGCAGACCCAGGTTCCCTCTGAGCCTGCATGCAGTTGCCCACACTGCAGTGAGAAGGATAGGAAGCTTCTTCACCCCAGGCTTCTGTGTACATGATTGCAGGTTAGTAGTCATAATCAGGGTGACACATTTCCTTGTTTACTTTCAACAAGAAAATGACTCTCTCCCAGTCCCAATAATCCTCACTTTTCTGCCTGATTAGGTCAATTTATAATACATACCCATTTCCAAATTAACCAGAGTCCCTGGGAACTATGCAAGACCTATGTCTTAGCCTGCTTTCTGTGGCTTTAGCAGAACACCGGAGACTTGGCTATTTATGAATAAAAGAGATGTATTTAGCTCATAGTTTTGAAGGGTTAAAAGCACAAGGTCGGGGCTCCAGACGCAGCAACTGAGGAAAGCCGGGAGGTAAGAGCCTGCCTGCTTCCATCTGTGGCCAGAGACACCCACCTGACCCATGAAGCTTCCATATACAAGCAGTGCAGGGAGAAAGCTACCTGCACACTTGTGCTGAGGAGCCAGCGGGAGGTGGGCTCCAGACACAGGGACTGAGGAAAAGCCAGGAGGTAAGAGCCTACCTGCTTCCACCTGTGGCAAGAGACACCCGCCTGGCCCACAAGGACTCCATATACAAGCAGTGCAGGAAGAAAGCTACCTGCCCACTTACACTGAGGAGCCAGCAACAGGAGGACTCCAGACGCAGGATCTGAAGAACAGCTAAAAGAGAGAACTGGTCTCCCAGGATTATTGGCATCTAAGCTTGAAGGAAAGACAAGCCACAGTCAGAGAAAGAAAGATCAGCTAACACCAGAGAAAACCAGATGGCAAAAGTCAAGGGCAAGAACACTAGGAACAGAAACCAAGACTACTTGGCTTCATCAGAACCCAGCTCTGCCACCACAGCCAGCCCTGGATACCCCAACACACCAGAAAAGGAAGACTCAGACTTAAAATCACATATCAAGAGGATGATAGAAGATTTTAAGAAGGAAATAAATAACCCCTTAAAGAAATACAAGAGAACAGAGGTAAACAACTGGAAGCCCTTAAAGAGGACACACAAAAATCCTTTGAAGAATTACAGGAAAACACAATCAAACAGGCAGAAATACAGGAAAACACAATCAAACAAACCATTCAGGAATTAAAAACAGAAATAGAAACAATAAAGAAATCACAAAGGGAGACAACCCTGGAGTTAGAGAACATAGGAAAGAAATCAGGAGTCATAGATGCAAACATCACCAACAGAATACAAGAGATGGAAGAGAGAATCTCAGGTGCGGAAGATACCACAGAAAACATGGACACAACAGTCAAAGAAAACACAAAATGCAAAAAGCTCTTAACCCAAAACATCCAAGATATCCAGGATGCAATGAGAAGAAAGAACCTGAGGATAATAGGCATAGAAGAGAGTGAAGACTCCCAACTTAAAGGACCAGTAAATATCTTCAACAAAATTATAGAAGAAAACTTCCCTAACCTAAAGAAAGAGATGAACATAAGTATACAAGAAGCCTACAGAATGCCAAATAGACTGGACCAGAAAAGAAATTCCTCCCATCACATTATAGTCAAAACACCAAATACACAAAACAAGGAAAGAATATTAAAAGCAGTAAGGGAAAAGGGGCAAGTAACATATAAAGGCAGTCCTATCAGAATCACACCAGACTGTTCACCAGAGACTATGAAAGATAGAAGATCTTGGGCAGATCTCATACAACTGTAAAAGAAAACAAATGCCAGCCAAGGCTGGTATACCCAACAAAACTCTCAATAATCATAGATGGTGAAACCAAAATATTCTACGACAAATTCAAATTTGCACAGTATGTTTCCACAAACCCAGCCTTACAAAGAATAATACATGGGAAACGCAAACTCAAGGAGGGAAACTACACTGAAGATAAAGGAAGAAAGTAATCTTTCAACAAACTCAAAGAAGATAGCGACACGAACAATATAAACAACATAAAAAATGACAGGAAATAACAATCACTATCCTTTAATATTTCTTAACATCAATGGTCTCAACTCCCCAATAAAAAGACATAGACTGACAGACTGGATCCATAAACAGGATCCAGCATTTTGCTGCATCCAGGAAACACACCTCCATGTTAAAGACAAACACTACCTCAGAGTAAAGGGCTGGAAAACAATTTTCCAAACAAATGGCCCCAAGAAACAGGCTGGAGTAGCCATTCTAATATTGGATAAAATTGACTTTCAACCAAAATTCATCAAAAAGGATGAGGAAGGACACTTCTTACTCATCAAAGGAAAAATCTACCAAGAAGAATTCTCAATTCTGAACATCAATGCCCCGAATGCAAGAGCTCCCACATTCATAAAAGAAACTCTACTAAAGCTCAAAGCACACAATGCACCTCACACAATAATAGTGGGAGACTTCAACACCCCACTATCAACAATGGACAGATCTTGGAAACATAAACTAAACAGAGGCACAGTCAAACTAACAGATGCTATGAACCAAATGGGTTTAACAGGTATCTATAGAACATTTCATCCTTCATCAAAAGAATATACCTTCTTCTCAGCACCTCATGGTACCTTCTCCAAAATTGATCATAAAATTGGTCACAAAACAAACCTCAACAGATATAAGAAGATTAAAATAATCCCATGCCTCCTATCAGATCACTACGGATTAAGGTTGGTCTTCAATGGCAACAACAACAACAGAAAGCCCACATACACATGGAAGCTGAACAATGCTCTGCTTAATGATAACTTGGTCAAGGAAGAAATAAAGAAGGAAATTAAAAACTTCCTAGAATTCAATGAAAATGAAAGTACAACTTACCCAAACCTATGGGACACAATGAAAGGTATTAAGAGGAAAACTCATAGCTCTGAATGCCTCCAAAAAGAAACTGGAGAGAGCATACACTAACAGCTTAACAGCATATCTGAAAGTTCTGGAACAAAAAGAAGCTAATACACCTAAGAGGAGTAGAAGGCAAGAAATAATCAAATTAAGGGCTGAAATCAACCAAGTAGAAAGTAAAAGAACTATACACAGAAAACCAAGAGCTGGTTCTTTGAGAAAACCAACAAGATAGATAAACCCTTAGCCAGACTAACCAGAAGGCTCAGAGACAGTATCCAAATTAACAAAATTAGAAATGAAAACGGATATATAACAACAGACTCTGAGGAAATTAAAAAAATCATCAGATCCTACTACAAAAGCCTATATGCAACAAAATTGGAAAATCGGGAAGAAATGGACAAGTTTCTAGACAGATACCAATTACCAAAGTTAAATCAGGATCAGATAAACCATCTAAACAGTCGCATCACCCCTAAAGAAATAGAAACAGTCATTAAAAGTCTCCCAACCAAAAACAGCCCAGGACCAGATGGGTTCAGTGCAGAATTCTATCAGACCTTCAAAGAAGATCTAATACCAATACTCTTCAAGCTATCCCATAAAATAGAAACGGAAGGAACACTACCCAATTCATTCTATGAGGCCACAGTTTCACTGATACCAAAGCCCCACAAAGACCCAACAATAAAAGAAAACTTCAGACCAATTTCCCTTATGAATATCAATGCAAAAATACTCAATAAAATTCTTGCAAACCAAATCCAAGAACACATCAAGACAATCATTCACCATGATCAAGTAGGCTTCATCCCAGGGATGCAGGGATGGTTCAAATCCGGAAATCCATTAATGTAATCCACTACATAAACAAACTCAAAAAAAAAAACCACATGGTCATCTCTTTAGATGCTGAAAAAGCATTTGACAAAATTCAACATCTCTTCATGATAAAAGTCTTGGAAAGATCAGGAATTCAAGGAGCATACCTAAAGTTAGTAAAAGCAATATATAGCAAACCAGTGGCCAACATCAAACAAAATGGAGAGAAACTTGAAGCAATCCCACTAAAATCAGGGACTAGACAAGGCTGCCCACTCACTCCCTATCTATTCAACATAGTACTTGATTTTCTAGCTAGAGCAATCAGGCAACAAAAGGAAATCAAAGGGATACAAATTGGAAAGGAAGAAATCAAAATATCACTATTTGCAGATGATATGATGGTATACTTAAGTGACCCAAAAAACTCCACCAGAGGTCTGCTACAGCTGATAAACACTTTCAGCAAAGTGGCTGGATACAAAATTAACTCAAGCAAATCAGTAGTCTTCCTATACCCGAAGGATAAACAGTCTGAGAAAGAAATTAGGGAAATGACACTCTTCACAATTGTCACAAACAATATAAAATATCTTGGTGTGACTCTAACCAAGCAAGTGAAAGATCTGTATGACAAGAACTTCAAGTCTCTGAAGAAAGAAATTAAAGAAGACCTCAGAAGATGGAAAGATCTCCCATGCTCATGAATTGGCAAGATTAACATAGTTAAAATGGCCATCCTGCTGAAAGCAATATACAGATTCAATGCTATCCCCATCAAAATCCCAACTCAATTCTTCATAGACCTAGAAAGAGCAATTCTCAAATGCATATGGAATAACAAAAAACCCAGGATAGCAAAAACTATCCTCAACAATAAAAGGTCTTCTGGGGGAATCAGCTTCCCTGACCTCAAGCTGTACTACAGAGCAGTAGTGATAAAAACTGCATGGTATTGGTACAGTGACAGGAGGTAGATCAATGGAATAGAATAGAAGACCCAGAAATGAACCCACATACATATGGTCACTTGATCTTCGACAAAGGAGCTAAAACCATACAGTGGAAAAAAAACCAGCATCTTCAACAAATGGTGCTGGATCAACTGGCGGTCTACATGTATAAGATTGCGAAATGATCCATTCCTATCTCCCTGTACAAAGCTCAAGTCCAAGTGGATCAAGGACCTTCACACAAAACCAGATACACTGAATCTAATAGAAGAGAAAGTGGGGAAGAGTCTCGAACACATGGGCACAGGGTAAATGTTCTTGAACAGAACACCAATGACTTGTGCTCTAAGATCAAGAATTGACAGATGGGACCTCATAAAATTACAAAGCTTCTGTAAGGCATAGGACACTGTGAATAGTACAAAACGGCAACCTACAGATTGGGAAAAGATCTTTACCAATCCTACGTCCAATAGAGGGCTAATATCCAAGGTATACAAAGAACTCAAGAAGCTAGACTCCAGAGATCCAAATAACCCTATCGAAAAATGGGGAAGAGAGCTAAACAGAGAATTCTCAACTGAAGAAACCGAAGGGCTGAGAAGCACCTAAAGAACTGCTCAACATCCTTAGTCATCAGGGAAATGCAAATCAAAACAACCCTGAGATTTCACCTCATACCAGTCAGAATGGCTAAGATCAGAAACTCAGGTAACAGCAGATGTTGGTGAGGATATGGTGAAAGAGGAACACTTCTCCATTGCTGGTGGGAATGCAAGTTGATACAACCTCTCTGGAAATCAGTTTGGCAGACCCTCAGAAAAATGAACATAATACTACCTGAGGACCCAGCTATTCCACTCTTGGGCATATACCCAGAAGATGCTCCAACATGTAATAAAGACACATGTTCCACTATGTTCATAGCAGCCATATTTATAATAGCCAGTAGCTGAAAACAACCCAGATGTCCCTCCATAGAGGAATGGATACAGAAAATGTGGTACATTTACACAATGGAATACTACTCAGCTATTAAAAACAATGACTTCATGAAATTGGTAGACAAATGGATGGATATTGAAAATATCATCCTGAACGAGGTAACGCAGTCACAAAAGAATGAACATGGTATGTACTCACTCTTAAGAGGTTATTAGCCCAAAAGTTTGAAATACCCAAGAGTCACTTCACAGCAACAGTAGTTCTGAGTGTGACATCCCAAATGGATGGCTTAGAGAAAGTACTGAAGGAGCTGAAGTAGTGTGCCTCCCCAGGGAGGTAGCATCAGTGGCAACTGGCCTGACCCCCCCCCATACCTCTGGAGACTGATGCACCAAATAAAGAATACACATGGAGAGACCCATGGTGCTGGCCACTAATGCAGCAGAGAAGGGTCTTGTTAGCCATCAGGGGGAGGAGAGGCCCTTGGGCCTGAGGGTGTTAGATCCCCCAGTATAGGCGAATGAGGAAAGAGGAGAGTGGGTGGGTGGGAGGGTAGGTTGGAGAATATCCCCATATCGGCAGGGGGAAGAGGGGGAAAGCAGAGGGAATGGGGAGGTTCCAAAGGGGAAATCTGAAACATTTGAAATGTAAATAAAATATAAAAATAAAAAAATAAAAAAATAAAGCACAAGGTCAGATGCTAACATAGGTTCAGTGCCTGGCAAGGACTTTTTGTGGTTCTCTTCATGGAAGAATAGCAGAAGGACAAGCATGCACAGGTGGAAAAGGCGGCAGAACAACCCCATTAGCTGACCCATTCCCAAGAGAAACCCACCATCCATTGCTAGGGGCTCCGTTCCCCTGACTGACTCAGACACTCCATTTAGCTGCACCTCCCAGCCCTGTCACAGTGAGAAATTTATCCTCAACCTGACTGCTGGGTTCTGACACAGGAGGAAGTGAGTGTCTGAGTAGGACCTTGAGGGGTAGACTGAGTCTGGAAGGGCACACAAAACTCATCACAGTCATTTATTCAGCCACAGAAATCTTTTACTATACCAAGTTTGGTTGTATTTTCTGAAATATTGAAAAACTGAGCATGTGGCTTAAATCAATAGCAAAAGAAAACCTCTACAGGATTTTCTCTGAAGTCATTATAAACTACCCAGTGTTCCCAAGTGACTGTTGTTGGAAATGACAGGATGAATTGATGCCTTGCTGAAGAGTAGACTGATAAAAGAGCAAATAATAAGCTCAAATTAAAAGACAAGAAACCATCTTTCTATAGTGGTAATGACAGCAGGTGTGATGCTTCAGGGTCCTATAATCCTGAAAGTGGGGCCTTTCCCAGACATAACTCACTGGGAGTAGGAGTGAATAAGCAGAAATACCGACTCCTTGGCACACTCTGGGCCTGGCACATAGGGAATCTTTATGAAATACTTTTCATAAAATTGTTAAGCAGTAAGACATTGGTGTTTGTCCTGGTTAAAGGACTAGAAATAGTTGGCTCTAAATGCTTAAGCATTGTGGTCAAGGGTATGCAGCAAGTTTCCACAGCCCAGATTAGAACCAATCCTCACCCTGTTTCTCCACCTAAGCAAAGAGTAGTATCAGAGAGACAATGAGGCCTGTGACTTAGAGAGAGACATGAAAAAAGGTAGTGACATAAAGTGCATACATGTGCCACATATGTGCAGAGAGAGAGAGAGAGAGAGAGGGAGAGAGAGAGGAAAATCCTCTTCAGGTCATCTTCTTAGATAGTTATACCCAGCTGTGTTTTTCTCTAAACTCAAAACCTAGAGCCTCCCTGTTTATGGTACCAAATTACTGCTCCAGCTTCAGAAAAATACTGCCTATCAGATTCAGAAAGAATAAGCTTTTTGTTTGGTGAAACAAATAAGGGCATTTGGGGCTGTGTGGATTTCCCCGCTAGAGAAAGAGCTCTTGTTGCATTTGGGTTACTGATTATTCCATCACATATCTTCCTGGTTTACAAGAGAAAGTGCTACATTCTCTCACCTTCCCTGGTAGCATCCTTTGCTCTTAGTTCTTTGATAAGCAAGTAATAATAAACACATCGCCAAAGCCTTGTGTGAGAATTTACAAAGGCTAGGATAAAGTACCCATTCTGTTATAAGAACGGCAATGTTGGGTTTCAGCTACCATTTTCAGAGTTCAATAATCCCAGGGTGGTGGGCTTTTTTATGTTGTGTACTCTCAAAAGAAAAACCAGTTGCCAGGTTGAATTATCCATCTAAAAAAAAAAAAAAAAAAAAAAAAAACCTTCTTGTGACTGTAAAACAGCTCCAGATTGCTTCCTCTGCATGCTGGAGGAGCTGACAGGGCCCCAGATGGAGCTGTTTCTCAGCAAGCTGTCAGGTGATCCATCCATCACAAAAGCCATAGCACCCAGCTGAGTTGCCTATTGCTGCCAAGATTTGTGTTGGGTCAGATGGGAGAGGACAGGGTCTGATAAATCCAGAAAAACATAGGTCAGAGGCATCTGAAGCAGAGAGAGAAGCTACATCTCAAGCTTAAGTACCACGGTGATAGTTAGCATTGTTTTATACTGACTTGACAGTGTTGCCCTCTGTTTTCTCTCATATGGATTCTGTGACATTGATACTGCAAGGTCATTTGGGATGGTTTTGAGAAAACCAAAGCGCAAAGCTGCCTTAGAGTAAGGCTGCTCAAAACATGCTAAGTGATTGTCAGCAAGCCAAGAAGGCTTTTCATTCATAGACCTGAAGAAGGAGTGATGAGATCATTGGAAAGGCAAAGCTAAAGGATTGGAAGTGAGCACACAGAGCTAAAATCCATCACCCTGCAGGTTGATGCCTTCCACATTAGCCTTACCTCATCTTGGAAACTGCCATCCATTCTAAAGGTAAAGCAGCAATATAATATGTGAGCTTTTACCTTCCAACCCTGATGAAATACTGACGATGATTCAGACCAAGAAGAGGCTGCAAGCAATCAGAGGAGACCAATAACTGCCTTAAATACTTACAGGTCAGTGAAAAGCTGTACAGCTTTTACTAAAAGCACAGGAAGTGTCTTTAAAGGTTTTTAAAAAAGGCAGAGAAGACTAACAGGCGTTTTTTGTTATGGCCATGCCTGCCATACCATTGGCAATATGTTAAATAAACTCCCTAGTTTCTGGGGGGGGTAAAGGCAAAGGACAAAAGATGCCTATCTTTACTCATAAATAATAACTCCTGCGTTTCCCCCTCTTTTGCAGTGATAAAGTGATAAGACTCATTCCAAAATCTGAAGAGGAAGCACTTGCACTAAAGGACATATATCACCATCTTAAGGTAATGAAGCTTGCACTGTCTTGTGGTCAAGCCTGTGACATGTTCGCTGACAAGAGGTTGAAACTGGGTTTGAATAGTGAGACTAATTAGCCAGAGGAAGCCGGTAAAGAGGAAGAAGGTAAGGAGGTGTGAAGGAGCATTTAAAAGAGAGTGGAATTCTGACAAGACGTATATTATTCCACACACCATTCATACGCTAGCTCACTGACTATCCATCTGCCAGGTAGAATGAATGATTTATGAATGCTGTTGTGGTCCCAGTGAGCATCTGGAATATTCCAGAAGTGGTAAATAGTCAATGCTTTCTTTGGGGTTGTGAATTTAAGTGACAGTTTTCAGAACCCCACTTTTCCTTTTTGAAATCTTCCTCGAACATGCCTACCTTCTTGTTTGGTTTCAGACTGGGGAAGATGAACCAAGCAGTCAGTCTGTGTTTCTAGGGCTTTCTGAGCTAAGGCTAAAGGTGCTGCTCTTTCGAACTCTGATGGTTGAATGGATGTGGAGTGATAATCTCTCACTATTCTCGCCCTGCTTAGTTATTGGTTTCAGCTGAGAATTTAAGGTGAGCGGTACGGCTATTAACTCTCCTCCATAGGACTGAAATAGACCAGTCCATGAAACATGTGGTATTTGAGACTTCATTCTAAAAGATGGCAAAGCAGATTGCCAGAGGGCCTCGTTCATCTTTAACATGGGGCAGTAATGCTTTCTTTAGGTGATGGACACACAGTTCTCTGGGATGCTGGTCTTAGATGGTGTGGGAGGGAGGACACCTTTGAGGTGGATGCTTGAAAGGCCTTTGATCTTTCATGACTGCCTTGGTTCTTCTACTTGGCCTCTTCCTTGTAAATATTGCACTCATTTGCTGGTGGACCTTTGAACTCTGAGGTCACTGATCTCTTTTCCCCCTTCTTTTCTGACCCCAATTTAAGTAATGCTATCACTTGACCCCCTGCATATGATGGTCGTTTTACCCAACTCCAGAAAGACTTTCAGATGTTTCCTATCACTCCTCCCCTTGAGGGGCCTTCCCTGTGGTGCTGACATTAACCTTCAGCAGCAGGCCACACAATGTTCTTCTGCCTCACAATGTTCTTCTGGGCTCTAAAAACCAGACACTTCCCAAATAGCCCAATGGAGCCACTGCAAAGGAAGAAAGAAAACTCAAGTGGGCCTTTCCATCTCCACCCCATCAAGTTTAAATACAGCACAGGGAGAGTGAGATCACCCTGACTCCTGTTTGAGGAAACAGCTATTCTGAATCAAATACTGGAAGAAAAGGGTTTTCTCTATGATGTCAGTCTATTTATATGATAGGCCTTAAATTATATAAGAAAAAAAAAATGAAGACTGATGATCTAGGTCAAGGGTGGCTTTGCCAGCACACATAGTACACTTGGTTCAGTCTCTAACATGGAAAATCCCAGATATGTAAATTAGATTGCACATTTGTACATGTGATGGTCACTTGCCATTAACAACCATGATACAATTGCTTCACAAAATGTATTGAACCCCAGAAGGCCACTGGCACAGATAGCCACACATGTATACTATGACTTTTACATAGATGATTATTGTTGTGTGACAAGACTTATCCTGGGGAGATGCAGCATGTATGTACATCTACTCACCCAGGTATAGGAAATCCATGGTAGACAAAAGCACAGATACCACCAACGTCCAAATTGGTGAACCAAGTTTTTATTGAGGCCACTTACAGGACCATGGATGAGCGGTCACTTAAAGAAGCAGAAATGACTCAAAGACAGCTGTATCACCAAACCCCATCCCAGTATGAATAATAGTTCACAAAAAAAGCTAGGAACCTAGAGCACACTGCACAGCCTGCAGGCAGCTCAATGGGTTGGAGAGTGTCCTTTCCAGGTGACTCAGCTGGTCTAAACCTATTAGAGGCAGCTTGGCTGGTTTCTGCTTCTTCCGGGCAGCTCATCTACTCTTAGAGTCTTCTTTGCAGCTTGGCTTGTCTGAGACTGACCCTCAGAGTCATTTATTGCTTACTCTTGGAGGGAGGGGCCTGATGAATCTGGTTGATTTCTGGGACTTCCTGTTTTGAGCAGTTTACCTTCTGGCTTCAAGCCCTTTCCTGCAGAATGGAATTCTTCAATCTCAGAGGAAACTTGTATGCAATAGTTAAAGAAAAAACATTCCTAAAAATTGTGTTCATTTAGTCCTTAAAGAAAGAGGTTGGGAGAACACATCCTGTTTAGGTGCTTAGAAGCTAATTAAAAGAAAGATGGAAAAGCAGCAGTGAGGAGTGGTATCGGGGACTCAGTGACTTTCATGAGACCTCATGTGACTCACTGTGAAAGTCTGCTCACAGCTGTGATGTACACTGTGAAAAGATAGGAAGCAGAGTCGGCAGAGGGGAACTATGCATGAGTCAACCCAAGGGACTCTGGGCACAGCCCCCAAGGTCCTTCTTAATGACATCACACATGCTTAATTCCCCCAGCAATGGACTGTGTCAGCACATCTACAATGGTGGCTGCCAAGGAAGCTCAGAAGAGACTTGGTGCCCGTAGTTCTTATATGGGCCTGATTATGTCATGCTTTTCCTAATACATAGCAAATTTCCAGACTCCCAGAAGAAAGCCAGGTATTTGGCATGAACCATATTATTTACACAAACAGCACAGGCACATTGAGTTACTCTTATCTGTGGCAATGCTATGAGCCTTCTGAAAATCTATGTTCCCAGATGCCGGCCTTAGGAAAGCTAGGCAAACAGGACCTTCTAAAGACAGCATGTCAGGCTGCTCTGTTGAGTCTCTTCACTACATAGCTTCATTTTCCTTTCTCAAGTGAGGTAGTTTTCCTGAACTAGAATTTGAGGTTTTGAACTTAGATAACTTTCTCCCTAGAGGCATTGTCCTACCTTGATATCAATTTAAATTATTTAAATTATTTTACCAAGTGATTCTTTTCCACGGTGGAGAGCAGAAATTCCAGCCAACTAGAGAAAGCTGTCTGTGGGGGAAAAAATAATTGACTGTCTGTCATCTCCTGCCCTGTGGAGCTCATAGGACAGAACCAGGGTCATGGCAAACAGCTAGCACCTGCACAGCACTCTTGGAGGAAAAAGGAGGAGTGGCCAAAAAGAGTATTATCCCTCTTTCCTAGAGTAAGATGTAATTGACAGAATTCTAATATGGTCCAGATCTCTCTGCCCTTTGCTCCTGCCCTGTAGAATTGCTTCCCTGTGAATAGGATGGTATGGGTGTCCCCTTGGTGATATTACAGTATAGAGCAGAGAGAGACTGGGGTAGGCCTGAGCAAATCAAAGAAATCTTCAGAAGCAAAGAGTTTTTCTCCAGCTGTTCACAGAGGAAGAGATCAAAGGAATGTTCACAAACTGCTAGGCTGGGAGCCATTCTTGGGAGTCACAAACCAAGAGCGGCAGTGGTCTCTGGGATATGAGGATCCCCAGCTGAACAATGAAATGGAGACATTAATACTACAGATCACAGGACACTGAGGCCTAAATAAAAATGCACCTCAGTCCATTCCTGAATGCTTTGATTTTAGCCCCTTGAGATCCTGAAGAAAATCCAGCCCACTGGGTCTGGCCCACTACTCTGCAGGACTATGAAGATAAGTAGGCTTTGTTTGAAACAGCTAAGCTGATGTTGATTTATCCCAGCAATGGAAAACAGACATGCAGTACGGTAACCACCTACATCCTGCCCTTTCTCTCTCATTCTCCTCTGACACAGCTCTAAGTTAAATTTCCTGGTTTCTCTGGCTATAACCAAGACTCTTAGGGAAAGTGAAACATGATTCACTGGCATGCTTAAGCTGTAGACTCACAATGCCTTATCTGAAACATGATCAAATGTAAAATGTGCATACGATATTGAACAGAATCTGAGAAGTATGGTCAACACATAGCTAATTAGACATAGGACTGCTATTACAAAGCTGCTTGCTTTCCTAATTAAATTTTATAGTTTGGCTGAAGAATTGAAACAAGAAAGTTAAACAGAAAACCATGCCCCGAGAGAACTGGATTGAGAAAGCACTAGCCAATTAAATTGTTAATTAAGACCATAACCATGGCTTAAATCAAGTTATGATGGAAGAGGAACAGTTTGCAGGTGAGCAAAATTAGAATCCAAATATTTTGTTCTGCCTGCAGTTCTTTACCGGTTCTTTGTTCTGTGAAGGAAGAGAAGAAGCTTCATGTGAGGCCACAGTGTCTCCTATGCAATCGGCACATCCTTGTTGAAGGAAAACAAATGATAACTCTGTTTCCAGATTCCTCGTCAGAGGCAGGGAGGGATAGGGAAGGACGGGACATTGTCCAAGACTCAGCCATGTGTTTTCACATTGGAGCACAAGCTCAAAGGTGTTCGTTGCTCATTCAGATGTCATTGACAGCCATGCCAAGAGTCTTGAGATCCCACCCTGGAAAGCTACACTCCCCATTAGGAAGGCTCCATCCAGGGGTGGGTTGGCATTGTTATCTGGAATGTAGGTCCTCTTCACCCCAATTTTATAATGCTGTGCTGTAGTGAACAGATATATTTCCCAGTACTCATGAGTACACTGAAAGTCATATGGCTGGGCTGTAGGAACTTTAGAACCCATGTAATTGCTTGCTGGATATTTCCTGGATATTTGCTGGATTCACACATGCAACTAGATGGTTTTATCAACTGGAAAACTTATTAAGGGGAAGAACGGATGGTAGAGCTCACTCCATGGGAGTTATGGGATCTCAACTTTATTAGAAACTTGTCATCTGGTTATAGAATCAAGAGCAGTCTCTCTCTCCCCCTCTCCCCTCCCTCTCTCTCCTCTCCCTCTTCCCTTTCCTCTCCTCCTTTTTCCCTCTCTTTCTGCACTTCTACCCAACCCCACACACAGTCTTTATACATATGGTTACAGCTTCCTTCTAGCAGGCAATCCTCCGGTCTTCACCTCTCAAATGCTAGGGTTACCTGCATGGCCAGATGATTAGAAAATCTCTTACTCGTCACTGTGGGGAAGAGGATTCCAAGATTGTCTCCAGGAATCTTGGTTCTGGTATGTCCACATCCCCTCCTAGGTAACTGATAGAGAGTAATCTAGATGTTTCTATAAAAGTACTTTGTATGTATAATTGCATTCCCAATCAGTTGATCATAAAGCAGGGAGAGTATTCAAGTGACCCTGACCCAATCAGGTGAGCCCCTCAAAAGTGAAATGTTTATCTCCACCTGGTATGGGAGAGGACATCAGACAGGCTTTTGTCTGCCAGGAAGAAATGAACTACTGGACGAGGCTATCTGATGAGTAATAGTTGTTGAGTAATCCTTGTCTACCAAAGGGAACATAGGACCTCATTTCTACAACCTCAAGGACTACAATTTACCCAAGCTGGTGAAAAGAGTGCACTCCTCACTCCAGAGGAGTCCCCGGCACAAGCTGACACCTTGATTTCAGCCTAGAGACACCCTGAACAGAGACTCCAGACTTGCCATGCCCAGACTTCTGACCTATGGAAATGGAACAATAATAAAGCCAAGCTACTGAACCTAAGATCGTTCAATAAGAAACCAGCACAGTAACCTTAAACAGCCATGAACTGATGCTCTGACTGAAGATGCCTTTCAGTAGAAAGAATGAAAATCAGTTTTTCGTTTTTCTGTCAAAGACTTTATAAGATGTGTTTGCTTCTCCTGGTGTGAGATTTGAAAAAGAGAAGTGCCTGATAATCTAAGCTAATTGTCAAATGTGGCTGTGGATTCGAGTCCAGGCATACAATCTTGACATGCTGCTCACATTTTTCTCCCTGCTTGTGGCTGTTCACAATTATTAAACCAAACAACACTGGAATAGTGAGAGAATATATAGTTTGTGAAGGAGGAGTGCATTGGAAGCATTTTTGCAGAAGCTTTCCTCAGCTTCCTGATGGTGATTATGATTTCCCCAGAAACTGCTAATGATGCAGCTAGGTTGGTACCTCAGGCTGGTACCAGCACTGTGTTTCCTTCCCATTGGTAAGACTTGATACTTTGGATGTTTTGAGGTTAGTTTATAAAATGCTCTTGCTGGGCAGTAGAAACTGGACAGAAAAGTTAGAGAGGTCAATCCAATGGGGTCTCATAGAAGATGATCTTGGTAGGGACAACCCTCACCTAGAAAGGCCTCCCATGCATACTGCTCTGAAGGCTAAAGGCTGGGATAAAAGAACAAGTGGGTCATGTGACTCATTATCTCTATGGCTAATCCAAGGAGATTTATTGGGGAGCCACTGGGCTTTGAAAGAGGGAGAACAGAATATTCCCTAAACCTAAGTGCAAGACTTCACTTCTGTCATAGTCTATTTGTCAAAGGAGAAGGTAATCCCAGACTTAAAGAGTGGAAAGAAGACCACCATGCCAATGCAAACAGGGTGAAAATGTGATTATTGTAATCCACCCACCCTCCATCCATTCCTACCCCATACACAGTCCAAGCTCCAAATCTCAGGTTGAGGCTATCGACTGCTTAAGTCTACTTCTTAAGTCTTACTGGCACTTCCCTAGTGATGGCCCTCATCCTCTTGTGAACAAGCTGTGCAAGGTTCCCAGATATTCTGCCTGTTGCTACCACACACACACACATACACACACACACACACACACACACACACACACACACCTCTACTTGTTCCTGACACTGGGGAAATAAAAGCCTTAACAAATTGCCTCTACTTAACATTGTCTACGTGTCCCTCATGGTTGACAGCAGTAATTTATAACCCTAGCCACACATAGAAATCTCTATGAAGATTTTGTTTCCAGGACCAATGAATTGATGATAGAATCTATTGCTTAGCTTCATCCCTAACACATCTTATTTTTGTTTTGAGATCCATTCTCACTAAATTTTTCAGTTGGTTTTGAACTCACAGTATAGCCCCCATACAATCCTTCTGCCTCAAATTCCCAAGTATCTGAGAATACAGTCATGCACCATCACACTTGGCTCTGGGAAACATTTTATAAAAGGCGAACATCTGGCTCAGTGCCAGAGATTTTAAGTCTTTGCTTAAATGACGCTTGGCTATTAGTATTTGTTAAACACTCTAGGATATTCAATATAAAGTTAAGGAAACAGACTACCAATCCATCACATAGATCCTTTGGTGTGACACATCAACCCTTCAAGATGACACCTGCCTGCCTTTCTGATATTTCTCAGTATCTGTCACTAGCTAGTCTTACTGCACTAATTGAAGTTTCCCAGCCACCTACTTTTCTCTAGTTGGCCATATGGTGAGTACCATTCATCTCAGAAGCTGAGGCTAAAGTAAAAGGTTATCCTGAGAGTCTTTGACTGGCACTCGATTCTGTGGATAGCTGTACCCTAGCATCCATATCACTATGTGTTTGCCATCTGCAATCACCCAAAAGACCGACCAGATCTTACAGATCTGAAACATGGCATTTCTGCGAATGTGCATGGTAGATGGGGAGACGGCTACACAAGGAAAGGATTCTAAAAAGAGTTTACCTATCTTGTCTCCAGAATCACAGTCCAAGTATGTCTCAGAAGACACCTTTACTAGTTCTCAGTCCATCTTTCATACTATACATATTTTTGTAGAGCATTATAAGACACCATTTATATTTGTTCTTAAATTTTGGACACCAAGTTTTGTGTTTTGGTAATTGTGAATTTTTCATCAATACCATGTTTTAGTGGACGGTAACATGTGATCAACGATGCATGACTTGATGAAGTAACCTTTCAAAAAATAGTTATACCTTCTGTGACTGAGGTTTCTATCAAGTGTACAGACTATGTTGGTGTCATTTCTTAGACATATGACATAGAGCAGGCTTTGTATATATATCAGCCATAGCTACAAAAACTTTACTTAAGTCTTGTATTTCTTACTAGATAAAAGTGAAGTAATTTCCCATACCTTGGATGGTTTTTAGATGTCAGTATTGATTAAAGATCAGCAGGATGTGGGACCCAGGACCACTGTTGGAGAAATGGACCTCTACACTAATGGCTAACATAAAACACAAGCGTTATAAGCCAATAGCTAAAGAAATAGACATCTCTATACATTTGACCACATGATGTCTTACATAGGAAAAAGGAGGAAAGCAGTTAGCACTGAGACCTCCCACAGCATTTGTATCCAGACTCTTCCATGTACTAGTTGCAGGAATATCTTTAAGTTGCCTACTTTCTCTGGCCCTCTATTTTGTTTCCCGTACCAGACTAAAGGTCTTCTAAAATAAAGGATTGTGCTTTACTCTTCTTGTGTTTATAAAAAAGATAAAGGAGAGAAGGAATATGTATAGTGGAGGTGTGGTGAGGTGTGGGGGAAGGAGGTGCCTTTATGGGCCCGTGCTGAGGCATCCCTTCCCCCTGTGGGACCAACCACAGGACAGTATAGTATAGAGTTTATTCAGGGCATGGGGAGGGGAGTTGATAGGGTAGGAGAGAGAGAGAAAGAGAGAGAGAGAGAGAGAGAGAGAGAGAGTAGAGGAGTAGAGGCCAGCCGTGAGCAGGTGGAGAAAGGGGGAAAGGGGAATGGGAAGAAAGGGGATCGAGGCTAGAAGACAGAGAGGGAGCAAGAACAAGAGAGAGAGGAGGGGCGAGCAGCCCCTTTTATAGTGAGTCAGGCACACCTGGCTGTTGCCAGGTAACCGTGGGGTGGAGCTTAGACAGAATGTTAACATTTCCCTGTTTTGCTTTAATAAAAAAGGAAAAAATTAGAAAGAGGTGACAGTGGAGCAGGAATAGGGTGTTGTCATGATCTTTAGCTACTTCCTGCTGACTTTGGGACAACATGTCTCCAGGAAACCTAGTAAATGGATATGGGGAATGTTAGTCCAGTCTTAGGAGAGTAGGCTATTTCCTTGCTGTCCAGGGTCTGTGGAACCATCTGTGGATAGGTCAGAAGGAACAGGTCCAGTAGAAGTGTATGAGAGAAGATTGGAGCATCTGGAGGTTGCTTCTCTGGAGCTGTCTTGGATTTAGTTAGCACCTGGACTTGACAAGATGCTGAAACACACACACACACACACACACACACACACACGGTAGAGAATAAAGTTAAGTATGTTTAGAAGAAATAATTTTTTTTCTTAGATGTACATTTGAAACCCTTAAGTCTTGGTGATTGGGAGTGAGTCCCAGACCCCCTCTGAAATAGGTAGTAAGTGAGAACTTTAGACTATTGATTAGCAGATGTACTTATCTGGATGGAGTCTAGTTGGTCTATGAGAGAGAGAGCTCAGTGGGTTTCCTGTAGCTTATAAGTTTACAAAAGAGATAACAACATGAGTTAACTACGTAAACAGTCTTTTAGGTGAGCTTTTTGTGGAGCAGAAAGAACAAGAAGGGCTTTTTTTCTTCTGTCAAGGAGACTCAATATAATAATGAGAAACATTTTAAATTTAGTTAAGAAACAATAAAAGAAAACTTAAAATTTGAATTTGTGGTCATACAGTTGGATGGTATAGTGGAAATGTTTCATTAGGGTTAGGCAAATTTATAAGAACTCACATAATGTTAGGACAGTGGCATAGCAAGAAGAAGAACTATGAAGCATTTAGTCAATGGAAACCGAGTTTAGGTAAGAAAGTAACAGATTATGTCTATGAAAGCTTGTATCTGAACTTGCGTATCGTCTAATGTGAAGTCTGTAAGAAATCTGGCCGTCTTAGCTAGTTAACAAATTTATGAATGAGTAAACATAGCGGTGGGTTACCTTAGGGTAAGAAGCTAGGGCTGTTTCCTAGCTATCAAGCTACAGTTACCTTAGCTGTCAATGTAGTCAGAAATCTGGGGAAGAATAAATTGTAATCTACAAGTAATGAATTAATTAAAAATGACAGAGATCATCTATAGTTCAAACAGTTCCCAGGTCCCTATGGTCTCCATGACAACTTGGGCGGAGTCAATCTGGCTTTCAAGTCCAGAAGACAGGGGAGCTTTTTTTCTCTGTGAAATGAGAAATGACACACCTTGACTTTAGGCAATGTGAGACATTTGACTCTCCAGTTTTCCATAGTGTTTATCAGTGGTTATACCACAATCCAAGCAGCCTCTTGTAGCTGTGTCTATATCTTCTGAGATCTCAGGGGGTTTACAGTTGGGCTTTGGGAGATTGTCTGTCATAAGCTTAAGTATTAATATATATTAGCAGACTTCTGACCAGATTGAGAGCTGCGTCTATTGGCCATATCTGAGTTAGATAACTTGTGTTTGTTAAATTATTTGTTTGAGACTGTACATAGTAAATATAGCACACTACAATTTAGTGGCAATAACAAAACTCATTTACCAAGGCAGGATAGGAACAAACATATATATATAATTTACATTTCAAATGTTTCCATCTTTCCAGGTCTCCCCTTTGGAACCCCCCTATTCCCTCCCCCTCCCCCTGCCTCTATGAGGGTGACCCCTACCCACCCACCCTCTCTCGTCTTCCCTCCTAGGCATTCCTCTATGCTGGGGCATCTAACACCCTTAAGCCCAAGAACCTCTCCTCCCCCTGATGGCTAACAAGACCCTCCTCTGCCACATATGTGGCTAGCACCATGGGTACCTCCATGTGTATTCTTTGGTTGGTGATCCCATCTCCGGGAGCATGGGGGTGGGAGGGGGGTCAGACCAGTTGACACTGTTGCTCCCTCCATGGGGTTGCCAACTCCCTCAACTTCTTCAGTCCCTTCTCCAACTCCTTCATCTGGGACCTCATGCTCAGCCCAACAGTTGCTGTGAAGTAAATCTTGGGTATTCCTAACCTTTGGGCTAAGACAAATGGATGGAACTTGAAAACATCATCCTGAGCGAGGTAACTCAGTCACAAAAGAATGAACATGGTATGTACTCACTGATAAGTGAATATTAGCCCAAACGTTAGGAACAAACATCTTAATTGTTAAGTAACTTTGATAGGTTACATAGTATAAAAAAAAAAACACATTTTGCATTAATAGAGAACACTTGGCTTAGAGTTGGTATGGACCAGAATGTAAAGAAATACGAGAGCTGGCAGTGGTGGCATGAGACCAGGGTGACAGAAAGTGTGTATGTCCAGGCAGGTTCAGGCCTATGACAGGAACTGAGTGGGCAGGCAGGCCATGGGAATGGGTCAAGGGTGTGGGAGCACTGAGCTGTACTAGCTCTGGGCTTTGGATGACCGTGTTGTGGAGACCACAGCATGCAGAGCCTGGCAAGCTCACAGCCTGATCCCTGCTGGAGCTGGGGAATTTTGACCGGTTCCATTTCTGACCTGGGCTGGTCCACAGAGCAAGATACATGTGCTCGTGCATGTGTGGTTGAGGCACCAGGCATTCACTCAGGCAGAGGGTGGGGAGTGGGGGGCTAGGGGGTGAGGATGGGGGATGGTGGTGGGAGGTAGAGGGGAGCATAGGACACGTGCGTGTGCAGCCTGAAGAGCACAGATATTGAGGAGCCACAATGGTGACCGTGACAGGGTCAAGGAATCCAGGCTGTGCTGTGGCATTCCCAGCCTGCTGGGGGTCATGGACAAGCAGTGGGATTGAGAGAGGGCAGTGAGAGCAAACAAGTGGGGCTGCCCAGTGCTTCTGGCTGTGGGCAGGCAATGGCCCACCTCACCTGTCAGAGTCTGTGGTGGGTGGGGGAAGAGAAGTGCCTGAAGTAGTGTCCTGTCTCCTAGCAACTCCCTCAAGGCTGAGGTAAGAAGGCAGGGATGGTGCAGGGCTGAGGTAGGAGAATCTGGCAGAAGATGAAAGAGTACCTGCAGCAGTTCCAGGCAGGCTTCAGGTGGCCAGAGAAGGCAGGGGAAACAGCCACAGGGACAGATAGGGCAGGGCAGGGTGAGGTGAAAGCTGCTTTTCTTGTGGCTGTGACAAAGCTCCAGTGGCCAGGCAAAGGTGGTGACAGCCTTGGCGGGCAGAGTGCAGGAGCACAGGATGGAGGGACAGGGGCAGATAGGCATGCAGGAAAGCAACATTTCAGCAGAAAAGAGTCATATGGCAAACAAGGAGCAGAGCAAATAGCAACAGTATGAGGGCTGTTCCCGGTCTATGCTAGCCTACACTAGCAAGAGAGTTGTTTTAAAACGTCAGTTTAGTGGCCATGTAGAGATATTGCTTGCTGCTCGCCGTGCATTAGACTGGGACATCCCAGGAAATAGGGGCAAGGTGGCAAAGACCAACCTTTTGGGTGTGAGTAGGATTGTTAACTATCCCTACCAGCGTCCTGAGGGTACTATTAATGAACAGAGAGACTGACAGCCAGGCCAGACCACCAGGTCATCACATGATGGTCTGGGGGCTAAGCTCTGGGCTGGTACCCTGAGTGACAGAAAGCAGTTCACCCAGGCCTGGGATTTCTCAGCAGCGAGAAAGGAACTGTTTCAGAGGAGAGAAGAAATCTCACCCAAGAGAAAATATCCTAGACTGAGGGTCAGTGAAAAGACTGTCTCTATCCTCAAGGGCAGCAAAGGGGTAGCTCCGAGCTCAAGAACTCTCCCTTGGGACCATGGGGACATTTACTCTGACCAGTGAAGGAAGGGAGCTTACTAGTTCTCTGAAGTTTGGGCTATTGAGTTCTCCATGGGGTGGTAACCGGGTTGGGTGAGTCAAACCTGCAAAGTTTCTAAATCCAAGTCTCAGCACCAAATGTTGTGTTTATAAAAAGAGAAGGAATGTGTTTGGTGGAGGTGTGGTCAGGTGTGGGAGAATGGGGCATCTCCTCAGGCCCATGCCAAGGCATCCCTTCCTCCTGAGGGACCAGCCACGCGAAGGTATAGTAGAGAATAGAGTTTATTCAGGGCAAGGGGAGGGGAGTTGAGAGGGGAGTAGAGGCAGAGAGAGAAGGGGGGAGAGTAGAGGCTCTCCATGAGCACATGGAGAGTGGGAAGGGGAACACGGGGAGAGAGGGGGTAGAGGTAAGGGGACAGAGCGAAAGCAAGAGGTCAGGCACACCTGGCTGTTGCCAGGTAACTGTGGGGCAAAGCCTAGACAAAATGCTAGCACTTCTTTGATAAGATCAACCCTCTGCTTCATCTTTATCACACGAGCACCTGGCTGTAACAGGTACTCGACAAGTTTTTCCTGAATGAATGAACAAATATAATTCATTCTCCCTTCTACTTACCTGGAATTATAATACCAACAATATGATCAAGAGCAAACACATGACTGAACCTCTTATTACCATGGTTTAAAGACATAAAAATATAGGTACAAATAAGAATGAGTTCTTAATGGTAGAGTAATGTGTTAGTGGTACCCTGTGATGCGCAGGGGTATGAGGTACAGAATAGTGTTCATTTCTCCAATTACCAAGAAAAGTTTATGGAGGAAATAGGATTTCTGCAAGAGCTTGATAAGAAGTTTCCTGAGAAAGCCACCTGTGGGGTTTACAGTCTGCCATTAGATTCTTTAAGATTCTTGCCTTTGGGCACTGAGTAACTGAATACAATAATGCAGATTGTCAGAGCACTTGAATTTGAAAGTCAAAGCTCAGGTGTTTTGCCTGGAAGTCAATCTGTGGTTTTGTATAATCACAGATATCTTACCTGTTTAAGTTTTTGACATACTTGATTAGCAAACTCATTCCTGAGAATGCAAAAATAGCTATTAGGGACACATATGTGGTGGTTTTGTGTTCTAAAAGAGCTCAAAGCAGCTTTTGCCTATTCATGTACAACCACAAAGACTTTGCTTCCATAAAGGAGTTTCCTGTTTTCTACAACCTTATTTTATTTTAGTTGCATAAATGTAGAGGGATTCAAATTCCATGGCCCCACAAACATTTCTAAGATGTTTTCTTGATAATTACATTTATTTTGAGTTTATCTGGTCATCAGTGGTCCTCCTAGTCTCTCACAGTTTTTCCACAATTTTGATGTTGATTGTTATCTGAGCTAAGGGTCAATAGCATATTATTATGAAAAATGAAAGGAGACAGTACAGTGGCATAACTAATCAACAAAAAGATATTGACCTAATGCAGGGCTTCTGAGGAGTTGAGATGCTACATCACAAATCTTAATTTGTTTTCTCCACTAGGGAGACAAGACTGAGTTACAGGAAGAAGATACCTCTGGGCATGGCACTAGACTAAGCTTTTATACAGTTGTTACAACCTTTTGATGATACACAGAACAAGTCTTGAGTCTTCATGAAAAGAATAAGTAGGCTAAACAAGGAGAGGATAACATATGGTCTATAGCCTTCCTCCTGTCTTCAATATTACTCTTTCTTATAAAACTGAAATTCAGTTACCACATCAGAGCTGGACTTGGAGTAGACTTGTTGACCCATTAGGTCAACAAATGGTATAGGGTAAAAACCTTCACTGAAGTATAATCAGGACTCAGAAGCCACGTGCATGTGTTACCTGTCAGTTTTTCTGTTGACTTGACACAAACATGTCTTTGAAGAAGGAATCTTCTTAGGATCTCTCCGTGCAGATCAGCTGGCCTTAGACTCACAGAGATCCACCTGCCTCAGCCTCCCAAGTGCTGGGATTAAAGGCAGACAGAATCTTAATTGAGAAAATTCCTCCATAAGATTGGCCTGTAGGTCAATCTGAAGTACACTTTTTTGATTCGTGATTGATATGGAGTGGCCCATCCTGGGAGGAAGGTCATGGGAGGTAGTCATGACTTGTATAAGAAATCAGGCTGGGCAAGCAATGAAGAGTAAGCCAAAAAGTAGTGTTCCTACATGACTTCTGCTTGAGTTCTTTTAACCATGGACTTCCGTGTGGAAGTGGACTCTTTCCTCCCAAAATTGCTTTTGATCGTGTTTTTTGTTTGTTTGTTTTTACCATAGCAAAAGAATTCCTGCCTAAGATACTAGGCTATTCATTTGATAAGAAATTTCAATATAAAGTAATTCTGTGATTTGAACATGGTTGATGCCTTTTAAATTTATGTTGAAATATGATCACCAAGGAAAATTACACCAAAAGGTCCTTCAATATATGATTAGGTCATTAAGCAAGATTTCTACAGTTCTTATAATTGACTAGTTAGCTATCGGAGCAGATTACTACAAAGTGGAATGTTTTGTTCTCTTACATGGGTCCCTTCTAGTCTTTCTGTTTCTCTGTCATGTCATGATATAGCATGAAGCCCTTGCCCATCTCTCTTCCACCAGAAAAGGAAAAAGAAGGAATTTCACTATTCACACTTACTGTATGATTAGCACTCTGTTATTGTCCAATACATATCATCTCAAATAATCCTCATAATGTAAAGAGCTACTGGCATTAATATCTCAGTTTTATAGATGAAAATGCAGCAGCTGCTCCATTTTCCATTCTGCAGAAGACTTTTCCAACTTAAGGCATTCCTTTGAACATGGTTTAAGAAAAAGTTTGCTCTGAAATATTTATCAGATGGCCAGCTGAGAGCAAGAAAGGTCACTGAGAAGTTCACATAGACTGAGGCAGGGATATAGCAGGAGGGAGCCAAGGATTGCCACAGGTAGACATTGCTTCCTTCATAATACTGTCTGCAAGGAATGTTGACCCTGAGCCATTAGCCATGTCTTCTGCTCAATCCTTTAAAATCTTCCTTGATTAACAATGGGATTGGTCCACGTAAGAATGTGACACATCAGGATAGCTAAATGAGTGACAGCAAGTCTTAGAGTTGTGTTTGCAAGATGAATGTGTAAATAGCTGAGGATGTACTATGAAACTGGAAAGGGAAGAGTGGTGTTAGGCGTGAATTTTGTACTTAAGCAAATCTAAAGGCAATTCTACATACTATAGAGTTCACTGTTTAGTGTAAATATTTGGGAATCACTGGAGGAAATATTTACAAGCTATAAAGAAAGAACAGAACTGATTTTAGAATGGCAAGATCCTCCCCCCCCCCCAATATCCTTGAGGATTATCAGAGTTCTTTTAGTCAAATGAATGCTTGATTATGCTTGATTATGGCCACATATAAGGTGGCCATAATAAATTATAAGGCAAAAAATATTGGCATTTACAGGGCTTAGGTATCACCTAGCATAATTTCTCAATAACATGTATAAATACAGTTTATGTAACAGAACCATAAGTGGAATGAATCTTAATGGGAATATAAATATTCAAGCCTTGAAAGTTAGTTCTCTGACCAGTAATATTTAACCCACTTTTCTTCATCAAATCTTTGAACAATTCTCAGAAGAGAAGATCCATCAGACTAGAAGACAGCATCAGTGACTGATACATGAGCAGTTACTAGAAGGAGTTCAGAAGCTCAGAAATGTAAGTCCAGGCAAGGAAAATCATAAAGTCACAAGGGCAACACGGGGCAGGGGAGGGGGCAGTCAGTGATAACATGGAATGGGAGTGTACTGGGGGAATATGGACAAGTGTACAAGTCAGGCATCTGAGCTGGGAAGGTGCCAGGTTCTTGGGGATCTACAGTGGTCTCCACTCATATGGCAGACTGTTAGTGATGCAATGCATTCTCTTTCCTTTCCTTCCCAAATACTGCATTTTGCTATCTCCCCAGTGTCTAGTTGTTGCTTTCTAACTAAGCAGAGCCAACAGGACATATCCACCCAGAGACATGGCTCATTTCTGAAGTGAGACTTTAAAGAATGGAGGCTCTCTGAATGAAGGAAAAACAGAGGCCAAGGGAATAAGGAAGCCTAGTGTTGGCATTTCTTGGATGTGTGAAATATTATACAGGGAAAGTTCACAAAAAATACCCACATTTATCAGTTACCTGACCAAGAAATAATTTTCTTTTGTATTGTAGACATACTGGTTTTTAGGATCATTAAAAATAATACAGAACATGACACATTGAAGAAGAGCTGAGCTCAGTTTAGAAGTTGAGGAAAAGGAAATTTCATTCTACAAAAGCAGTGTGATCAGACAGACTCTAGACTTTAGTATAAAAAATAAGACTGAAAACATTGAGAGCAAAGAAGACCTGTTAACAGTGCTCATGTTTGCAAAGTGAGTGAGATTAAGAGAAGAATGCTTCAGCTTCTACAACCCCTTGTTCCAGATGTTCTTAGAGTAGCTTCCACTGAGTTCCAGAGAAATCACAGTGGGGGGCTAGGAAGAAAAACAGCAAATAAGAATTCGCTTTAGGAAAGAACTTTTCAAGGGATTGTGTACTGGAACTTAATGAGAAAAAAATTAGATATGGCCTAAGATATCAAACTTGACCAAAAATAATATGTAGCCACATAAAACTATACAACTGCCAGGACTCCAACTGGAAACAGAATCAGAACAAGAAACAGGCTTGCAAAAGCTTGGAGAGAACTGATAGAAAAGTTCCTAGAGAAGACAAGAGAGAATGACTGACAGACAGCACCTGCCTCCCGGGGTGCAGTGCCCGAGGCCAGCTAAGGGCAGGTTTTTTGCTATCAGATCTGGAAGCTTTTACACATCCTGACACATGGGGAAGGTCCAAAAGACAAAACATGCTCTGTGTTAGTAAATCAAAGAGCAAAAGAGGCATGTCTAGGCATATTGGGAAAGATGCTATGAACTGGAAGGACTGTGCATGGTGCCCAGCAGATGTATGGTGATAGAACGGCACCAAAGCCAGATTTCTCATGGCTTCTATTTTAGAGCAGCACCCTGTGTGCTATCTAGTAAAGATAAAGCAGAAGAGACGACTAGATCTGAGCCTGTGTAAATTCTACCACCTCCCCACATTCTCTGCCCAGTCCACTGGCTATGCAAGGCCTGTTATAATGTCTTAATACTCAAGCTGTGATGTGAATGGGCCTCTCCTCACATCACACAGTGGGAAGTCTACAGCAAAGATCAAAATGAGGGAAAGCACTTAGTTTGAAACAATATACTTTCTGGTTCATTTGTTGTCAGAGCCCATGTTGCCCTAACAGATCAAAACAACTCTAAAACTGATCTCACTGCTCTGATGCCCTGAGCTAAGGTTTCACTGACAGTCTGAGAAGCTTTGAAGGCCCACACTTGAAAAAGATAATGACCAGGGCTAGAGAGATGGCCTGTGGCTAAATGCACATGGCTAAGTACATGTACTGCTCTTGCAGAAGACCTGAACACCCACATCAGGCAGCTCACAACAGTCTGTAGCTTCAGCTCCTGGGGAATCCAATGGTCTCTTCTGGTTCCTGCAGGCACTATGCTCATATGCACAGACACTTGCAGACTCATAATTTATTTATTGTATATGAGTACACTGTAGCTGTCTTCAGACACACCATAAGAGGGTATCAGATCCCATTACAGATGGTTGTGAGCCACCATGTGGTTGCTGAGGATTGAACTCAGGACCTCTGAAAGAGCAGTCAGTGCTCTTAACCACTGGGCTATCTCTCCAGCCGCAGACTCATAATTTAAAATAAAAGATAAAATAGTTTTGTTTTTTTTTTTTAAGAGCTGACACCAAAGTTCTCATTTGTTCAGCAAACTTTAAATGAATATTTGGGACATTCTGAGAGTCCCACACACTGTATGATAATGTAGCAATGAATGGAAACTGAACCTTTGTACAAGGCACTCAGGGATGTTCACTGTGTCATCTATGCAGAGATGAACTGGTAGAACCCCAAATATTTATTCCAAATTTATCACTTATGCATATTCAAAGATACATAAAGCATGACTATTTTCTGTTCTCCAAGTATATCTCATCTTTCCCAATAGCTAAACTTTTTTATACATATGTAACAATTTACTCCACAAATATTTATTCAGTAACCATTATGTTTTAAATGATGTTCTGGATGCTAAGAGCAACAGAAGTAAAAAAAAGAACAGAGATTCCCCCTCCTGCAGAGATCCCCCTCCTGCAGTGATCCCCCTCCTGTGGTGATCCCCTTCCTGAAGTGATCCCCCTCCTGCAGTGATCCCTTTCCTGAAGTGATCCCCCTCCTGCAGTGATCCCCTCTTGGAAGCACACTTTGTGATTATTCCACTTTTGTCTCCAGGGAAGTCTGATAAAAAGCAGTGAGGGAAGGTGTGTGCAGGTCACTGTGTTAAAAGGAAGTAAAGCAGGGAAGAGGGCTGGGCACCAGAGTTAAGTGGAGAGGCTAAGGAAGAGGGAAGTTGTATACATGATGAAGAAGGTGAGGGTGAGGCCCTTCCTCACCTACCTGTCAGAAGGTCCTGTCTCCAGCACTCACAGGAAGCTGTGTTCAATTGATTTCCAGAACTAGGTGTGTTCTGTCCCTTTCTGTCCAATGGAGAAACTTCTACTGTACAGTCTATTCTCAGAGTTGGGGTTCCTTTAAAGAAACACATTCTCTTCACTCCAGCGTTCTGAGGAACAACAAGTCAATTAGATTTGGAAGCTCTCTTTACTGTCACCCCACACAACCTCCAGCAAGAGCCAATATATTTTGAAATTGACAATTGACATTTTTCTCAACATCATTTCACGTTTCCTAGCAAAATTCCTGTGCACACATCCCTTCCACACAGATTCTAAGTGTTAATGATACCTACAGGTTTAACTAGGGTCCCGGGTGCCATATAGTACCTAGGCAGGAAGAGACACAGGACAGACTTAAAAGAGAATTTGGAGACAAAAATGAAACAAAAGCAAATCACAGAATCTCCAGCTTAGTTCAACACCCAGAAGCTTTAAAGGTAACTTAGCCTGGAGTGGTTCAAGAAACACGTTGGTCATTCTCAAAGGAAAGGTCTAAAGGAAACAGTTCACAGCAGATTGGTAACCAAGACCCGGGCTACAGATCTGGGTCTTTCTAAGACTCCTTACCAAGCCTACAATGATTTCACTTTGTTTTAAATAAAAATTCATGGGCATGCTTCAGGGGCTGTCAAGTGTTTTAGTATCTACTTTAAAAGTGTAAATCATTTTCTCCTTTTAGACGACCACAATCCTGAAGTGTAATGAAGGACAGAACCCTTGAAAGAACAAATATGTTTTTAATTTAATGAAAAGTTAAACAATTTTTAAAATTTTTCTCATCAAAGAAAAAATTTAATTGTGAAAATTGAAACAATTTGGGAAAATTTTGGGAACTGTATATGATTGAAATACGAACATGACCCTGAAATTAGAAATATTTCAAGAATTGAGTTCACATATGATATGGGACAATTCACATACACAGAATAGTCCTTCTTACTGTTCTAGGATATTATAGACAAAGCCCAGATCAAACCTCAAAATAAAACTTGTATCTTTCCAGTTTGGCCATCTACAAATCAATTTTGTCACACTTAATCTTTTGATTATGATGAGAAGTTCAAAATCATCATTATAATAACTTGGTAAAAAGTCAATTTATATAAATACAAGTAGACTTAAGTTCTTAATATAGAATCTATGGGGAGGGGTTGGAGAGGTGGCTCTGTTCTTCAAGAGGACCTGGGTTCAATTCCCAGTACCCATATGCAGCTCATAATTATCTGTAACTCTCAGGGATCCAATGCCTCCACACAGATATACATGCAGGCAAAATATCAGTGCTCATGAAATAAAAATAAATAAATCATTTTAAAAATGGAATTTATGTTTCAAAGAGGTTGTACATTTTAATTTCTGGATGCTGTTCAGTTTGTCTTCAGATTTTGTCTGTCCATACTCCAACCAGAAATGCCTAAGAATTCTAGGACACCTGCGCCAACTCCCTGTATAGCCAAATTGCCTAACTCAGAGACAACATGGATCAAGAAGCTCCTTTTCCTGTTCTTGACGATGGTTGGTGCATCAAATTGTTTCTTAGGTATTCATGGAACCACAAATTAAAATGACTTCCATTTATCACCAGAACTAATGTTTGGTATTTAACCATCTTATAAAACTATTTTCAAATATGGGTGATACCAGTCCCTGCTAGTTTGCCAAAATAATTCTGTGTGATCAGTGTTTCAATAAATATTTGATCCCAAACAGTTCTGTCACCACCAAAAAGTCTAAAACAGTATATTTTAGTTTCCTACACTATCATCTGATTACTACTGAAAAAACTGGAAAAAACAAGATAAATAAAGATGTATAAAATGTAATTTATATATCTTACTTAAAACCACATATTTAAGGCAAGCATAGTGGTGCATGTATTTAATCCTAGCATTGAGGGGGCAAATATGGGTGGATCTCTGTGAGCTCAAGGCCAGCTTGTTCTATGAAGCAAACTCCAGAACCCTGTCTCAAAACTATTGTTATGAATCTGTCTATAACAGGAATAAGTATTTCAAGGCATGTGTGGGTTGGTATTTGTGGTAATTACAAGTTGAACTAAAAAGAAGAATTAGTCGGAAGTGTAAACTTGTTTGATGAGCAAGCACAGTCAAGTCCACTACGCGTTATTTATACAGCATTTATAAAGGTGCCATGGAAACACCTCATATCCCATAGGAGGAACTGAACTCACCTCAAGTTATTTTTCAAGAGATCTGCGATGGTTGTCTCCATTTTCAACAATTATAGGAAATGCTCAGGACTTCACTATGTACAGGAATGTGCATGTATGCCCTGTAGCCCTTCTGATCCCTGCAGAATGTGGTGTTCTGACAACATGTGACAGAGCACTAGACCTTGTTCATATAAACACAATGCTTCATACACTGATCTCAGCATGAGTACTTATGTCAAATGGTATTCATGTCCTTTTTTGAAAATGTCTATCTTACTGTCTGTGGTTACATTAAGCTTGAGATATCAAACCGGAATGACTGGGCTATGTCTCCACATTCCAAACATCACTGGGCTTGTTCAAGAAGTATATGAAGAAACTATGAGAAAATACGTCTATTGTAGTTTCCGTGGGAAGGAGCAAAGGGGTGAGGTAAGCAGTTTAGGACTGACTAGCTTGAGTCATTTTAGCAACTGAGAATTAGGAATTGTCCCTGGTTGTCTGGTAGGAGGTGAGGGAAGAATTAGGATCCATCTCAAGTCTTGAGTGTGAGAAAGCACTATAGCAGGCTGTAGGGGTGGACTGTAGGTTAAGATGGCTTATACTTGAAAAGTGGGATGTCTCCTGAACTGAAGATATATGACAACTGAAGCAAAGGGCCAGAGTAAAATGCCTCAAGCAGCTCATGCAGCCATCTAGACAGGATGTGTCCAGCATGTATCAATAGAGGCAGCTGTCATAATAAGTTCACCAATTAAAGAGACAAGACTAAGACAACAGTGTAGTTGCTTTGACTTAATACTGCTACCTCTTTGCTTCATGCTATAACCATTGTGACACATTTCTTATTTTGCGTATTATTGTATTTGTATACACAATCATATGTATATGTAATAGCATTTTATATATAATAAATTTTTAGTCAAAACCCAGGAGCATAAAGCATATCAACGTTAAAGTTCCCCAGGTTATGGGCTGGAGATGGCTCAGCGGTCAACAGCATGTTCTGAGGTTCCAGACAACCACAGTTCACAGTCTGCTCACCACAGCCTGCGGCTCCTGTTCCTGTGGATTGGACACCCTTTTCTAGCCGTAGTGGGCAGGGCACTCACATACACAAATGACACTTCCTCCACACATACATATATACATGTAATTAAGCATAAATATAACATCTGTTTTTAATTGGAAGAGGTGGTCTCAGAGATGGTGCACACATTAAACAGCAATTAAGAGCACACACACTATTCTTGCAGAGGTGTTGACATCTCTAGGAATCTGATGGCCTCTTTAGGGGTGTATTCATGTGTACCTACCCACACATGGACACACATATATGCAAAATTAAAAAACAAAATAAATATTTTAAAAATAGCATACATTAATTTGGAGTATTATAAAGATAACTGTACAAATTCTTTTCAATAAGTTTTCTATCAGATCTGTAAATTATACAAGCATGGTTTTAAATATGATAATGATGCCATCACATACATCTTTAAAAAAGGACACTGAGAGAAAAGTGTTTTATTTTCTTCAGTGTTGAAGCCATTGATGAGTTGCCCTTGCTCCAGAAAATAACCTCTGACCCATGCTGGAGCAAGAAATTATAGTTAAGCCCAATGGACCACATATACACGGAAGGTCTGAAAGCAGAAGGCGTGTTGGAAGGATGTGTTTCAGTAGATAAGAGGGGCACAAGAGAGGCTAGGATGGAGATGACATAAGTTTAATATATAAATATATAAATTTAATATATAAATGTAAGAAACTGAAACAGTAAAGTAACACCAAAAAGAAATTAACCTTCCAATTTTGTTTTCCCTTTTCGGGTGATATAGAGTCCCTGAACATATAGGTTACAGCTAGAAAGGTTCTCTTAGCTTATTATCTGGACAAAAAATAAAGTATTTATTTAGAAGCAAAAGTTATGTTTTAAAAGTAAATCAGAGGCAGTGGTGACACATGTCTTTAATCCCTGCACTTGGAAGCAGAGGCAGGTAGATTTCTGAGTTCAAGGGCAGTCTGGTTTACAGAGTGAGTTTCAGGACAACCAGGGCTACACAGAGAAACCTTGTCTCGAAAAGCTTTTTTTAAAAAGTGAATTAGTTCCTTCTGTAAATACAATATGTAAAAGAAGATTGGGTCTATTTTAGATGCTATAATAAAGGAGATAAAATTTAATATGCATTGGGCCCCAAATAATTCTAACACAGTATGTTATAGAAAACTCATGTCAACAAATTTTATCACCCTTACACTAAGCAACATGTGCTACTTGCTAAATAGAAAAATGTCAAAGTTTTATTTTTCCAAGTTATCAAAAACTGAATTTAAGGTGGATTTATAATCTACAAACTTTTATATAATGGTACACACTAAAACTTTGTTCTAGAACACTGCTTCTCAACCTGTGGGTCACAACCCCTTTGGAGGTCACATATCAGAGATTTATACTACAATTCATAACAGTAACAGAATTACAGTTATGAAGTAGCAACAAAATAATTTTATGGTTGGGGTCACCACAACACAGGGAACTATATTAAAGGGTCTCAGCATTAGGAAGGTTGAGAAGTACTGTTCTAGAACGTGCCATTAGAGTAGCCAACTGGAAGCAAGTGTTCCCATTTAGAACAATAAAATCAGCATGTTAAATAGACTGTTTCCTGAAAACAGTCCCAAAAGCACAAAGCAGACTGGTGTTAAAACAGCAGACGTTAGCATGAGTATCCCAGAGGGATGACAAATTATTGGAAAGGGTACAGTTCCAAAGAGGTAAGCCTAGAATGTGTCACAGCTCTGGAACAGGGCCAACCTCAAGGATTTCAGAATGAAGAGTGAAGCAGCCACGACTCAAATACCTCCAAAGTCCAGAAAGAGTTCCACGTGCTGAGTCAGGTCACAGTGAGCCCAGATTACTACCTAGGCCTCACAAGCGAACAAAAATCTTCTCTGCAAAGAACACCAAGGAACACTTGATCTTACCCAAAAGGGCAAGAAGCAATGAATAACACAGAGGTAGACCTCAAAGGAGTTCTAAAAATAACTGTCTAAAATGTAACACAAAGTTCACAGATAATCAAAATGGTCAGATGCACGGACAATAAAATATCACCAACGAGTTAGAAGAAAGGAGTAAAAGCAGATCTATATAGAGTTTCCAGCTGTACTCAGCAATCATGCTCACTGATCATCTAAAGATTAAAAACCCAGAAATGATTACATAATGGAAAACAAAAATTTAAAACATAGAACTTAAAAATAAAATATATGAAACTAAAAACCCAGTAGACAGAGGCTTGAGAGCACATTTGACATAGCTAAAGGGAGAATCAGAGAAATGAAGACAAATATAATATTCAGAGAAGTGTGACTCAACCAAAAGATAAAAGCATAAAATACAAGAAAATATCAGGTAGAATAAAGTAGAAAAGACCAGTTACTGGATACTGATTTATTGATTTATTTATTGGTTAATTAAAGTGCTATTTGTTCCACTGTCCAAGAATGCCACCAGCTGGTAAGCAAGCCCAGAGTATGTGAGCTTGTCAGAAATCTTCCATATTTAAACTATGACAGCAATATTTGATGTAGAGTCACAGACACATTCCCCATAAGATATTTAATGTAATTACAAAGCATATAAGTTCCATTGTAGAAATCAGATGCAGTGTTACCCAAGTGACCAAGGATAACAGCAGCAGGCATTAGATAAAGCAACATTATATGTCTATTGCAGTGTAGGCATTATGAAGGTACAATGCCACATCTCTGTTTCTTATTTTTTTAAATTTATGTGTATGAGGATTTGGCTGCATGAGTTTATTTGCATGTGCACTCAGATGCCCACAGAGGGCAAAGGATGTCAGATCCCCTGGAACTGGAGTTAGAGATGGCTGTGAACCAACTGGTATAGTTGAGAACTAAACCTGGGTTCTCAGCAAGAGCAATGAGTGTTCTTAACTGCTAAGCCCCACAATGACACTTCTGTAATATATTCAGAAAAATATGCTTAATCAGAGTCCAATCGTGAGTAAATAGAAGTCAAACACTGTTTAATTCAAAACAAGTGATGTATAATCTCCTTTTTTTAAAGACAAAGACAGATTGAGAAAGTGTTATAAACTAAAAGAAAGCAGAAATATCAATTAAATATAACTATAATATTACATAAGAAAAAAACATAGTCGCAGTAAGGTCTGTAGGTTCTACTAACATATAAGACATTATTCTGGATTTCCATAACTGTACCATGATTATATAAGACAACACATCCTTGATTTCAGAAAATATAAAGGATTATAACTTTCCAGAATAGCCACTTCTAGACTATAAGGATCAGCCACACAGTTCTATGAGACAGAAGAGAAGCAGACAGATCTAGGATTACAAAGAATATAATTCAGCAGAGGACTTTCCTACCATGCCATGTTTCTGTGAAAGAGCAGGAACAGATGGATCCCCATAATTTGCCTCAGAAGGAGGAACATAGTTCGGGGTATGGAAAAAGCAACTTCATTCCAGTTGTTGTCAGGCATCTGGTTTATCTTAAGCTAATATCAAAGAGTTGGTCACAACCAGTGCCCAGGTTCAGCTACAAAGCCCACACACCACTCGTTTTCTACTGATTTGTGGAAAACTAGAAGAAAAGGTGTCTGTAGTTGCTGTGGACAATCATAGAAGGTAAGACTCAAGGCTATAGTCATGTCAAGCTGAATCCATATACTAGTCCATTAAGTGCCTTGTCTGCAACTTAAATTTCCAGTGTAGATTTAAAAGAAAGTCATACCAACATTTAATGTAATTGTGAGAACCAAACACCAAAAACTATAAAAGTGTGGTCAGACCTAACCCACAAGAAATACTGAAGCAGAGGCTTCCAAATTAATGCGGAAGAGAAATAGAGCAAAAGAAGTCAAATGCCCAAAACGGCAGGAGATCTGTGGCTGAGCATTAAAGAATAGGTGAGATAGGAAATACTGGCTACGTGACTATACTTCTAACAGATACACAAAATTACTGCTTTAAAAATCAGAACTGCTGGGCCTTTAATCCCAGGACTCTAATTCCAGTACTTGGAAGGCAGAGGCAGGCAGATCTCTGAGTTTGAGGTCAGGCTGGTATATATAGTGAAAGCCAGTGGCCTACATAGTGAGACCATGTGTCAAAAAAAAAGAAAAAAATCAACAAAAACTTTTCTGCTTAGGTTTTGTTTCTTGACTCGAATAGATGGGGCTACATGAAGTTTTATTTCATATTTTTTTTTTAATTGTGTTCCTTCAGCCCCTTGAAAGAGCTCACAAGGCTAGGCAGATTGGAGTCAGACAAGCTTTCTTTCTTTTTTAAGATTTATTTATTTTATTTATATGAGTACACTATAACTGTCTTCAGACATCAGGTCACACTGAAGATGGTTGTGAGCTATCATGTGGCTGCTGGGAATTACTCAGGACCTTTGGAAGAGCAGTCAGTGCTCTTAACCACTGAGCCATCTCTCCAGCCCCAGACAAGCTTTCAAAATGAGCTTCTCTATTCCCACAGAAAAGAGCCTGTCCTGCTCTGCCTAGCAGCACATACAGAAGTTTGCAGATTGTGCGCCTCCACCACTGCTCCTTGCTTTGGTATTAAATGTCGGTATTATATTCCTTCTTCCTTCATGTCATAACTTATTAGACTTGAGAGCCTCTCTGTCCATGAAGTCTGTTGTTCACTAGCAGATGGTTGTTTCTTCGACACAAAGTTCTTTTAACCTGTCATGATGTCAGGTTAGAGTCCATAGTTAACACTCAAGTTAGTTTTTGCTCCCTACACACAGTCCCTATTCTGTATTTAACTCACTATGACTCGTGCAATCACCTTCCTTTAGTTTTAGGTCCTTAAAACTGCCTGTAATAGAGAAACTGTGTCTAAAATAATAACCTGGAGGCCTGTCAACATTTTTTTTCATGAAATTACTGCAATTCAAAGCTAACAATGACCAATGGGTCAGACCTCACGCGTTCTTGGGTAAACAATTTGATGTCTTGATGGATAATCGATTTCTATAACTTCTTCCTGTACTCTGAGGGGAATGAACATGCTGTGGATGGTGTCCCACAGCCCAACAGCTGACGGTCTGTGTATCAGTCCTTTAAGTATTGTGGTATCTGGAGGAGAAGAGGGTGTCTGTCTTTGCACACACAGGCACATGCTCGCACACACATGCGCACCCGTACACGCCACACAGGTCCCTTCTCTTCTCTTTTCTTTCTTCCCGTCCTCAGCCCTTGTTGAGAGCAGTTCTCTGGGCTACCAGAGAAGGAGGACAACCTTCCAAAAAGGATCCTTACCCTCAGTGTCCACATTGCCTTCAGGCAAAATTCTCTGTGACTATGATCCTTTATTTAAAGGTTTGAAATCCAACCTCATTATGGCTTGTATATTCTAAATAAAAAGGGGATCAGAAACTTTCTGTAAGGAGCCAATGAGTAAATATTTTAGGTTTAAGGGCCATATGGTTTCTATCTTAACTACTCAGTTCTGACATTGAAGCCACAAGCAGTCATAGGCAATATTTAAACAAATGAGCATAGCTGTGTTCCTATAAAACTTTATTTATGAATGCTTAGATAGGCTTTTCATAGCTATTTTAAAATGTAGAAACAATTTTTAGCTTGGAGCCATTAAAAACAGGCAGGGGCAGTTCAACCCTGGGTTGAACACTGATTGAAAGAACAAAGGCCACCGCAGAATGTTCACAATTATGAATTATTAAAGGTTATTCAATTTGTATGTTTTGATGAAGGATTATGTTTAGCTATAGCTTTCATAATCATTGGGACTCTCTGCGTTTTAAGTATTGATTGTGTTTATAATGCTTAATAGAATCTGACATTGAGAATCTGTCAGATTACATTAGGATTCTAATATAAAATGAATGATCATAGTTTTGAGGTTTTAACTTTAAAAAAAAAAGTTATTTTACACTCCTAAACCTTAGCAGAATAGCTAAAAGTGCTTCAGAGTTTCTACATTTATAAGTATTATTTATGTACTAAAAATTCACAAGGAAGGCTTTATTTTGTTCAAGAGATACATTTTCCTGTTCGAGCATGAAACAAAGTATATTAAGTATGTTTTTAAATGACTATAAAATGTTTAAATAAATATGATAAACTAATAACTGATAGTTTCAGAATGTTTGTTCTGTATAGTTTAATCAAACACTAATCAGAGATCAAGGGGGAACTGAATATGGTATACACACTACAATCCTAGCACTTGGAGAATGAGAAAAAAGATCATGACTTTAATGATAACCTGAGCCACATAGTGCGTTGTAGGCCAGCTTGCTACAAGCAACACTCCGTGTCTAGGGGGAAATAGAGAGATGATTTGGGGATTCAAAGTCCTTACTGCTCTTGTAGAAGGCTCTGGTTCAGTTCCTAGCATCCATATCAGACAGACAGTTCACAACTGCCTGTAACTCCAGCTCCTAGGGATCTGATGTCTTCTTCTGACCTCCGTGGGCATTTGCATGCTTATGATACACATGAATTTAGGCAAGGACATATAAATACACATTTTAAAAAAGACTATCTCAAAAGAAAAAGCAGAGAAAGACAAAATTCTTGTTTTAGAGACTTGTCAACGAATGCGCACGATTTATATCCAGAGCTTAAAAATAAATGAACACATTTTAAAGCGTTATAATTTTTAATTATGTAAATCATAATTCTTATAATGTTCTTAATTATGTAAATGAAATTTTAACCATTGCTAAATTGATGTTTTTTAAAAACTCAAGTAACTATAACTAATCATTTTTGTGTAAAACTTTGAGCTCATTCTGAGAAGATAGACACATAAGAAACACAGTGGTGAGAATTAGTGTGGCCAGTCCAGATGACCAGCTACTCCCATTGGCTACCTGTGTGGCCAGACCAGATGACCAGTTACTGCCATTTGGCTACCTGTGATTTGGCATTTAATCAGATTGGAACCATGAGGCTGCACTGGTACAATTTCTCTGTATGACACATCTTCTTAATTTTAAATGTTTTCTTTATTCTTTAGAATTTCATATATGAGATATGATCCCATCCACACTCTGCTTCCCCTTAGCAACTCTCTTGCTTCTCACCACCCCACAGCCCTTCCGACTTCATGTCATCCTTTTGTTTTGTCCTGTTTCATTTTTAACAACCCAGTAGATTCAGTTACTATCACTCATGGTACATGGGTGTGGGGCCATCTTCTGGAGCATGGGAAGCCAACCAATGACCACACCCTCAGAAAAGAATGAGTCTTCCTAACTCATAGCTATCACTACCAGTGGCTCTTTATTAAGGGGTAATATCTAGAAAGCACCCGATCTATGCCAGAATTTCTCCTGGCTTGATCTTGTGCCCATCTTATATGGGTATCCACAGAAGCTATAACAACATGGTCTTTATCCAAACTGGTAGTCAAGCCAACCCAAAGCACCAAGAATGGCCCAAAAGTCATGGTAAGGGAGACAGGTGTTGTCACATTGGAATCCTCCAAGGCTAGGGATTAACATGATAGACTTTAGATCATCATCAACGTATCTAAATAATAGCTGATTCGAGTTAGTGTTTGTTCCCTGAGAAATATCCTTCACGTGTCAATGCAGAACAGAAAATGATGTCCATCAAAACCTGATATCAGCTTAATATTGTGTCTTTCTTCAGCATAATTTAATTTTTGTGTGTGTTTGTTTGCTAAGGATAGGTCCAGAGCCTCATACATGCAAGGCAATCACTCAGACACTAAACTATATCCTTGGCTACCCAGTATAACTTAAAATAGAGGTCAGCACACAACCATCTGGGATGTTTGTCCTGCCACCTGTTTTTATACAGTCTTCAAACTCAAAATGGTTTTTATGCTTCTAATAGTTCTTTAAACAGCAATACTGACATTTTATAACATATGAAGATTATAAGCAGTCTGAATATCAGTTTCCATAAATCAGCTTTATTGGCACACAGATAATGACACTCGTCATCATTTTGTCTGTGGCTGTTTTCACAGCATTGAATAGTTCCACCAGATAGCCCACAAAACACTAACTATTGGTCCCATATAAAGAAAGCCTGCCAACCCCTGGTCTAAGAGAATGGCTTTATTATCTCAAGTGATTTGATGCTGTAGGGAAATCCAAATGTTCCCTACAGTGACTTTATAGTTGATAAGCTGACAATAGGCAGGTTAACAGAAAAGCACTAACAAATGTAACAAATGTACTTGCTCAAAATTTGTGGTAACACAGGAAACTTCTAGTCAAAAAGCCAGGGTCAATGACCCATTTATATGCTTAGTTTTCTTAAAGCCTAGGAAGCCATGCAGAAATGTGACTGGGCAAAAAGGATCCCCAGAAGTAATAGAGGATGAGACCCAGCAAGGTTGTCTGCTCAGATTCTTCTTGGCCTCTGTGTAGCACTGTGACCTTCTGGATGCAGAGCAGAGCTCTACTTGTGATCTGCACTCAAGCAAGGTAGGGCAAAGAATGGTTTTGAAGCTTCTTCTTCCAGGAAAGCAGGGAACGTTAGAGCAATGCATTTGTACTGTGACTAGCTTGAGGAACATAGGTCTGGCTTCTAAATCATCAGAAAAGAAACTCTAGACTTACTGACTTGATTTAGTAAGAATAAGAGGTGAGAGAAGAGAACAAAAGACCATAACTTTTCCTCTAAGGCCTTTACTTTGGGGTGTCATTTTGTCGAGCCTCACAATGTACTACGTGAGAAAGCCATGGCTATTAACTATTTCTAATACCACATGATCCAAAGTGAGTTATAGCCACAGGTTTGAGGTTGGGATATACTCTAGGGTTCTAAACACCCAGTGTGGTACTGCCTGGCACATGAGCACAGCCCATTTCAGTGGTGTTGCTACCTCCTGGAGTAAGTTACTGTCTAGAAGAATTCTTTATACTATTAGAAAACATCTCTGTAGCTTTCCTTCTTTCTCTTGAGACTAGTGTCCCATGTCACATCAGCCTTCCCTCCATCCCTAATATTCCCTCCTCTCTGAGAGGCTGTGGGTATATGAGAGAAATTGGCATATATTAGTTCAGGATTAAGTGGGGCTAAGGAAAGTCCCATTTGGAGGCTACTTACTTTGAGTTAAATGGGGTTTCCTCTATATGAGTCATCTGGTCTGTAGGGATGAGTTCTTAGGCCACCCACCTTGCTAACACAGTAGATCTATAGCAAGAGCAAGAAAACCACAACGCTGTAAGAATGTGCCATATAGTACCCAGTAACAGAAATACTGTCCAAGAAAAAAGAGTTATAATTTATGAAAAAGTTATTTGTATTATCATTTGTAGATATATAGAAACACAATATATACATATAATTGTAAGCAAAAGTTTTATTTCTCTTGCTATGTTAGATGTACACAAGACAAGAATGTTCTTGACAGTAAAAGATGTACTTATGAATATGCCATATATATTTTATGGGGATAATTCCACATGAAATCTCTATGTTTTAAGTATTTGTGTTATTTAAGAATTGGCATGTGATATTTGCACAAGCACTTCAGTATATCTGTGTGAGAGGTCATATGTTTTATGAATCTCATTGTATCCTATCAAACCTGTATGTTCACCTAGCACATCTTGGTCAGATTAACTTAGGTCATTCCGTGAAAAATGCTTTGTTAAACTGCCACTGACTCGGTGCCCTGCCCTAAAGAACAAAACGTCTCCTGTCTTTTACTATTATCAGTGGTTGGTCTATAGTAGTGATTTCATTATACAACATAGAACTCAGTACAAAGTAACAGCGTTGGTTGGTTGGTTGGTTGGTTGGTTGGTTGGTTGGTTGGTTGGTTGGTTCTGGTTTGTTTTTATTTTTTAGAGGAGAAAGAGATTTACTTCATCTTACAATCTCTGGTTACAGTCCACCACTGGAAGGTCATCCAGGCAGGGACTACACACAGCTACTTATAGCTCAACCATAGTTCCGAGCAGAAAGAAAGAAATGCGTGCAGACTTGCTTGTTCTCATGCTTTCTTGTGCTCAGCTTGATTTCTCCTCTTATACATATAGGGACCACCTGCCTAGGGAATAGAGCTACCCACAGTTGGCTGGGTCTTATCTAATCAATCAAGAAAATCCCTACAAATATGTCCACAGGCCAACCCAAAGTAGACAATCCTTTATTAATATTCTCTTCCCATTTTATATCGAGTTCACAATTAAAACTGACCATCACATTATCAATGGCTCATGCAGAATCCAGTAGCTCCATCTGCCCCAAGTTGGCACCTCTATTGGTAATGCGAAGCCACCCTCACTAGCTGCTCTGCAGTTAACTCAGAGAAGGGCACTCTTGACCATACTTTCTTGCTGTTTTTTTAATCCAAACAATTTTTATTTTTTTTCAATTTCTTTTAAATAAAAAGCATAATTATATCATTTCTTCCTTCCATTCCCTCCCATATTCACCCTCATTCCCTCTCATATTTATGACCTTTTCTTTAATCACTATTGTTACACACACACACACACACACACACACAAACACATGCACACGCACGAGCACACACCTATATTGCATATTTATATGTGACTGTATAACACAAATATACAGCCAGATAAGTCCATTTAGTGTTGCTTGTAATACATCACTTCAGGGATGACCACTAGGTATGAAATAACCAAAAAAATGTTAACTCTTCATCTCACGGCAGGCATTAGTTGTCTGTAGATCTTTGTCTAGAGGTATCATCCCATGAGATGTCACCTTCCACATTAGCATATACATTGATGTTGTCATCTTTTCTTTCTTTTTTTTTATTGGTTATTTTATTTATTTTTTTTCATATTTTATTTACATTTCAAATGTTTCCCCCTTTCCAGATTTCCCCTTTGGAACCTCCCCATACCCTCCTCCCTCACCCTGCCACTATGGGGATATTCTCCAACCCACCCCCTCACCCCAACCCCCACCCACTCTCGTCTTCCCTCCTTGACATTCTCCTATACTGGGGGATATAACACCCTAAGGCCCAAGGGCCTCTCCTCCCCCTGACTGGTAACAAGACCCTCCTCTGCAGTCTTTGTGGCCAGCGCTATGGGTCCCTCCACGTGGATTCTTTAGTTGGTGGATCAGTCTCCAGAAGGATGGGGGATCAGTTGCCAGTGTTGCTACCTCCCTGGGGCTGCACACTCCCTCAGCTCCTTCAGTCCTATCTCCAAGCCCTCCAACTAGGACCTCATACTCAGTACTACTGTTCCTTCGAAGTGACTCTTGGGTATTTCAAACTTTTAGGCTAATAACCACTTAACAGTGAGTACATACCGTGTTCATTCTTTTGTGACTGTGTTACCTCAGAATGATGTTTTCAAGATCCATCCATTAGTCTACGAATTTCATGAAGTCATTGTTTTTAATAGCAGAGTAGTATTCCATTGTGTAAATGTACCACATTTTCTGTATCCATTCCTCTGTGGAAGGACATCTGGGTTGTTTCCAGCTTCTGGCTATTATAAATATGGCTGCTATGAACATAGTAGAACATGTGTTTTTATTACATGTTGGAGAATCTTCTGGGTATATGCCCAGGAGTGGAATAGCTGGGTCCTCAGGTAGTATTATGTCCAATTTTCTGAGGGTCCGCCAAACTGATTTGCAGAGAGGTTGTATCAACTTGCATTCCCACCAGCAATGGAGAAGTGTTCCTCTTTCTCCACATCCTCGCCAACATCTGCTGTCACCTGAGTTTCTGATCTTAGCCATTCTGACTGATGTGAGGTGGAATCTCAGGGTTGTTTTGATTTGCATTTCCCTGATGACTAAGAATGTTGAACATTTCTTTAGGTGCTTCTCAGCCCTTCGAGTTTCCTCAGTTGAGAATTCTCTGTTTAGCTCACTTCCCCATTTTTCGATAGGGTTATTTGTATCTCTGGAGTCTAGCTTCTTGAGTACTTTGTATACGTTGGATATTAGCCCTCTATCAGATGTAGGATTGGTAAAGATCTTTTCCCAATCTGTAGGTTGCTGTTTTGCCCTAATTACAGTGTCCTTTGCCTTAGAGAAGCTTTGTAATTTTATGAGGTCCCATCTGTCAATTCTTGACCTTAGAGCACAAGCCATTGGTGTTCTGTTCAAGAACATTTCCCCTGTGCCCGAGTGTTCAAGACTCTTCCCTACTTTCTCTTCTATTAGATTCAGTGTATCTGGTTTTATGTGAAGGTCCATGATCCACTTGGACTTGAGCTTTGTGCAAGGAGAGAGGAATGGATCAATTTGCAATCTTCTACATGTAGACTGCCAGTTGATCCAGCACCATTTGTTGAAGATGCTGTCTTTTTTCCACTGTATGGTTTTAGCTCCTTTGTCGAAGATCAAGTGACCATATGTGTGTGGATTCATTTCTGGGTCTTCGATTCTATTCCATTGATTAACCTGCCTGTCACTGTACCAATACCATGCAGTTTTTATCACTACTGCTCTGTAGTACAGCTTGAGGTCAGGGAAGCTGATTCTCCCAGAAGACCTTTTATTGTTGAGGATAGTTTTTGCTATCCTGGATTTTTTGTTATTCCATATGAATTTGAGAATTGCTCTTTCTAGGTCTACGAAGAATTGAGTTGGGATTTTGATGGGGATAGCATTGAATCTGTATATTGCTTTCGGCAGGATGGCCATTTTAACTATGTTAATCCTGCCAAACCATGAGCATGGGAGATCTTTCCATCTTCTGAGGTCTTCTTTAATTTCTCTCTTCAGAGACTTGAAGTTCTTGTCATACAGGTCTTTCACTTGTTTGGTTAGAGTCACACCAAGATATTTTATATTGTTTGTGACTATTGTGAAGGGTGTCATTTCCCTAATTTCTTTCACAGCCTGTTTATCCTTCGAGTATAGGAAAGCTACTGATTTGCTTGAGTTAATTTTGTATCCAGCCACTATGCTGAAGTTGTTTATCAGCTGTAGCAGATCTCTGGTGGAGTTTTTCAGGTCACTTAAGTATACCATCATATCATCTGCAAATAGTGATATTTTGATTTCTTCCTTTCCAGTTTGTATCCCTTTGATTTCCTTTTGTTGCCTGATTGCTCTAGCTAGAACTTCAAGTACTATGTTGAATAGATAGGGAGAGAGAGGGCAGCCTTGTCTAGTCCCTGATTTTAGTGGGATTACTTCGAGTTTCTCTCTAGTTAGTTTGATTTTGGCCACTGGTTTGCTGTATATTGCTTTTACTAAGTTTAGGTATGCTCCTTGAATTCCTGATCTTTCCAAGACTTTTATCATGAAGAGATGTTGAATTTTGTCAAATGCTTTTTCAGCATCTAACGAAATGACCCTGTGGTTTTTTTCTTTGAGTTTGTTTATGTAGTGGATTACATTAATGGATTTCCGGATATTGAACCATCCCTGCATCCCTGGGATGAAGCCTACTTGATCATGGTGAATGATTGTCTTGATGTGTTCTTGGATTCAGTTTGCAAGAATTTTATTGAGTATTTTTGCATCGATATTCATAAGGGAAATTGGTCTGAAGTTTTCTTTTATTGTTGGGTCTTTGTGGGGCTTTGGTATCAGTGTAACTGTGGCCTCATAGAATGAATTGTGTAGTGTTCCTTCTGTTTCTATTTTATGGAATAGCTTGAAGAGTATTAGTATTAGGTCTTCTTTGAAGGTCTGATAGAATTCTGCACTGAACCCATCTGGTTCTGGGCTTTTTTTGGTTGGGAGACTTTAATGACTGCTTCTATTTCTTTAGGAGTTAAGGGAGTCTTTAGATGGTATCTGATCCTGATTTAACTTTGGTAATTGGTATCTGTCTAGAAACTTGTCCATTTCCTCCTGATTTTCCATTTTGTTGCATATAGGCTTTTGTAGTAGGATCTGATGATTTTTTTAATATCCTCAGAGTCTGTTGTTATATCTCTGTTTTCATTTCTAATTTCATTAATTTATATACTGTGTCTGTGCCCTCTGGTTAGTCTGGCTAAAGGTTTATCTATCTTGTTGCTTTTCTCAAAAACCAGCTCTTGGTTTTGTTGATTCTTTGAATAGTTCTTTTAGTTTCCACTTGGTAGATTTCAGCCCTTAATTTGATTATTTCTTGCCTTCTACTCCTCTTGGGTGTATTAGCTTCTTTTTGTTCTAGAACTTTCAGATGTGCTGTTAAGCTGATAGTGTATGCTCTCTCCAGTTTCTTTTTGGAGGCATTCAGAGCTATGAGTTTTCCTCTTAATACCTTTCATTGTGTCCCATAGGTTTGGGTAAGTTGTACTTTCATTTTCATTTAATTCCAGGAAGTCTTTAATTTCCTTCTTTATTGCTTCCTTGACCAACTTATCATTAAGCAGTGCATTGTTCAGCTTCCATGTGTATGTGGGCTTTCTGTTGTTGTTGTTGCCATTGAAGACCAACCTTAATCCATAGTGATCCGATAGGAGGCATGGGATTATTTCAATCTTCTTATATCTTTTGAGGTTTGTTTTGTGACCAATTATATGATCAATTTTGGAGAAGGTACCATGAGGTGCTGAGAAGAAGGTATATTCTTTTGATGAAGGATGAAATGTTCTATAGATATCTGTTAAACCCATTTGGTTCATAACATCTATTATTTTCACTGTGTCTCTGTTTAGTTTATGTTTCCAAGATCTGTCCATTGTTGATAGTGGGGTGTTGAAGTCTCCCACTATTATTGTGTGAGGTGCATTGTGTGCTTTGAGCTTTAGTAGAGTTGTTTTTTTTTTTTTTATGAAAGTGGGAGCTCTTGCATTCAGGGCATAGATGTTCAGAATTGAGAATTCTTCTTGGTAGATTTTTCCTTTGATGAGTAAGAAGTGTCCTTCCCCATCCTTTTTGATGAATTTTGGTTGAAAGTCAGTTTTATCCGATATTAGAATGGCTACTCCAGCCTGTTTCTTGGGGCCATTTGCTTGGAAAATTGTTTTCCAGCCCTTTACTCTGAGGTAGTGTTTGTCTTTAATACGGAGGTGTGTTTCCTGGATGCAGCAAAATGCTGTGTCCTGTTTATGGATCCAGTCTGTCAGTCTTTGTCTTTTTATTGGGGAGTTGAGACCATTGATGTTAAGAGATATTAAAGAATAGTGCTTTTTATTTCCTGTTATTTTTGATGTTGTTTATATTGTTTGTGTGGCTATCTTCTTTTGAGTTTGTTGAAAGATTACTTTCTTTCTTTTTCTTGAGTGTAGTTTCCCTCTTTGCATTGGCATTTCCCATGTATTATTCTTTGTAGGACTGGGTTTGTGGAAACATACTGTGCAAATTTGGATTTTTCATAGAATATTTTGGTTTCACCTGCTATGATAATTGAGAGTTTTGCTGGGTCTAGCAGTCTGGGCTGGTATTTGTGTTCTCTTTGAGTCTGTATGAGATCTGCTCAGGATCTTCTAGCTTTCATAGTCTCTGGTGAGAAGTCTGGTGTAATTCTGATAGGTCTGCCTTTATATGTTACTTGCCCTTTTTCCCTTACTGCTTTTAATATTCTTTCCTTGTTTTGTTTATTTGGTGTTTTGACTATAATGTGACAGGAGGAATTTTTTTTCTGGTCCAGTCTATTTGGAGTTCTGTAGGCTTCTTATATATTTATGTTCATCTCTTTCTTTAGGTTAGGGAAGTTTTCTTCTGTAATTTTGTTGAAGATATTTACTGGTCCTTTAAGTTGGGAGTCTTCACCCTCTTCTATACCTATTATCCTCAGGTTGTGTCTTCACATTGCATCCCGGATATCTTGGATGTTTTGGTTTAGGAGCTTTTTGCATTTTGTGTTTTCTTTGACTGTTGTGTCAGTGTTTTCTATGGTATTTTCCGCACCTGAGATTCTCTCTTCCATCTCTTGTATTCTGTTGGTGATGCTTGCATCTATGACTCCTGATTTCTTTCCTATGATCTCTAATTCCAGGGTTGTCTCTCTTTGTGATTTCTTTATTGTTTCTATTTCTGTTTTTAATTCCTGAATGGTTTTGTTCATTTGCTTGATTGTGTTTTCCTGTATTTCTGCCCGTTTGTGTTTTCCTGTAATTCTTCAAGGGATTTTTGTGTGTCCTCTTTAAGGGCTTCCAGTTGTTTACCTGTGTTCTCTTGTATTTCTTTAAGGGAGTTATTCATTTCCTTTTTAAAATCTTCTATCATCCTCTTGATAAGTGATTTTAAGTCTGAGTCTTCCTTTTCTGGTGTGTTGTGGTATCCATGACTGGCTGTGGTGGGAGAGCTGGGTTCAGCCGAAGCCAAGTAGTCTTGATTTCTGTGTCTTGTGTTCTTGCCCTTGCCTTTTGCTATCTGGTTATCTCTGGAGTTAGGTGGTCTTTCTCTCTCTGACTGTGGCTTGTCTTTCCTTCAAGCTTAGATGTCCATATTCCTGGGAGACCAGTTCTCTCTTCCAGCTGTTCTTCAGACCCTGAGTCTGGAGTCCTCCTGTTGCTGGCTCCTCAGCACAAGTGGGCAGGTAGCTTTCTCTCTGAACTACTTGTATATGGAGAGGCCTGTTAGTCCAGGCGGGTTTTCTGGCCACAGGTGGAAGCAGGCTAGGCTCTTACTTCCCGGCTTTTCCTCAGTCCCTGCCTCGGGAGCCTGAGAGTCTATTTTATTTATTTACATTTCAAATGCTGTCCTTCTTTCTCAGTCTCTCCTGTACAAACCCCATTCTTTCCCCCTTCCCCTTTGCTGTTATGAGAGTGCTCTCCAACCCACCCACCCACTCCCACTTCACCACTCTAGCATCCCCCTACTGGGACATCAAGCCTCTACTGGACCAAAGCCCTCCCCTCCCATTGATGCCAGATAAGGCCATCCTCTGCTACATATGTAGCTGAAGCCATGAGTCCTTCTATGTGTACTCTTTGGTTTGTGGTTTAGTCCCTGGAAGCATGGTGGGGTGGGGTATCCTGGTTAGTCGATGGTTTTCTTCCTATGAGGTTGCAATCCCCTTCACCTCCTGCAATCCTTCCCCTAACTCTTCCACTGGGGTACCCAGGCTCAGTCCAGTGGTTGGTTGTGAGTATCTGTGTCTGTCTTAGGTGCTGGCAGAGCCTCTCAAAGGAGAGCTATACCATGCTCCTGTCAGCAAGCACTTCTTTGTATCAGCAATAGTGTCAGGGTTTGGTGTCTTCCAATAGGATGGATCCCAAGGTAGGGTAGTCTCTGGATGGCCTTTCCTTCAGTCTCTGTTCCATTTTTGTCCCTGCATTTTATTTAGACAGGAACAATTCTGGGTTAAAATTTTTGACATAAGTAAGTGGCCCCATCCTTCAACTGGGGGCCATGCCTATCTACTGAACGTGGTCTGTACAGTTTCTATCTCTCCTTTGTTGGGTATTTCAGCTAATATCATCCTCATTGGGTCCTGGGAGTCTCTTGCTTCCCTGGCATCTGGAACTTTCTAGTTCGTCCTTCCAGTTCCTCACCTGCCACTGCTACATATTTCTACATATTTTGCTGACCTGCTGGATTTCTCTCTTGTCTTTTCCCATACTTGATGCTGCCTCCCCCTTTTGTATGCTCCCCCTAATCTCTCCCTCCCTGGTCTCTCCATCCTTTTAACTACTGTGATTATTTTGTCCCACCTTTTAAGTAGGATTGAAATGTCCACACTTTGGTCTTCCTTCTTGCTAAGCTTCATATGGTCTATGAGTTGTATCATGAATATTTGGAGGTTTCATTCCTAATAACCACTTTTCAGTGAGTACATATCATGTGTGGCCTTTTATGTCAGGGTTACCTCATTCAAGATAATCAAGATCCATTCATTTGCCTGTAAATTTCATGAAGTCGTTGTTTTTAATAGCTGAGTAGTATTGCATTGTGTAAATGTACCACATTTTCTGCATCCATTCTTCTGTTGAGGGACATCTGAGTTGTTTCCAGCTTCTGACTATTATAAATATGGCTGCTATGAATATAGTGGAGCATGTGCCCTTGTTATATGTTGGAGCATCTTTTGGGTTTATGCCCAGTAGTGGTAAAGCTGGGTCTTCAGGTAGAACATTTCCAATTTTCTGAGGAACCACCAGATTGTTTTCCAGAGTGGTTTTACCAACTTGCAATCCCACCAGAAATGGAGGAGTGTTCCACTTTTCTCCACATCCTTGACAGCATCAGCTGTCACCTGAGTTTTTTATCTTAGCCATTATGATTGGTGTGAGGTGGAATCTCAGGGTCATTTTGATTTGCATTTGCCTAATGACTAAGGATGTTGAACATTTCTTTAGATGTTTCTCAGCCATTCAAACTTCCTCAGTTGTGAATTCTTTGTTTAGCTCTGTACCCCAATTTTTAATAAGGTTATTTGATTCTCTGAAGTCTAACTTCTTGAGTTTTTTTGTATATATTGGATATTAGCCCCCTATTGGATGTATGGTTGGTAAAGATCTTTTCCCAATCTTTAGGTTGCTATTTTGTCCTGTTGACAGTGACCTTAGCCTTACATAAGCTTTTCAATTTTATTAGGTCCCATTTGTCAATTGTTGATCTTAAAGCCTGAGCCACTGGTGGTCTATTCAGGAAATTTTTCCCTGTGCTTATATGTTCCAGGTTCTTTCCCACTTTCTCTTCTACTAGATTCTGCATATCTGGTTTTATGTAGAGGTCCTTGATCCACTTGGACTTGAGCCTTATACAGGCAGATGAGAATGGATCAATTTGCATTCTTCTACATGTTGACCTCCAGTTGAACCAGCACCATTTGTTGAAAATGGTGACTTTTTTCCACTGGACTGTTTTGGCATCTTTGTCAAAAAAGTGACCATAGGAATGTGGGTTTATTTCTGGGTCTTCAATTATATTCTATTAATCTACCTGTCTCTGTACCAATACCATGCGGTTTTTATCACTATTGCTATGTAGTACACCTTGAAGTCAGGGATGGTGATACCACCAGAAATTCTTTTATTGTTGAGAATGGTTTTTATTATCCTGAGTTTTTGTTATTCTAGGTGAATTTGAGAATTGTTCTATCTCTGTGAAGAATTGAGTTAAAATTTTGATGGGAATTGCATTGAATCTCTGTAGATTGCTTTTGGTAAGATGGCCATTGTTACTATGTTAATCTAGCTAATCCATGAGCATGGAGGATCTCTTGATTTTCTGAGGTCTTCTGCCATTTCTTTCTTGGGAGACTTGAAGTTCTTTTCATATCAGGTCTTTCACTTGTTTTGTTAGAGTCACACCAAGATATTTTATATTATGTGTGACAATTGTGAAGGGTGTCTTTTCCCTAATTTCTTTCTCAGCCTGTTTATCCTTTGAGTATAGGAAGGCTACTGATTTGTTTGAGTTAATTTTATATCCAGCCACTTTGCTTAAGTTGTTTATTAGCTGTAGGAGTTCTCTGGTGAAATTTTGGGGGTCATTTAAGTATACTATCATATCACCTGCAAATAGTGATATTTTGACTTCTTCCTTTACAATTTGTATCCCTTTGACCTCCTTTTGTTGTCTAATTGCTCTGGCTAGGACTTGGAGTACTATATTGAATAGGTAGGGAGGGTGGGCAGCCTTCTCTAGTCTCTGATTTTAGTGGGATTTCGTCACATTTCTCTCCATTTAATTTACTATTCGCTATTGGCTTGCTATATATTGCTTTCACTATGTGTAGGTACATGCATTAAATTGCTGATCTTTCCAAGACTTTTAACATGAAGGGGTGTTGTATTTCTTCAAAGGCTTTTACAGCATCTAATGAGATGATTTTTTTTTTCATTTAGTTTGTTTATATAGTGGATATGTTGATGGATTTCCTTATATTGAACTATGCCTTCATCTCTGGGATGAAGCTTACTTGATCATAGTGAATGACCCTTTTGATGTGCACTTGGATTCAGTTTGTAAGAATTTTACTGAGTAGTTTTGCATTGATATTCATAAGAGAAATTGGCCTGAAATTCTCTTTCTTTGTGGGGTCTTTGTGTGGTTTAGGTATCAGTATAACTGTGGCTTCATAGCATGAATTAGGTAGTGTTCCTTCTGTTTCTATTTTGTAGAATAGTTTGAGAACTATTGGTATTGGGCCTTCTTTGAAAGTCTGATAGAATTCTGCACTAAAACCATCCAATCCTGGGTTGTTGTTGTTGTTGTTGTTGTTGTTGTTGTTGTTAGACTTTTAATAACTGCTTCTATTTCCTAAGGGGTTATGGGACTGTTAAGATGGTGTATCTGATCCTGACTTAACTTTGGTATTTGGTATCTGTCTGGAAAGTCATCCATTTCATCTAAATTTTCCAGTTTTATTGAGTATAGGCTTTTGTAGTAGGAACTGATGACTTTGAATCTCCTCAGTTTTCGTTGTTATGTCTCCCTTTTCATTTCTGATTTTGTTAATTTGGATACTGTCTCTATGCCCTCTAGTTAGTTTGGCTAAGGGTTTATCTATCTTCTTGATTTTCTCAGAGAACCAGCTTCTAGTTTTGTTGATTATTGGTATAGTTCTCTTTGTTTTTACTTGGTTGATTTCAGCCCTGAGTTTGATTATTTCCTACAGTCTACTTCTCTTGAGTGCATTTACTTCTTTTTGTTCTAGAGCTTTCCAACGTGCTGTTAAGCTGCTAGTGTAGGATCTCCCCAATTTCTTTATAAAATCACTCTGAGCTATGAGTTTTCCTCTTAGCTCTGCTTTCATTGTGTCCCATAAGTTTGGATATGCTATGCCTTCAATTTTGTTAAATTCTAAAATTTCTAAATTCTAATTTCTTAATTTCTTCCATGACTAAGTTATCATTGAGTAGAGAGTTGTTCAGCATGAATAAGTATGTGGACTTTCTGTTGTTTTTGTTGTTATTGAAGACCATCCTTAGTCTGTGGTGTTCTGATAGAATACATGGAATTATTTCAATCTACTTGTTTCAGTTTAGGCTTGTTTTGTATCTGATTATATGGTTAATTTGAAGAAGGTACCATGAGGTGCTGATAAGAAGGTATATTCTTTTGTTTTGGTGCTGATAAGAAGGGTGAAATGTTCTGTAGCTTTCTGTTAAATCTATTTGGTTTATAGCTTCTGTTAGGTTCACTGTGTCTCTGTTTTAGTTTCTGTTTCCATTATCTGTCCATTGGTAAGAGTGTGGTGTTGAAGTGCGTGAGGTTCAATGTGTGCTTTGAGCTTTAGTAGCGTTTTTTTTTTTTTACAAATATGGGTGCCCTTGCATTTGGGGCATAGATTTTTAGAACTGAAAGTTCATCTTGGTAGATTTTTCCTTTGATGAGTATGAAGTGACCTTCCCCACCTTTTTTGGTAACATTTGGTTGAAAGTCTATTTTAATGGATATTCAAATGGCTACTCCAGTTTTTTTCTTGAGACCACTTGCTTAGAAAATTTTTTCCAGCCTTTTACTCTAAGCTGGTGTCTTCCCTTTTCACTGAGGTATGTTTCCTATCTGCAGCAAAATGCCAGATCCTCTTTACTTATGTAGTTAGTTAGCTTATGTGGTTTTATTGGAGAATTGAGTCCATTGATGTTGAGAGATATTAAAGACCAATAATTGTTGCTTCTTATTATTTTTGTTGTTACAGGTGGAATTATGTTTGTGTGTTTCTCTTCTTCTGAGCTTGTTGTGAGAAGAATAATTTCTTGGTTTTTCTTGGGTATAATTTCCCTCCTTGTGTTGGAGTTTTCCTTCTATTATCCTCTGTAGGCCTGGTTTAATAGAAAAATATTGTTTAAACTTGGTTTTGTCATTGAATATCTTGGTTACTCCATCAATGGTAATTAAGAGTTTTGCTGGGTATAGTAGCCTGAGCTGGCATTTTTCTTCTCTTAGGGTCTGTATGATATCTGCCAAGATCTTCTGGCTTTTAGAGTCTCTGTTGAGAAGTCTGGTGTAATTCTGATAAAAGCTCAGCAGCCTTTATATGTTACTTGACCTTTTCCCTTACCGTTTTTAATATTCTTCCTTTGTTCTATGTGTTTGGTCTTTTGATTATTTTGTTACAGGAAGAATTTCTTTTCTGGTCCAAACTATTTGGTATTCTGTAGGGTTCTTGTATGTTTATGGGCATCTATTTCTTTAGGTTAGGGGAGTTTTCTTCTATGATTTTGTTGAAGTTATTTACTGTCCCTTTGAGTTGGGAGTCTTTGCTCTCTTCTATACCTGTCATTCTTAGGTTTGGTCCTTTCATTGTGTCCTGGATTTCCTGGATGATTTGGGCTAGGAGCTTTTTCCACTTTGTATTTTCTTTGACTGTTGTGTCAATATCTTCTATGATATCTCCTACACCTGAGATTCTCTTTTCTATCTCTTGTGTACTGTTGCTGATGCTTGCATCTATGTCTGCTGCTCTCTTTCCTAGGTTTTCCACCTCCAGGGTTGTCTACCTTTGTGATTTCTTTAATGTTTCTCTTTCCATTTTTAGATTCTTGGTAGTTTTGTTCAATTTTTATACCTGTTTGATTGTGTTTTCCTGTATTTCTTTAAGGGATGTATGTGTTTTCTCTTTAAGGTCTTATACCTTTTTACCTGTGTTCTCCTGTGTTTCTTTAAGGGAGTTATTTTTGTCCTTTTTAAGGTCCTCTACAATCTTCATGAGATGGGATTTTAGATCAGGATCTTGCTTTTCCAGGTGTGTTAGGGTATCCAGAGCTTGCTGTGGTAGGAGAACTGGATTCTAATATTGCCAAGTGGCATTGGTTTCTGTTGCTTATGTTCTTGCACTTGCCTCTTGCCATCTGGTTATCTCTGGTGTTAGCTGCCCTTGCTGTCTCTGACTGGCATCTATCTCTCCTTTGAACCTGGTTATGTTGGGACTCCTTGGGACAGACTGTCTCTGGGTGTGGGAGGAGGTCTAGAGCACCTGATCTGTGTGACTGGCTGTATCAGAATTCCTCGAGGTCAAGCTGTCTCTGGGTGTAGGCGGGGGGGGGGGGGCAGGGGGATAGCTGAAACACAGGATCTGTTCCTGGGTGCAGATATGAACTGGAAAGAAGGTCTGTTTGTTTCTTATTAGGCAGCCATAGTGTTGAGATATCTTGTGTCTAGCTTCCCTATCATTTCTAGAAGAAACAACATCAAAGAAGACTGCCTGATATTCTGACTCATAAATTATTTCTGCCACCTCTTCCATGATGTTTCCTGAACCTTAGGTAAGGAGTTGTGTTTTAGATGTATTGGTTTTACTGTGTAACTGTTATCCATGGCTATATCCAATTTGGATAGAGAAAAATGTTAAGACGGACTTAGGAGTTCTGAGAAATCTCTGAAGACTACATACTCAAATGATTTTAAAAGTGATAAAGGTGAAGGAAGAATAAAAATTTTAGACCCCCAGATTGAAAAATCAAAACTTAAGATTTCAAAAACAATGTGTTTTAAGTAGATCACTAACAGGGAAGAGATATTTATCCCTTTAAAGTTGAAAGGTAGAAGAAGCTCAACTATCAGATGGACATTGGCAGTTTTTAGGGTGTTGCTTGCAGGGTATTTTGTCAAGGAAACATATAAAGTAAAAATGCTTGGCTGATCAAAAGGGAGAAAGCAGAGAGTTAGGGCAGATGTGGTATATTCGAGCAGTGTTATCTCTGGAGAGAGGCTCTTCTGAAGGAAATAAGCCACATCATGGAAGCAACAGTAGGAAGAGAAGAAACCCCAAGTGTAGAACTTGGGAGAACTGGGAGTGTTACCACCTTCCAGGTTAGTGCTACTTATATGGACGCACCAATGTATTTTTGCCTCGTAAACTTCTTCCAAAGCCATGTAGGTATCTGAGAAAGAAATGAAAGGCATGAATCAGCCAAGACCATATAGAAATAGAATTCTCTCTGAAAATTCAATTTGTCCTAAGCAACAGCAAAGGGGTGCTTGATTGTCATGGTGAACCTTGTTATCCAAGTATACAGACAGGAGACATTCTCAACATGCTGCATAAAGAACCTGGTATTTTCTGAAACCACCATCAAGAGGGAGATAAAGCATAGGAGACAAGCCAGGATCAGGAGATCTATAGGGACATATAAACAAACTGTAGTAGTTACCATGAGAAAATAACTGAAAGAAACAAGGTAAGGAATGGACATGTTTTGGATTGTGGTTTGAAAGAATATGGAGAAACACATCACAGAAGGTGTGGCAGCATGAAAATGAAACTGTTTCAGGAAAAAGAATGGCTAATCTGGAAATAATCCAGAAGGAAGACCATCCTCCAGCAGCTCATTTCTTTCAGTGAAGCCCCACCTCCTAAAGATCTCACAACCTTCTATAACAGCTGGGGACTAATTGTTCAGGCACACAAGCCTATGGTAGATATTTCACTTCCAAGACATAACACAAATGAAGTTAAGTTTTCAGAATAGACCCTCACATAACTGGTCAATAACAACCACTTGTTTGTTCTATTTCTCTTAGAAGAACTAAGAAATGTGGTAAGCACCCACCATTGACTAGAAATACTCAGTACCTTTCACAAAGTAACTTGTCTTTTGAGAAGCAAAAATGTGGTATTTGTGTCAATGGTAACATGGACTGCCTGTCTAGAAGCTGCACTGCTGCCCACTGCTATTATGGCTTACTCCAGTCTAGCACCAGATATACACAAGATGCTTTCTTTGATTTATCATGTGAAGAGCAAGAGAGGTCCTTAGCCTACTGGAGGTATGACAGAAAGAACAGACTTCAAAGTGAGAGTTATTTTCAGATATAAAGTCAGTCTACTAGGTATGTGTGGAGGATTTTTATCACATGGTAACAAAACCATTTTTAGTTTGGTTTTCTATATTTATTACTGTCCTACCCGTCCCTTAAGAATGGTTCATGTGCTGGGCCACCAGGCCTCCATTGCCAAACAGCGCAGGGAGAAAGCAATCCACCTACTTTGGTGGAAAAGCCAGCCGAAGGAGGACTCCAGACACAGGGACTAAAGAACAGCCAGGAAAGAGAACTGGTCTCCAAGGAATACTGACACCTGGGCTTGTAGGAAAGACAAGCCACAGTGAGAGATAGGAAGACCAGCTAACACCAGAGATAAACAGATGGTGAAAGGCAAGGGCAAGAACACAAGAAACAGAAACTAGGACTAATTGGCTTCATAAGAACACAGCTCTCCCACCACAGCCAGCCATGGATACCCCAACACACCAGAAAAGGAAGACTCAGACTTAAAATCACTTATCAAGAGGATGATAGAAGATTTTAAGAAGTAAATAAATAACTCCCTTAAAGAAATACAAGAGAACACAGGTAAACAACTGGAAACCCTTAAAGAGGACACTCAAAAATCCCTTGAAGAATTACAGGAAAACACAATCAAACAAATGAACAAAACCATTCAGGAATTAAACACAGAAATGGAAACAATAAAGAAATCACAAAGGGAGACAACCCTGGAGTTTAGAGAACATAGGAAAGAAAACAGCGGTCATAGATGCAAGCATCACCAACAAAATACAAGAGATGGAAGAGAGAATCTCAGGTGTGGAAAATACCATAGAAAATATGGACACAACAGTCAAAGAAAACACAAAATCCAAAAAGCTCCTAACCCAAAACATCCAAGATATCCAGGATGCAATGAGAAGACAGAACCTGAGGATAATAGGTATAGAAGAGAGTGAAGACTCCCAACATAAAGGACCAGTAAATATCTTCAACAAAATTATAGAAGAAAATTTCCCTAAAGAAAGAGATGAACATAAATATATGTCCTGTGCTACCATCTCGCCAGCAAGAACGACGCGGCACACAAAGGATCCTTCTGCAGTTAAGCTTTAATGCATCTTGAGAGGGAGAGCATAAGCTTGCCAAGAGTGGAGACCCCGAACAATAGAACGCCGGTCCCTTATATAGGTCACAGCGCTTGCCTGGGACGTGGAGCTTCCCCATTGGCTCCCCGCACGTCAGGCCAGATGATGCCACGAGAGAGGCTGAGACTCTGAGGTGGAAAATTACCAGGTGCATGCGCACTAGCCTGTTTACAACTTGTTCTCGGCCGGATGTAGGCACCATCTTGTAATGGCGAATGTGGGTGCGACTCGGGCGGCTTCCCACATCTCCCCCTTTTTATTTCTGTAAGCAAAGTAGGACACTCTTAAGAGGGCGGAGACAGAGGTCAAATCCCCTGACCAAAAGGCTGGGCCTTGTACAGGAGAAGACCCCTAAGCTCATGTGCGCCCAAGGTCTTCCTGACCCGCCCAGTGCCGTTTTTTAGAGGGAGGGAAACTAGGGCACTCAACCCTCATGTAGATGACATATCTCCCAAGGCGGCCCACAATGATGACCGCCTTGTGCGATGCTTTGCTCGACATCCCTCAAGAGCTGCTCAGACCAAAAACTCTACCCAGTGCAATGAGACTAGACTCGCGGGTGTGCAAGAACTGGCTGGCTGGCGACCTACTGCTATTAGCCAAACACCGGCCGAGGCTCCTTGTTCTAAGGCAACAAGCGCCTGCGCAATGACCACCTTGTCTCTTTTAGTCTGGGCCCTGAGTTTGCAGATGAGCCATAGGAGCAACACCAACCCACAGCAGAGCGCTGCTCCAAACAATCCCACCCCCACCCATTCCTTGAAATAAGAAATTGCTGAGGAAATCTATGAAGAGAGGCCCTCTGTCAAGGACAGGTCAAGACGGGTGGAGTTGATCTGAATAATTGCTGTCCGCAGTTCTCGCAAGGTTTCATCAAATTTAAGGGTCCAATTCTGTAACATACACTGTGAAAGACTTTTAGACAGGTTAGCTGCTTTTGTAAATCTGTCATATTGTATGGAAGTAACACAGAGTCCTGGCAACTTTTGTTCACAGCCCAATTGGGCTAGCTGTCAAAGGACATCCAGTTGTTCTTGGATAAGATCAATGCGCTGGTTAACCAGCATTAGGCCCCCCTGGACTTGAGTATTGGCTGATACTTGTCTGTCTAAAGCTAAGGTGGTAGCTGCAGACAACTCATTAATGGTATTGGCGGTCTGCATCGTTCCAGAGAGCGCAAGGGCCGACGCAGTGATGGCCCCTGTAACCGCAGCCGCTGCCACCACACCTATGATAATGGCAGAGATACCAAAGTCTCTTTTCTGCCTGAATACAGTCTGATCCGCCGCAAAAGGATCTTGGCCAGTTAACATATCAAAGGTCCAATCTCTCTGTCCAGGGGTCGGTGCCGTAACATTGGCTCTGGCTTGAGCTTGTGCAGCTTCATGCCATAAAGCCTTCCACTCCATATATTGGCCCATTGTAGGGAGCGCAGCCTTGGCCAGCATCTGCCAATCGGCGGGAGTCATGGACGCCCCGGCAAATCTCTCTAACATTGCTATAGTAAAATTAGCATTTACCTCATACTTTCGGACCGCTTCAGCCAGGTCTTTAATTTGGCTGTACTCTACAGGGGCATGAACTCGCCCTCCACCATCTACCTCGAAAACTGGAAAAGCGGCTTGTACCTTTCTCCTAACCTTGTCAGAGAGAAAAGAAAAGGAGTTGGGGCACATCTCATAAGGGGGAGGAGCGGAAGGCACGGTCCGCGTAGGGGCCAAAGAAGGCGGCCGCTTCATCTGCCCATTGCGGGGCGGCCAATCTTCCTTATACCGTGCCGCTTCCTCTTCTAGCTCTGACTCCTCACTAGAGCTAAGGGGGTCAGTGTCTGAAGTTTCCAATTGAAGAGCCTCAAGGTCTTGAACTGGGTAGAGGCTCTCCCCCCTTCTTTTTACTTTTTTCTTGGGTATGAGAATCGTTTTTCTGCCCACAGCCTTGTCGGGGGGACAGTTTTTTTTCATTTTGTCTTTAATCTCTCCCTCGTCCTTAGACTTACCAGGAGGTCCTTTTCCCTTGCTGAGATTTTGGGTACCCATCCTCTCACTCCATTCGGATTCTGACATGGTGTCCTGGACCCTTTCAAGGGTGATTTGCCCCTCCCTTACAGCATCTACCCAGGCCTCATCTTGTTCACAGCAATACAAAGACAGTAAAACCAAAATGAGGGCACTTAACACAATTAGCAAGGCTTCAACAGCGTTAGACCAAAAAGGGGGCAATCCCAAATCAAGACCCAGGGTCAACATGCCTTTCCGAACCTACCTCCCTGCAGTTCTGAATCCTCCCTGTTTCCAGGGGGTCTCCAAAGGTGCTTGACGATGACAAAGTTTCCCGGGTTTCAGAACCAGATGTCCCGCGCTACCGTCTCGCCAGCAAGAACGACGCGGCACACAAAGGATCCTTCTGCAGTTAAGCTTTAATGCATCTTGAGAGGGAGAGCATAAGCTTGCCAAGAGTGGAGACCCCGAACAATAGAACGCCCATCCCTTATATAGGTCACAGCACTTGCCTGGGACGTGGAGCTTCCCCATTGGCTCCCCGCACGTCAGGCCAGATGACGCCAGGAGAGAGGCTGAGACTCTGAGGTGGAAAATTACCAGGTGCATGCGCACTAGCCTGTTTACAACTTGTTCTTGGCCGAATGTAGGCGCCATCTTGTAATGGCGAATGTGGGTGCAACTTGGGCAGCTTCCCTCAAATATACAAGAAGCCTACAGAACGCCAAATAGACTGGACCAGAAAAGAAATTCCTCCCATCACATTATAGTCAAAACACCAAATACACAAAACAAAGAAAGAATATTAAAAGCAGTAAGGGAAAAAGGGCAAGTAACATATAAAGGCAGACCTATCAGAATTATACCAGACTTCTCACCAGAGACTATGACAGCTAGAAGATCCTGGGCAGATCTCATACAGACTCTAAGAGAACACAAATGCCAGCCCAGACTGCTATACCCAGCAAAACTCTCAATAATCATAGGTGGTGAAAGCAAAATATTCTATGACAAATCCCAATTTGCACAATATGTTTCCACAAACCCAGCCTTACAAAGAATAATACATGGACAATGCCAACTCAAGGAGTGAAACTACACTCAAGAAAAAGCAAGAAAGTAATCTTTCAACAAACTCAACAGAAGATAGCCACACAAACATATAAACAGCATCAAAAATAACAGGAAACAACAATCACTATCCTTTAGTATCTCTTAACATCAATGGTCTCAACTCCTCAATAAAAAGACATAGACTGACAGACTGGATCCATAAACAGGACACAGCATTTTGCTGCATCCAGGAAATGCACCTCAAGGTTAAAGACAAACACTACCTCAGAGTAAAGGGCTGGAAAACAATTTTCCAGGCAAATGGCCCCAAGAAACAGACTGGAGTAGCCATTCTAATATCGGATAAAATTGACTTTCAATCAAAAGTCATCAAAAAAGATAAAGAAGGACACTTCATACTCATCAAAGGAAAAATCTACCAAGAACTCTCAATTCTGAACATCTATGCCCCAAATGCAAGAGCTCCCACATTCATAAACAATACTCTACTAAACCTCAAAGCACATATTACACCTCACACAATAATAATGGGAGACTTCAACACCCCACTATCATCAATGGACAGAACTTGGAAACACAAAGTAAACAGAGACACAGTGAAACTAACAGATGTTATGGACCAAATGGATTTAACAGATATCTATAAAACATTTCATCCTACATCAAAAGAATATACCTTCTTCTAAGCAACTCAAAGTACCTTCTGCAAAATTGATGATATAATTGGTCACAACACAAACCTCAAAAGATATAAGAAGATTGAAATATTCCCATGCCTCCTATTAGATCACTACAGATTAAGGTTGGTCTTAAATGGCAACATCAACAACAGAAAGCCCACATGGAAGCTGAACAATGCTCTGCTCAATGATATCATGGTCAAGGAAGAAATAAAGAAAGAAATTCAAGACTTCCTAGAATTTAATGAAAATGAAGGTACAACTTAACCAAACCTATGGGACACAAAGCAGTGTTAAGAGGAAAACTCATTGCTCAGAATGCCTCTAAAAAGAAACTGGAGAGAGCATATACTAACAGCTAAACAGCACACCTGAAAGTTCTAGAACAAAAAGAAGCTAATACACCCAAGAGTAGTAGAAGGCAGGAAATAATCAACTTAAGGGCTGAAATCAACCAAGTGGAAACAAAAAGAACTATACAAGGAGCTGGTTCTTTGAGAAAATCAACAAGATAGATAAACCCTTAGCCAGACTAACCAGAGGGCACAGAGACAGTGTGCAAATTAATAAAATTAGGGATGAAATTGGAGATATATCAACAGACTCTGAGGAAATTTAAAAAATCATCAGATCCTACTATGAAAGCCTATACGCAACAAAATTGGAAAATCTGTAAGAAATGGACAAGTTTCTAGACAGATACCAATTACCAAAGTTAAATCAGGATCAGATAAACCATCTAAACAGTCCCATAACCCCTAAAGAAATAGAAGCAGTCATTAAAAGTCTCCCAACCAAAAACAGCCCAGGACTAGATGGGTTCAGTGCAGAATTCTATCAGACCTTCAAAGAAGACCTAATACCAATACTCTTCAATCTATTCCACAAAATAGAAACAGAAGGAACACTACCCAATTCATCCTATGAGGCCACAGTTACACTGATACCAAAGCCTCACAAAGACCCAACAATAAAAGAAAACTTCAGACCAATTTACCTTATGAATATCGATGTGAAAATGCTCAATAAAATTCTCACAAACCAAATCCAAGATCACATCACAGCGATCATTCACCATGATCAACTAGGCTTCATCGCAGGGATGCAGGAATGGTTCAATACCCAGAAATCCATCAATGTAATCCACTACATAAACAAACTCAAAGAAAAAAACCACATGGTCATTTCATTAGATGCTGAAAAAGCATTTGGCAAAGTTCAACATCCCTTCATGATAAAAAGCTTGGAAAGATCAGGAATTCAAGGAGCATACCTAATCATAGTAAAAGCAATATACAGAAAACCAGTGGCCAACATCAAACTAAATGGAGAGAAACTTGAAGCAATCCCACTAAAATCAGGGACTAGACAAGGCTGCCCTCTCTCTCCCTATCTATTCAATATAGTACTTGAAGTTCTAGCTAAAGCAATCAGACAACAAAAGGAGGTCAAAGGGATATAAATTGGAAAGGAAGAAATCATAATATCACTATTTGCAAATGATATGATGGTATACTTACATGACCAGAAAAACTCCACAAGAGATCTGCTACAGCTGATAAACAACTTCAGCAAAGTGGCTGGATACAAAATTAACTCAAGCAAATCAGTAGCCTTCCTATACTCAAAGGATAAACAGGCTGAGAAAGAAATAGGGAAATAACACACTTCACAATTGTCACAAACAATATAAAATATCTTGGTGTGACTCTAACCAAACAAGTGAAAGATCTGTATGACAAGAACTTCAAGTCTCTGAAAAAGGAAATCGAAGAAGACCTCAGATGATGGAAAGATCTGCCATGCTTATGGATTGGCAGGATTAATATAGTTAAAAAGTCCATCCTGCCAAAAGCAATCTACAGATTCAATGAAATCCCCATCAAAATCCCTACTCAATTCTTCATAGACTTAGAAAGAGCAATTCTCAAATTCATATGGAATAACAAAAAACCCAGGATAGCAAAAACTATTCTCAACAATAAAAGGTCTTCTGGAGGAATCAGCCTCCCTGACTTCAAGCTGTACTACAGAGCAGTAGTGATAAAAACTGCATGGTATTGGTACAGTGACAGGCAGGTAGATCAATGGAATAGAATTGAAGACCCAGAAATGAACCCCCACACTTATGGTCACTTGATCTTTGACAAAGGAGCTAAAACCATACAGTGGAAAAAAGACAGCATCTTCAACAAATGGTGCTGATTCAATTGGCAGTCTACATGTAGAAGATTGTGAACTGATCTATTCCTATCTCCCTGTACAAAGCTCAAGTCCAAGTGGATCAAGAACCTCCACATAAAACCAGATACACTGAATCTAATAGAAGAGAATGTGGGAGAAAGTCTCGAACACATGGCACAGGGGAAAAGTTCCTGAACAGAACACCAATGGCGTTTATTCTAAGATCAAGTATTGACAGATAGGACCTCATAAAATTACAAAGCTTCTGTAAGGCAAAGGACACTGTAAATAGGACAAAACAGCAACCTACAGATTGGGAAAAGGTGTTTACCAATCCTAGATCTGATAGAGGGCTAATATCCACTATATACAAAGAACTCAAGAAGCTAGACTCCAGAGATCCAAATAACCCTATTCAAATATGGAGAAGAGATCTAAACAAAGAAGTCTCAACTGAGGAAATTCGAATGGCCGAGAAACACCTAAAGAAATGTTCAACATCCTTAGCTATCAAGGAAATGCAAATCAAAAGAACCCTGAGATTTCACCTCATACCAGTCAGAATGGCTAAGATCAGAAACACAAGTGACAGCAGATGTTGGTGAAAGAGGAACACTCCTCCATTGCTGGTGGGAATGCAAGTTGATACAACATCTCTGGAAATCAGTTTGGCAGACCCTCAGAAAAATGAACATAATACTACCTAAGGACCCAGCTTTTCCACTCCTGGGCATATACCCAGAAGATGCTCCAACATGTAATAAAGACACATGTTCCACTATGTTCATAGCAGCCATATTTATAATAGCCAGAAGCTGGAAACAACCCAGATGTCCCTCCACAGATGAATGGATACAGAAAACGTGATACATTTACCCAATGGAATACTACTCAGCAATTAAAAACAATGACTTTATCAAATTCGCAGACAAATGGATGGATCTTGAAAATATCATCCTGAGCGAGGTAACGCAGCCACAAAATAATGAACGTGTTATGTACTCACTGTTAAGTGGTTATTAGCCCAAAAACAGTAGGGCGGAGTGGGAGGTCCCAGATGGAGGACTTGGAGAATGGACTGAAGGAGCTGAGGGAGTTTGCATCCCCAGAATGGCAGCAACAGTAGCAACTGGCCTGACCCCCTGATACTCCTGGAGACTGATCCACCAACCAAAGAATACACATGGAGTGACCCATGGTGCTGGCCACATATATGGCACAGGAGGGTCTTGTTGGACATCAGAGAGAGGACAAGCCCTTGGGCCTGAGGGTATTAGATCTCCCAGTATAGGAGAATGCCAATGAGGGAAGAGGAGAGTGGGTGGGTGGGTAGGCAAATACCCAGGAATAGGGAGAGTCAGGGAAGAGGAGAGGGAATAGGGAGGTTCCATAGGGGAGATCTCGAAAGGGGAAAACATTTGAAATGTAAATAAAGTAGAGAGAAAAAAAAGAATGGTTCATGTGATCTCATCTATGACTACATATTGAAGTAGATTCTTCAGGAGCTTATGGCATCTCCAACAATGGAGCCAAATTCTACCAAAAATACACAAAGCAGAATCATCAGGGAAGAGAACCAGATTCTCTCTAATTGTATCCTATCTGCTTGCCACTTAGCAGTATATTTCATTGCTGGTCATGCAGTCTGAGATATACGCTTCTACCTTTGATTCTGATGATATAACTGAGCCAATCAAATGTTTTAAACTACATGACTTAGAGGATGTGGTAGTTTTCAATTCATCTCTCAACAGACTCATTATTGAGTCAAATATTCCTTGTGAAATTCTCTCATAAGAACTATTCATCATGGAAATACTGTTATCTCTCTTGCTAATAGATGATTGTTCCAATGAATGTTTAAGCAGATGTCATCAACCTAATGGGCTATGAATTACTTTACATAAAAAATGCAGAAATGTATTGGCAACAAGTTCTGATTCAATATCACTGGCCTGATAGATATAAAATGAACTTAACTGACCCTTTAACATTGGAAAATACACTTTAGACAGGAATAGTGGTTGGAAACATGGATATTTCTTCTAAGAGACAATAATTGTGTGACCATTTTTTTCTCAAAGGACAGCTGCAAGAATCTTCTATTCCTTTGATTCAGTTCTTCCTCTGAGTTTGGGAACTCATACACTTGATAGAACTCTTGGTTTTCTAAAAGAATTTATCCTTTTGGCACAAATCATAGACATGAATTAAATAAGCTAGCATCTCAGATGGAGTCCTTATCTCCAAATCATAAAGAAACAAGTAACACATGATGACATTATCTTGTTAGTCTCGCAGATCACACCCAGAAAAATGTAAGAAAAAATGCCAAAAAGTAAATAAAATAAATAATTTTTAAAAAATAAAGTATTGTGAATCACAGATAGAGACTATGGTGAAAATCAGCTTGACCACCATGCACTTCCACAACAAATAATAAGCTGAACGCTAGAGCCAAAGACCTGTTCCATGGAACTTTGTGTCTTCTGCAATTATTTCGTCTCCCCCAAGAAGCAATAAACTCTCCTGGGGCAGTCATGTCATTCTCCCAAAACTGAATATCTTTCCCTGTATCAAAAAGTTAATCACTTGTGCAAGTCCCCACCCAGGACCCCCTAACTTGGGTTCTAAGAAAGATATATTTGAATTGATAAAAGAGTGCTATAAAATGCTCTCTGCACTAAATAGCATTGGGAAAGTGAATTACTTATGAGTTCTCTATGCCCCAAAATATGGCTTAATGTTCCAGCCTAAGATGCTGCCTCATTTATAAATACTGGAAGAGGGTGGATAAACTACTCCAAGGTGTTTCCGAAGAATATCATAGAAATATTGATCAATATTAGAGAGAGGGAGGAGAGAGAGAGAGAGAGAAAAATTAACCATGAAATATGGTTTTAGAGGGAAAATATACTACTGTTAAAATCTGGAAAGTCCCTTGAAGTACCATGTGAAATTTATGACTTGGTCCTGGACTTTGAAACCATTAGGAGGAGGCAGAACTAAGAGATGGGACCAAGAGGAAGTCTTTCATTCATTAGAGGCATGCCTTCTCTGAACCCTGGTCATTTTTTTTTTCATTCTTCACTCTTCCCTGATGTGAAGTAAATGGCTTAGTTCTACAGCATGCTCTCTGCCATAGGGCCCTGCTTTGCCACACACACAGACAAAAGCAATGATGCCAACCAGCCATGGACTTAAACATGAGTCCCAATGAACTTTCCTTTTATAAGCTAATTTTCTAAGGGATGGTGGTAGTGCACACCTTTAGTCCTAGCACTTGGGAGGCAAAGGCAGGCAGATCTCTATGAGTTTGAGGCCAGTCTGGTCTACAGAGTGAGTTCCGAGACAGCCAGGGATACCCAAGGATACCTTGTCTTGAAAAATGAAAATAAGAAAAAAACTAAGAAAGAAAGGAAGGAAGGAAGGAAGGAAGGAAGGAAGGAAGGAAGGAAGGAAAGAAGGAAGGAAAGACAAAAGAAATAAAGGAAGAAACAAAGGACAAAAAATAAAAAGTAAAAAAATAATGAAAGGAAACTCCTAACCCTGCCTCAGTAAACAGCAGAAGGTATGGCCCCATCTGCCACAGTCTATTTGAACAAAGATAACAAAAATGCCACCCATTGAGTGTTTTATGCAGAATTTTTTTTTTTACAATTCTGGATCCTGTGACATGTGAGATCAAGACAGATTTAGTGTCTGATGAGTCATTTCCTGATTTCACATAGTGCGTTTTCTTCCTATGCCCTCACAATGTAGAAGGAAGAGAACTCTCAGGAGCCACTTTAGGTGGCACTAATTAAATTCATGAAGGTTCCACTCTTATGATATAATCTCCTTACAAAGCCCCCCACCCTCCTTGAAGGTCATCATACTGGGGTTAGGATTCCAACACATGATCTGCAGGAGACAAGCATTCAGTCTATAACATCAAGTATACAGGAACAGTACAGAGCAAACAGCTGTATTGGTGATAGTGTTCATTGACAATGATCACTAAATGTCCTCAAGTTTTACACTTCCTACATTTGCAATCAATATGCCAGACATTCTGAGGGCTAGAAAAATACAGATCTCATAGAAAAACACAAAACAAAAAAACAAACAAACAAAAAATATAGGATATTTAGTGTTCACAAAATGGAAATGAAGAAGGGGTAGAGACTCAATAGGAAAGAAAGGATAAAAGGCAGCAAGAAAAAAGAAGTCAGACTAAGCATGGGAGAAACCAGCTAGTAAGATTCTGTGGCTGGATGCCCCTTAAGCTTTCATCATAAGATGTAGAAAAATCAGGCTGGGACCAACCTCGAAACTGAGGCTCTGTTGGCCAACATTCATAGTGCAGAAGGTGCTACACAGACTACAGGGGGAGAATTGTCAACAGCTTCCTTAACTATGGACCCTGGATATTACATTAATGACTTGCTAGCAGGACACACCTACTAGTGCAATAGTGGCAAGTCTATCATGGGAATAACCAACTGTTTTCTGATTACATTCGAGGCCTGCTCTATGGGAAGTAATCTGGTGTTATAAACCTGGTCAAAAACTCATGGCTGAAAGGCCATAGTCCTAGTGAAGTGGCCACTTGATATAATATATATCATATATATCATATCGAGTATATATCATATATATATGTATGTATATCATATATATATATATATATATATATATATATATATATATTTCCCTTCCAAATATTTGTGCTCGTATATTATTAGTACCACTGTCTATTTTTGCCAGAAAAGCTGCTTTTTGGAATGAGTAGTTATAATTATAGGACTTATAACTGGTAAAAATGCTAAGAATAAGAGACTGTTGAATGCTCAGTCATGAACTATCTACATCAACCTCTCTAAGGTCTAGGTGATATGGAAAAGAAAAGAGTAGGAAAAAAATGTAAGAGTAAGAGAAAGGAGTAGAGTGTTCTAGACCATTGTCTTCTGGGTATGGCATGACTTCTATCTTCATTAGAGTTTTATTACTGTGAGGAGACACCATGACCAGGACAACTCTTATAAGGAAGACATTAAATTGAGGCTGGCTTACACTTTCAGAGGTTCAGTCCATTATCATCATGGCAGGAAGCATGGCAGCATGCAGGCAGACATGGTATTGGGAGAGCTGAGAGTTCTATATCTTGATCCAAAGGCAGCAAGGAGATTATCTTCTGCAGACAGCCAGAAGGAGGCTTTCTCACTAGGAGTAACTCAAAGCCCACCTCCACAGTGATACACTTCCTCCAACGAGGTCACATCTACTCCAACAAGGCCATATCTCACAACAAGGCCACTCCTTGTAAGCCAAGCATTCAAACACATGAATCTAGAGGGGGGGGCAAACCAATTCAAACCACCACAATGGCCATTGCATTTTTGAACTCATAGCAGCTTGATTACCTGAGCAAGACTCACATAAGACTGGGACTATCAACACCCTGTCATGGAGTGGGATGGGTTCATGAGTTCCCACACTTGAAGATAGTTACTGGTGGATAGGGGAGGAAAGACATTCTTCTTTGATAGTGAAGTCAATAGTAAGGTTCTCATGTTCCTGTCTATAATCTCTCATCCATGTTCCTATAAGCAACCTTAACTAAATTCATTCACACACACAGGCACACACACACAGGCACAAACATACACACACACATCTAGAGGTACTAGTTGGAAAGAGGAAAGAGATCAGCAAGAGTAGAAGATAAGAGAAGGCAATGAAATAAATATAACCAAAATGCATTATATACATGCATGAAAGTGTCATAATAAATCTATTATTATATAACTAATATATGCTATCAGAAATTTTTTAAGAATTAAAATAACTCTGTAAATTTATCTGTGCATTCAAATCATTGTATGAAGAAGTATGAAGGTCCTGAGTGGAGAGAACTTAAACTTTTCCTTCACGGAAGCACGATTCCACGCACGAGTGTTGGAAATGCTCCTCTCTGCTGAGAACTGAAGCTCAGAGCAGTACCCAGTTCCTTGGGGATCATTCTAAATGTTCATTCTCCTTTGAAGTTGTAGACTTTACCCTTTCAAATTCCTACCTACCAGTATCCTTGCATGAGTAGATAACCAGGGGAAAACGATCCTCTTCTCTCATCACTTCCTGTTCCCATCTGGACAGTTGCTGAATAGAAGGCTGCTCAACCTTCATTCAGAGTCTCTTTCAACCATTGGTACCAATACCACACATATGACCTTTCTGTTACAGTTCAGACCACCACTACTATCAAGCTTCACTGTTCTGCTAGTGTTGCTGGGTGAAAACATGCTAGCCTTCTGTATACATAATATTAGCGTTTACATACATAAATATGTTTTATTTCCACTTTCCTGATGGTGAGCAGAATTGTGTGGCCAAGGTCACATAGCTGATTAAATACAAAAATCATTATGTGAATTCTTATCTAACTTTCCTGACTCAGGTATCCATCTTAACCACTCTTCTATGATGCCTCCATGTACTCTTCAGATGAAGAAACACTAAATATGTCTTAGCTAAATACACACACACACACACACACACACACACACACATACACACACACTGTTTAAACTCTATCCAACCTCTACTTCCCTGAAAACTTCTAGAAAACTTAAAATTATTGTATAAAGAACTTTAACCCTGAGCCACCTGAGAGCAAGTAGTTCCTCACACTGAATTCTTCAGGGTCTATTTCCTTCAAACCAGCACATTTTCCCAAGAACACAATAGGACCCTCTGAGTCCTTATTAGCACTGCCACATAATCCTCAGACCTCACTCAGTTTTGCCAGTTTTCCCATCACAGCTTTTTATAGTAAAACCAGCTGGTACAGAATCCCACAGTTGGATTAAATGGTCATTTTTCTTTAGTTTTCTTCTACATCTCCTTGACATTCATGGCCTTGATATTTGTAAAGATCTCATGCCAGCTATTTTATAGAATATCTCAGTAGGGTTTGTCTGCTGTTTTCTTGTGCCAGGAGTTTCATTAGGTTCCTTTGGCAAGGACAAAGAATGATGCTGTGTTCCCACTGATCCTACCAATGGGTGAAAGTTTTAGTGTGTCCCATGATTTATAATTAAGAAAGTTCTGCCAGAGAGGAAAAAAGACTCAGCCCCAAATGGGGGTTTTATCACACCCGTATTGTATTCCCTCCTTGTGAGGCTCAGAGCCTCAGGTAGTGGGGATTGCTGTGAGGCAGTATTTTCCAAATAGGTCAAGGCTATTACACACATGAACTTCACAACAGCTTTCACTTTATGCACAAGACCTACACAAGATCAAGCTAGACAGGGAGGAGGGGATCACAAAGTCCCACCCCTAGTTAAGGAGGTGTAGGCAATTGATAGATGCTTAGAGAGAGAGAGACAGTTTTCTTTAGGAAGGCTACTCATGCTCTAGTTGATGACCCTATACCCATACACACAGCAGCAGCACTAAATGCATTCCGTGGGTTTAAAAAAAGGCACATGGAGTTAGGAAGATAGAATGGTAGGAAGAGATACAAGAATTGGAGGGCCGGGAAGGAGGGTTGAATTTGCTTAAGACAAATCATACACGGGTTCTCGACCAAATAGAATTGTTTTAAGAACCTACCCAGACACGCTTTTCTGTCTGCTGTTCTTTCTTTACATGCTTTTAAGAGACCTTTGGAGACTATACAGCATTTCAACCCTCATTTTGTAGGCTTAGCAAAGCCAGTGGGGTCCTGGGCCTGTGGAATATTTTTTCCCATATTCCTGGACAGCTTTAGTCACTAAGTTTCAAATTGTGGATTTGGTCTCTGTGAAGCTTGGAGTGTACATCCATTTGAAAGCACAGGAGAAAAGTGTAGAGCATTGCAATAAAAGGATTAGATGCCTCTGCCCACACTGACTGAGAAGCAAGGTTAGAAGTGGAGATTTACAAGTTGTCTCTTTATTTGACCCACCACACGAAATCGCCCGTGTGTGCATGTTTATAGTGTGGTCTTGTGTATGTGGTGCTGAAGATTGAGCCCAGGGTCTCTGATGCACAATACTTGAGCACTCTACCACTGCACTGCCTTCCCTAGCCCAGCTACAGTGGAAAATTTAAATAGTCAGGGCTTTGTCTGAAAAACTCTATTCATCCTCCAAATTCATTTTAAACAATAGTAGGAAATTTCTTTTTGGTGATATATCAGGGAATATTGGAATGAACACTAAAACTACAAGGGGGGTACCATAAGAATCAACCAGAAGAATTCAACTAACCTGGATCATTGAAGGCTCCCAGAGACTGAACCACCAACCAGAGAGCATACATGGGCTGGACCCAGCCCCCCTGCACATATGTAGAAGATTGCAGCTTGGTCTTCATTCCAGTCTCCCAACAACTGGGGCAGGAGCTTACCCTGACTCTGTTGCCTGCCTGTGGATCCTGTTCCCCTAACTGGGCCATCTTGTCTGTCCTCGCCTGGAGAGGATGCACTTAGCTCTTCAGTGACTTGATGTGCCAGGATGGGTTGATATCCAGAAAGGATCTTCCCCTCCTCAAACAAGGGAGGAAGAGATGGGGAGAGGGGCTGTGTTGTGGTTGGTGGGACTGGAAGGAGACATGAAACTCCAAGAAAAAGAAAGAAAGAAAGAAAGAAAGAAAGAAAGAAAGAAAGAAAGGAAGGAAAGGAAGAAAGAAAGAAAGAAAGAAAGAAAGAAAGAAAGAAAGGAAGGAAAGGAAGAAAGAAAGAAAGAAAGAAAGAAAGGAAGGAAGGAAGGAAGGAAGGAAGGAAGGAAGGAAGAAAGAAAGAAAGAAAGAAAGAAAGAAAGAGAATCTTGAGTCACAAAACACATATGGAAGCAGCTCTAAATGAGTAACTTTCCCATTTTGCTCAAGGTCCTGGCTTTGGTCAAAATCCCGTTTAGGATATGACCGCTCAAGTAAAAATATGAGGAATAGTTTAAAATCAGAAGCCCTAGATCCGGCAAACTGTTAAATGCATTGTTTATGTCAAAGCCTGGGCCCTAGTTACGGTAATAAGTTATCTAGGTCACCAATCTCAAAAGGTAAATTTAAATAAGAGTAACAAGTATAACACAATTTATCCGATGTGGTCACATTAAAAAGGAACAAAGAAGTACGGAGAATCCCAAGTCTATTTTGCAAGGTCCTGAATGAAGTGAGGGTTTAAACTGGAAGAGGCATAAGATGTGTCCCACCTGTCACCATAGTCTCAGTTCCAGCCTCCAGCCTCAGCTTAGAACGTTCTCAGAATTAAGCCAGATCCTTTTCTGGGAGACAGGCTCTCCCTCTACCCCAACGGGCACATTGCTTCAGCTTTTTTCCTTTTCCCATCATGAGATTCCTGAGAAAATTCCAATTTCTTGATACCATTGTTTCTACAGTCAGATAGGAAAGGGGGAAGGGCAAAGTTCTCTACAATATCTTCATTTAGGCAGGATGGTTAAAATTTCAACCTTCTTTCCCCTTTCCTCGGCCATATCTGGTATTTGGAAAGGAAGAGATTGAGCGTAAGCCTGGGTCCTTTCACTGACCTCTTTCTCTCATCCCTCTGTAAACAACACAGTTCACTGCATGATAAAAAGAAACAAAAACAAAAACCTCCTTATCTACTGGACTCCCAGTGGACTCCCTAGTGTTCTGTATCTCTATAAAGATGAAAGACCTTGCTAAAGACTGCTAATGTCCTAGCTTTGAAAGTTTTCTATCTTTCCCAGTGCCTGTACTGAATGGTGGAAAGTCTGGGAATGTGTAGCTTTGCCTCACCAAGGGAGCCTGTGAACCTGGTTTGCAAAAGTAGACATCATGAATGACATGCTGGCAAGCATCTCTGGAGAAGTAGTATCTCTTCTGTAACTTCAGTGTTCTCTCCAATTCATTCCAAGGTGGTTTAGAACACACAGTCCTGACAAATGTCCATCTGGGAAATATAAAGTATCTCTCTCTCTCTCTCGTCTGTGTGTGTGGGTGTGGGTGTGGGGTGAGTGGGTGTGTGTGGGTGTGGGTGTGTGTGTGTGTTTCCAAACATCTGCAATACAAATTAGTGCATAGAATCCTATTTTATGATGTTACAAATCCCTCATCTTCTCTGGTTGACTCAAACTATGAGCCAAGGTCTATCATGGCCTTGAGGCAGAGTAGAATAGAGAGCAAGCTTTTATGTGCTTTTACACCAGCAATGTTTGAGTAAACTTGGGGTGTTGATGGGGCAAAGGCAATTCTTTATCTCCTGTCAAATAACCAAGACAAAATGTTCGTTGAATACGAAGGCTGAAGACTTATCAGTCCAAATCTTCTTTCTCAGAAGGTAGAGATTGTAACATGGGATGGTGTCAGAACATAGTCCAGGAATGGAGTCATGCAAGAGAATTCTGACTGCTGTGAGAACACTCTAAAACAAGATAAGAGTTCTGTTACCTCAGTTTCTTCCGAATACAGAATTGTTCTTGAACTGTGTTTTGGTGCTCCTCCCAGGTGCAGTATAGAGGAGTGAGTTTACTTCAGATTACTCATTATTGCATGCTGTTGTTATACAGTTAAGTATTAAAGCTATCCTTTATATGCCCTTATGGAAAAGACATGGTTTTGGCCACACATACACGTCCATGTGGTTGTATATAGCTTGTTCTCTTTTTTCTTTTACTTTTTTTTTTTTTTTTTGGTTTTTTTTTTTTTTTTTTTTGGTTTTTTTCAGGACAGGGTTTCTCTATGTAGCCCTGGCTGTTCTGGAACTCACTCTGTAGACCAGGCTGGCCTCGAACTCAGAAATCTGCCTGTCTCTGCCTCCCAAGTGCTGGGATTAAAGGTGTGCGCCACCATTGCCAGGCACTTATTCTCTTGATAACTTTACTCACAAGTATAAATTGTCTGAGACTCTGAATAAAGTTGGTTAATGCCTTGGACTTCAGTCCCCCTTATTTATCAGCTCCATTTTCCCAGGTCCCTCCACCTCTCTATCAGTGTGATAGGCTGTGGGTTAAAGTAGGGGCTGTAGGCAGTTGGAAGCACTGTTGCAAGGCTGAATTCCCAGATGTCACTAGCACTGAGACACACATCCACCCAGTTCCCACTGTGCATGTATCTGTGCAAGAAGGAAGCATATTAAACATTTCATATTAGTCAGTCTCATGGAGACAAATATGAAATATCTTTAAAACAATACTGTTGATAATCTCATTGTTGGGTTACAAGAAAATAACCAATATATTGAGCAAAGAGAAATTCCAGCAGACTCTAATGCAATACAACTCTCCAAAGGTTGGAATTTATTAAATCCAACTCCACACACAAGAGATACGGCCCTAAATAACCAGACCTCTGATTCACATGGATGTCAATGCATTTTGAAACAAAATATGAGTCAGCATTAAACAAACAGAAAATGTTTGCAGCCAGTGTCATTTAATGGTTATTTTGTTAGAAGAAAATGCCATTTATTTTACACTCATACTTTACCTTAAATCTTGGCTCACTTCATATAGTTGTGCCTTTTTTCTTTTGAGACAGTGCTGACTGGCTGTTCGCTTCAAGATTTGTAATGTGTATTTGCTTGGGCCACACACATCCGTGAATGGTTTGCAACAGCCCTTATTCGTCCTGATGGTGTCTGTCTTGCATTGATAACATCTTGAATCAGATCTTCAGAAGGCTTTAGCAGCCCAATCCTCTTTCAGAGATGAATTACTGTGGTGCATAAATGGTGCACTCAATGAACACTGTTATCGACTTGCTTTGAGTGAGTGTGGAACAATGAAGTCATATATTTAGGTATTTTGTGTTTCTGGATTCCTTTGTAGGATAGAAGTAGTCAATTTGCATTAATTTGCATATTTTAAATCTCTTGAAAGCTAAATTCATTCTTTGTTTAAAGACTTCGGAAAGGGGCAGGAGAGTGAACAAGATAGAGAAGATAGATGGAGTGACAGTGAAGAAAATCAGCAAATGTTAACAAGGTAGTTCCAAATGTTAACAACTTACAGGTAAGAAATGAACACACTTATAGAAAAAGAATGTGACTTTTGGGCTGTATCTCCAAAATGGCCCATTTTTAGAGATAGGCTACAACTTGAAGCATCAGAAATTAGCCTTGTCGAAAGAGAACCTTCTGGACAAAAAGCTTACCAAGTACAAAGACAGACTTGCCTTGCTGAGTGTAGCTGCAACATGAGCAGAAATACAAGAACTGTGGCTGGAGTGTGGGAGGGTAGTCTCCCTCATCTGTGGGGAACTCATTCCACGATATCCCCCAGTTCTATATATACTATGGTTTTCCTATAAGGAAAAAAAATTATATATATAATCAGCAAAGTGAGCTACAATAACCTACCATACATCTTCATACCTTCCAATACAATTGTTTTCCGTTATCTACTAAGTCAGTGGCTTTCCATTTTTATAAAGCAATTCACAGTTTTTTGTGGCTATACCCAAATTTTCTTCAATGTCATTATTAAGTAACATAAAGTTTATTGCAATATGATAGATCAGTATGATAACCCATATGACTACTGTGGGAGAATGGGCAGACAGTATATACAGCATGGGCACCTGGATAAATGGCAGTTCACATCATGGGTGAGATGGGAGCAGAAGACACAAGATTTCTTTACCCTACTCAGAACAGCTTAGAACTTATAAATTATTTCTGTAAGTTTCCATTTAATATTTTCAGATAGTGTTTGACCTTGGATAATTGAAACCACAGATGACAAAAAGAAATTCCTATATATGAAAGAGAGGGTGTTAATATATGAAGGCAGAGCAATATAACCAGGAGCATGGCAACCTATGGTAGTGTCTAGAAGATGGGATAAAGATGTGGGGGTCTTATTGTAAGGTCAGTGGGAAGCCATGGGAACTCTAGTACATAGGCAGAGATATGATGTGCTCAAATACTCTAAGACTATGGGGAGTCTTGGCCATAATATAAAATGATGCTGGAATATTTTGTCTTGAGACAGAATTTTGACTAGAAGCCTACTTCTTGAAATTTAATTCTGCCTTTGTTTCATATTTGATGCTGGGCTCGTGAACAAAGAGAATATGTTAGCTCTATTAGAATTCAGAAGCTTGTGGGAAGGCTCCTGTAGAGCCAGAATTCACCCCTGAGGAGTGACCTGGTGATAATTGTGCCCCAGGGGCTCATAGCAGACACCTTGCACAGCTGAAATAAGACTTTTGAGGGTGAAGGGGCCAGATGGTGCTGGTCTCCCTGAAAAGCTGCATAATGCTGTAAGTTCTGATAAGCCAGAAAATACCACAGACTGAATCCAGCTGCTGGAACCAACTGATGCAGCAGCAGATGTATCAGAGGCAACTGCAGGACAACTTAATTTCTATGGAGGGAAATGTAAGCTGTATATGTTACTTCCATGTTCAGGTTAGCCCAAGAGAAGCAGCTATAAGTAAGAATGTATACTATTCTTAGCCCAGGATGTCAGCTCTGTTATAAGTACTGCCGTGATAATGTGGAGGTGTCAGTGGGGAGAGAAACAGATACCCCTGTACTCCCTCATCTCTCCTCCAGATCTGGTGACCCTCAATAACTCCACTTGTACATCAAACCAAAGGCAAAACCCTTCCATAGTCCTGTTTGCTAGTTCTCAAAATAAATCCCTAACTCCATATCACCAGAACCTTAACCAATGCAGGGAGCTATATTATTCCGTGAAAAAAACTAAGCCCAATGCTTAATATATTATTAAATTTTTATTGCCCATGGTCCCTCCTCTGTCCTTGTGCATTGACATTGCTATGGAATGCACACAATAGGAAGAGCCTCTGCTTAGAGATCGGTCGCTCATCACGTGTAGAAAAAAAGACAAGGAAGGAATATGTCTTAAGGCTTGTCATGCAGCTTAAGGCTCTGACTGGCTGGAAACTTTCATCTCCTCTCATGATTTCTTAGCCAAAGCAATCCCAGCAACAACACCTGAATTAAACAGAGAAATGGGAAAATACAGCACAACATGCATGTGGGGTTTTAGACACTAAGTATGCCCACATTTGCACTAGTTTTGCCATGTAGAAACATGTACTGCCTATGCAATTGAACTTAATTTTGACTCTAATTCTGAGTATCAGTGAGCCTAGATGTTGAGTTCAGCCCTACAGGATTGCCTCCACTTCAAGCAATACCTACAAGTGGGATCCCCAGCCTATCACAACTCTGCCCAGCTTGGCGCCCCTTTGGAATTTCTTTCCCTCTTTTCAGGTTCCACAAGTTGTTAGGATGATTCTCAAACCTCTGAGAATTGTTTTCTGTAAAATATGTATCTCTGGAGTAATGTATCTCAGGAATAGCCAGATAAGAAATGTTTGTGAAAAAATACTGAGGTCTGTGGAGGAAGGTTACATGGAACATCCTTATCTTGGTAGCTTGCCATCCTTCCAGTGCTCTGGTATACTCACCAACCTAAGACCCCTGAACATCACCCTTCAGAAGTCTTTATAAAGGTTTCATTATATGGGCCTGGTTTGTTAAATCATTGGCCATCGGTGACTAATTTCTATCACTGGTTGCTCTCTCCCTTTCTTGAAGCTGTAGGCTGTAACCTGAAATCACATGGTTGTTTTTCCTGACAACAAATCTCATCTTGAAGCTTCTAGCATGTTTCTTCTCCATTAGTTACCTCACTAGCATACAAAACATAATTTCAAAGGTTTACAGAGCTCTGTCAGTAATGAGGAGCCAAGACAAATAGCTTGCTGGCTCAGCTAGGATGTAACTTGATTGGCTAAAGGCATACTGGGGTAGCTAGTAAAGTGTTTAATATTCTCCATGCTTTGGCAGGCACTGACCCAGTTCTGTTTTGTGAAATAGAAAACTCAGGTGGTTTGTGTGAGATTGTCACAACTGAGCTGCATCAGGTATGTCTGGAAGGTGTTTCCAGACGAGTTTGTGCATTTGATGAGGAAGACAGGTTCCAGCCAATCAGCTGTGGGCCAAGATAGAAGAAAAAGGACAAAGAAGGGGAAATTGTAGTTCTCTGTTCTGGAGCCGGATGACATTCCTCCTCTGGCCCTCATACATAAAATTCTCTGGTTCTTTGGCCTTTGGTCTCTAGGGTACACAGAGACATCCCCAAGACTCAGTTTATTGACCACAGACTCAGACTTATCCATGTAACTTTCACTGAGCCACTCTCCTAACCTCCTGGTCTCCTGCTTACAGATAGCCTTTTATGGGACTTCATGTTCATCATAATCACATCGGTTAACAAATATCTTTTCCATATGGCTTTATACATGTAATAGATAGATGATAGATAGATAGATAGATATAGATATAGATATGTATGTAAATAATATTCATTATTCTATCTAAGGAGCCACAATTAAAACATTTTAAAACTTAAAATATAACATAGTATATAATCAGTATCCCCTCTAGAAATCTAAACTAGTTTCTATCAAGCCAATGATATGAGTTTGAAGATCATATCTCTATCAAAACTAATAACAATAGTGTTTGCTGAGCAGGATTTGGGGATCTAGATTAATCACAAGCATTATATGGGGTATTACCTTAACAGCAGGTCATTCATATTATTTGTTTTTATTAGTTTTGGTGATTCTCTTTGTATCTAAAAATAATACATTTGTTTCAGCTGCAAGATGATAGAATATTATTAGAGAAATACATAAGTTGAATATTGGGTCACTTCTGAATATTGAGACATAAGAAAAAAATGATTGTTTTTTTCTTTTTTTTCTACTCTCCTCTCTCAAAAATAGGCAAACTGTGAGCTGCCTATGAGAACTATATAGTGTGAGAACTTGAGAAATAATTTAAATAATTCGTATTTTTCCCCCTAAATTCAAAATTACTTCCAGTTTTTAGCTATAATATAATAATAATACCATTTATATAATGATGTTATGAGTAGGTTTCTCTTTGTATTTCAAATAAAAAGAAAAATTAACTTGAGAATTAGAGATCATCATTCTCTTTATTCTTGAAATTGTTTTAAGCTATTTTTCTTCTATTAGGCTATAACTTTATTGTGTTTTACAGCTCAAATCATGTGTATTTCTGTACTTCTGGAATTTAGCACAGTGGGGTGGAATCAAATAATTACTCAAGAAATTCTCATTACTGTTGAAGGAAATATTTAAAAAGTGAACTGGCACATTCCCACACTAGTGCTGGCACTGGCCAGCTACAGGGCTCTAGCCAGGTGATCTCAACTTGGCCATCTCTCTGTGCCTGAACTCCGGGATCCCTTGGTGGATATATGCTGCCAGGGCCATGCAATGACTGCCCACCCCATGGTCAGCCATCACAACACCCATTTACCGAGTAGAATCAAAACTCTTGCACCTTATAGTTAACCAGTCAGATTTATGTATCAATAAATTCTCAATTTACAAGAAGCCAATACAGTAATTTCAGAACCAATTGATAATGATAAAAGCTTTATCCCAATTATTCTAACCTTATGACATCACAACTACTTGTGGCTGGTTATAGCCGTGCTGGTTCACATCCTCCACCATCTTCCTCTCTCCCCTCTCCCCTGAGACACTCCCTGTCTCTGCAACTTTTAGCTCTGCCTCCCTTTTCCCTGTCCAATCACAGGCCTCCTGCTGCCCTAATGTAATTGGACAGGGAAAATCCTGAGACACATTACTGTATTGAACTGATACAGTATGTGTAGGTATTTTGTATGTCTGAAATTATTATCCATCTTAAAGTTAATAATGATGGTTGAACCACCGCCAGTAAGATGTGAAAATCTTCAGTTGCTTCATCCTGGCTAAACCAAGATAAAATCAGCTTGCAAGCATCCTATATTTGATGGTGTATTGGTAGTTAACAAATGTAAAAGTAAACATCTCAGTTATTTATTATATTAGTCAAAATAAAAACTGTAATTCTACAAATGATCACCTTCATCCATAAAGCTGAAATAGAACTGGAGAACCAGACTTGCTCATCAGAGATTTCATTGTTCTTTGAATTCATTTTCTTAAAATTTACTCAAAAATATCAATATATGTTTTTCATTGAGTTGTGTTATCCCAACTACACTAATATATAGGGTGAAAAATATATCCTGCTTAAAACCATGAGAGTAGGTATTGTTTTATCCGCATCTATCTGAGGCCTTTAGCCACGGGCAAAACTTCCACTGAGTAAACAGTCATGACATTATCTCTAATACTTGCCCAAGCCTCTGCAAGTAGCATTATGACTTTGACTCCATTTATGAATTTTTATTTACTTGTATAGGTATTCTGTGTTCTTCAATTCTTCACCTCTAAGCCCGTCTTAGTAACCAAAGATATAGAGACCAACAATTTACAAATGTAACCACACAAAATTCAAAAGCTTCTGTAAAACAGGGTGCACCATCATTCAAGTGAAGAGACAGCTATAGAATGGGAAAAAGCTTTACCAGTGTAGACCTGACAGAGTATAGGCATCTAAAATATATTTAAAAGCTAAACATCACAAAAGCCCTGTTTACCTGTTACAGGTAAGTATGTAGCTAAGAGAGGGGAAATCTGATTTTGAAGCAGCAGTCTTCTTATTGCATTAGATGATGAAAAATATCGTCTTAACTTCTCCCCTGGACTGTTTTATCCTCTGCAACCACTGCAAGCTTGGAGATAATTCTAGTGGTCTGAAAATTTACACAATAGCAATATCTTACACAAAAAGGAAATGTTCAAATGAGCCCATTCCTTTCCCGTGCCACATATGGGAGTATATATTATTTTTAGCTAAGAGAAAGTGAATTTTTGAAAGTAGTTGGCATTTTCTGTGTGACTTAGAGTAAACATAAAAGATTTCATATTTTCTGAAAGGAGAAAAGCAGCCCTAAACATTTGGAGGTGGTTTCCTTTAAAAGAAAGAATTATTTTATAAATTTAAAGAAATCTATATTTTTAAATATTGTCTACTTTAACATGACTTATATTTAATTAAATAGTACATTCAGATGGCAAACAAAACATTTCAGAAAGTCCTTTATAGTGATGGTCATAGGAACTTTATTCTTTAATAAGCCCAAACTGGAAACAGCCTGATGCCCTTCAACAACTGGGTAATTAAACACTTGTGCCTATCCATTCTGTGCAATGTCATATTTAAAAAAAAAAAATAAGATATTGACTGTTTGCAAATATATGGAGGATCGTGCTCTGAATGATGAAGCCTATCTCAGAAGGTTATATACAAGTAATGACACATAGTGATGTATACATATGAGTTCTCTTTATGAAAATGAGCTAAAAATTAAACAGGCAAGAGATTATGGTCTAAGGTGCTAAATGATGCAAATAGAGGAAACACCTAGCAGGACCCTGTGGTGATGGAACAGGTTGACAGCCACTAACCTAGATGGTCTGACTACTAACTTCTTCTCATTTGTGAGGCTATTCTCGATAAAATACTGCACGCTGGCAGTGGTATTTTGTCCTGGTAAGAGACTGAGTGGTAGCCAGCCATGAGCTACAACTTTCAGCTTTCCACATAAACACAAGGTAATCATAGACAGTGTACTGTGTGACCAGGGTTTGTAAATGTAACTATTCAATATATTAAATGCAGCCTTCATTTCTTTACGGTAAAAAGAAATTCATGTTAGATTATTCACCACAATTGTATATTAACATAAGTGTTCAAGATACGCTAAACAATAATATTCATACACATATATATTATATGTTGAGCATATTTCCCCTTATTTTTATTCTCTTTTTCTAGGCCCATAGCTTCTCATGATTTTATACATCTATATAAAATCTAGGAATAGCAAATGAGAGGAAAGAACAAATTTTAACTTTCTGTTGTTGTCTTAATTTTTTTAATAACAGTAACTCCAGTTGTATCCATTTTCCTACCAATAACATAACTGTTCCATCATATGGCAGGGAAAAAAACCCATTCTCTATGTATTAATTTTTCTGTCTATTCCTCTGTTAATGGACTCCCAGTTTGGTTCCATAACTTAGCTGTCATGACTAGTGCTGAAACAAACATTGATGTGCAAGTGTCTCTGTAATATATTACTGCCTTGGGATTATTTGAGGAAATGCCCAGGAGTGGCCTTGATGTAGATGGTTATATGGAAGATCTATCAGTAATTTTATAAGAAACCCCTACACTCACTTCCAATATGGCTGGATTTGTTTGTGCTCTCACTAGCAGTATGTAAATATTCCCTTATATCTGCATCCCTGTTCTCTCATCATTGTTGGCTTACTCTGCTTTCCAGTTACAGTAGATTTACTGGTATGTAGCCTATTGTTAAGTCAGAATGCATGCCTCTCCTGATGATCATAGTGATCACCCAAAGCTGCACATGGCAAGATTTCATATAATTATACAGATATACTCAATGAATTATAAAATATGAAATAGCTTGGCTATAATATTATACTGTCTCTATTCACTTTACTACAAAAGTAAACAAGGGAAAAGTATACATGGATCACATTCTTATAATTTTCAATTTATGGACTAATTATTTCAAAAATAAAATTTTTTAAAATAATTATCCTGTGGGCTGGAGAGATTTCTCTGTGGTTAAGATCATTGGATAGTCTTGCAGGGAACTTGGGTCTGGTTTCCAACACCCAATGACAGTCACAGGCTCTACACACATATGGTTCATGACATAAATACATGCAGGCAACACACGCATAAAATAACTCTTTGAAAGTATTTTTCAGGCAAGTAGTATGAAAGCAAAATCAAAAGCATCTGCACAGCAAACAACCCAATCAACGGGGGGGGGGGGAAGCAATCTATGGAATGGGCGAACATATTTGTTAGACCTAGATATTTAATTAAAAGGTTCGTAAACAAAGAGCTCTGGCAACTCAATAGCAAAATGACAGATTAAATTATTTATAAATGAGTTAACAGCATGAATACACATTCTGCAAAGACTATATACAAATGCCCATAAGTATTAAAATATTTAACACTTCTAATCATCAAGGAAATATAAATAAAACCACAGTGACATTTTACCACATATATGTTAGGATAACCATTAGTTTAAAAACTAGCATATATATATATATATGTGTGTGTGTGTGTGTGTGTGTGTACATATATATGTGTGTGTATATATATATGTGTGTGTGTATATGTATATATATATATATATATATATATATATACACATATATATGTAAGACTATGAAGAAATTGTAACCCTCACATGCCTTAGAGAAGGTGACATGGGATAGCCACTATGGAAATGATACAGACTTTCCTCAAAAAGGAAAAAAAGACTAGGTAATTTAGAAGAGGAAAAAAAGAACAGAAATTGACTCCCAGCTCTGGAGTCTAGGAAGTGTTATGTTCAAGGTCCTGGACCTAGACTGTAACTTCTTGCTACATGATAGAAGAAGGCAAGAAAGACTAGAGGAAGCAAGACATGGAATTTGTACCCCAAGACCTCTTTTTCTCCACATCAATACATTCATGAGAGTGGATCCATCATGACCAAAGCATTTCCCATTAGGCCCTACCTCCAAACACTATTGCACTGGATATTAAGTTTCTACACATGTTTTCCTGGTATTCAAATGCCATGTCACAATGGGCTGGTTAACCATTTTTAAAGAAGGAAAACCATGCCATTTATGACAACATGGATAGTCTTTGAAGAAGAAATACTGCATGATAACACTAAGAGGAGACATTCAAAATAAACGAACCCAAAGAGGCAAGGTAAAATGGGATGGAAGAGAAAGCAAAATGTAGACACACTAGTCTAGGTACAAAATTTATTCTGGGAGACAAATAAGGTTGAGAGAGAAGTGTTACAGTGCAGTGCCTGTAACTGAAACTGGAATAGGTACTTTAGATTTGACTTAGGGGGTAGACTTTTAGCTTAGTGCTCTTATTTTAAGAAAAATAAAATAGGAGGAAAAACTGTGGAGGTTAAAAAACAAATACACTCACACACGTACACTCATGCACTCACATAAACACACATATATACACACATTAGCACATATATACACACATAACTCACACGCACATGCAAACACACATATACATAAACACACACACATACACACAGCATAGACTGTGGTGAGTCTCACAGATATATACCTATATCCAAGTTCATTCAGCAGTGCTCATTAAATACAAAGGTTTATTTGAATGCCAATGAAACACTTATAAAAGAATTCCAAAAATAAGTGCTCTTACCACAGAATGCTTTGGCTCTATAATATTTCAAATGCACTCTAATTTTTCTCTTGTTTTCTTCCCTTTGTGGTGCAGACAGATATCTAAATCCTCAGGTAAATAGCATATATTTCTGTAGACACAGACATATTATTGCTTTACATCTTTAAAAGTCTTTTGTTTTTATGTAATTTTCTTTTGTTAGTCCTACTTCACTTCTGCTGTCATCTCAATTGCTTTTTCAAAATAGTATTTGTCTCAATATCACTGAGTGGGTCTTAAACACCATGAAATTTAATATTAGAAATTTTGTTTGCCATATAGAACATTTTTGTTACACAAAACCTTATTATGTCATGATTTTAATCAAATGCTATTTCATAGGTGCTTTCTCATTTTTATTCTTTGAGCATTATTTTTGTTGTAATACAAAATAATATCCTCTGGGCTACAGAAACGTCTGATAAATTTATTGCTAAATGTTTCTCTAAGCATGCTGTGCCATATATCATAATATATCATGGGAAAAAGTCAGAATCTGATTATTTTCCTTTAAACTGTGATCTAAAAGTAGGATTATTTATCACTATTTGCAAAGTGATATATAATCATTTAGTGAACATTGTTAACTACATTATTAATAGAACACTTGATAAAATATAGAAGCTTAAAATATGTAGTATGCTTATTTTTATCTTTTCAAAATATGTATATGGGATATTACTTGACCTGTGAATTTGTTTCAAAAGGTAAATTCATGGGACCCACTCCAGATTTACATAAGCAAGAACTTCAGTACAGTCTAGCAATAAAAGGTTTAGCACAAACTCTTAGAGCTAATTCTGATGAACTGGTTAAAAACAGCTGGTTTTCAAGAAACCAAGACAAACATTTACTATACAGCATTAAAGTTTAATGATAAATGCTCCTTCAAAGACGATGAATAGTGAAGAAACAGCAAGTTAATGTCTGGAGAAATTACGGAAGCCTATGCAAGCAAGAGCACATTTGAACCAAACTTGGGGACAAATGAGACTTTATTTCTCTTTCTGGATTTGTCAATTAGCACAGAAGTGTATCTATTCATGAGTCATGCTGTGATATTTTAATAGAGATATACAATGTGCAATGCTCAAGTCAGAATAATTGGCATAGCCATCAGCTCACACATTTGTTTCATGCTGGAAACAATCCAAATTATTTCTTCTGGCTATTTTGAAATAGACAACAAACTTCTACAGACTACACTACTATACTGTGGTACTAAAAATCTCAAAAAAAAAAAAATAGATGAATATAGCTCTGAAGAAGCCACCCAGCAACAATTCCCAGCATTTATAGACACATGCACACATCTGCTTGCACACACGCCCTCATATATACACGCATAAAAGAAATTGATTTTCAAAATGTGTAAATAATGCAACAGTAGAAAACAATTCAATTGTAAAATGGGAAAGTAATCCGAATAAACATTTCTAAAACTACATGCAGAGCAAACAGCTGTTGTTTGCAAATGTGTACCAAATCACTAATCATCAGAAAAATATGAATCAAAATTAGATATATCATCCATGTTAGAATGGTTGTCACCAAAAGAGACAATTTTTTTCTTACTTCAACAAACCTTCATTGCATACACCCATCCTAGTAATTCTTCCAGACTGCAAGGTTTGATGAACTATAGTTCACTGAAAGTCATTAAGCTGAGGCAGGAGTGTAGTACTCTCCTGAAATTCCCAAATCAGAGACAAAAAGATGGTGAATTTTTGAGGTTGAACAGTTTACAGATTAATAAAATAAGTCTTAAATAAAGTAAGTGACTAAATTATAATTCAGGATCCAACTGACTGGAAGCTACCCAGATAGAAGGCCCAGGCTTCCTTGCTTACCTGGATCCCCAGCTATGCCCCGTTTCTTTTGTATCATGGTTGTGTATTTTTCTTTACAATGAGCCCCAAGTATTATATAAGCTTCTATGGTCTTCAAACTCTGGATCCTCCTCATACTTTTTATGGTTAGGATTATGCAGGAGACCAGTCTTCCAGCAAAGGAATCTAGTCTTCCAGGGTCTGTATCTGTAGTGTGAAATCCATTTTTGGGTCTGGAATGCATGGAGGTAGAGAGGAAGAGTGTCACAGAGACCTTGGACATGTTGCAAGGCTATTTGGACTTTATCCTCCAATATTATCCAATAGGTAACATTCTAGATGTTTCCATAGACATCTGAAATGTTAAAGGGTAGGTGTCACAATGCTAGAAGGAATCAAATTGATGAAGAGAGAGACAGGAGCAAAGGACATCAGCCAATAGTGTATTGAGATAGACCAGGAAGGGAATGTTGGAGGCTAAAACAACTGGCTGAATTGCAAAGAGAGGGGTCAGAAAAGGCATCAAATACGGCTGTTAGACTTACAGTCTGGGAGAATGGAGAAGAAAATCCTCAACTCCAAGAAAAAATAGGAGAGGAGTAGGGTATGGAGAAATTAATGAGTTGCATTTTGGTTAAGTTCTATATTAGAGATTTATCATTCTGATAAATATACATGCACATATGTGTGTATGTGTGTATGTACATAGGTATATATGTATACGATCCAAATTTCCCTTGCTTTACTATGCATTTGAAAGAAGAATCATAAGCCACTGCTCTGTGATTAGAAAATAATATTCAGAGCCGGTGATATGGCTCAACAGGTAAGGGCAGTTGTCATCAACGTTAATGACCTGATTTCTATCCCCAAAACCATATTGTGGAAGGAACGAACTGACTCCCACAAACTGCTCTCTGATCCCTACATGTACACCAGGGTATACATACATGTGCACATGCACACATACATACACACACACATACATACATACACACACACACACAAATTAATGTAGATAAAATTAAAACCGAACTAGTGAAATCTATAGTTATGAAATTACTGTATCTAAAAAACTGTAAAGTGAGAGTTTTTCTTGATAAACTTGATAATGAAACAAATAGTCTTAAGACAACATCATCATCTCTGATAGTCACAATGGTCTGAAAATATAGCTGAGTATGAGAACAATCAGAAGACCACTGTTTTTATGGTTAATTGGAAGGTACCAAGTAAAAGGAGCTATAGGAACAAGGTCTCCTTGGGTCCTCATGGAGGTGGGCTTATTGGAACAAAGCTGTATGTAGGAAATGTGCATGGCAGAAGCAGAGAGTTATATCTGCAATCCACATCAAAGAGCATGAAGCCCATTTGGCAACTCAATAATATTATCTGAATTGGACATTTAGCAAAACATAAAACAGTGTGGCATCTTCAGCAAAAGGTCATCTAAATATCCCCCAGAGGACTGTTTCAGTGTGATTATTCAGAGAGAGCAAACTGTTCGGTTATGATAGGCATCTGCTTTTGGTCCATGAGCTTTACAGTGTCTATTAGAACTCATAACTTATTCATTGCCATTAATAGGAATGCCCCTGCCAGGATGCTATCTCCTAATTTAGTGCTCTGTGTGCTGTGCATAGCACCACTGCACACAATAGGAAAGGTGTAGATGTGCCACAGTTGCCACAGAAGCCATCAGGTTACCCGCCATCTACCAACACTGCTCTTAGGAGAGCGTGAAGTGATATGCTTGGGATTCTTCTGAGACAGCTACACCACATTTTTAACCTTAGGAACAGAAATGTTTTAATCTCTCCTGGAATTATCTCAGTTGTGCCTAAAAATAATTCCTCAACTTCTCTAAATTTTTTATAACTCTACACACTAAAGGCCATTTTAGATATTCATAGAGTTGCCACCTGCTCAATTGGCAACTTGTTGGGAAATTTAAAAAGAGGGTGGGGGTGCAAACCTCTTTGATGGGTAGAGATTGAAAGTTCTAGAGATATAGTATATATAGTGGATACACTCAACACTAATAGAACATTCTAGAATAAAGATCTGACATGTACTATCCCAGAAGCAGCCTCTATACATTTGATGGATATGACACCTCGGATCCTCATCCCCCCAAATAAATCTACCTCATTGTTGCTGTCTCTTTTTTTTTTTTTTAATAGAGTCTATGGTTTAATTTTTGCATCTTGAACTGCCAAGAAAAAAAAAAAAGAGCAACACATTCAACTAATAGGCATCGAATCTGAAGTGTACAGCTGGTATAAGCTGTGGGTGCATCAACCAAAACCTTACCTGGAAGAGAAAAGAAGTATCACTGATGCCTACATCAGAATCTGTGTTATCTGCTTATATTTATGTGAACCTCTATTTGCAGGGTGCCCTGGAGGCCAGAAGAGAGTGGAATCCCTTAGTACTGGAGTTACAAGCAGTTGCCATGATGTAGGTGCAGGGAATGAAACCTAGGTCCTGTGAAAGAGCAGCCAAATGCACAAATGATTCCCAACAAGTGCCTATTTGTTTCCAGCTCATGTATCAGCTTAGGTTAGAAGACACCAATTTGCTGAATTGCAACAAACTCACTGGAGAACAACCTTCATTGTACCCCATCCACAAAAATGTGTCAGAGATTTTGAGAAAAACTTGGTTAGTGACAGTACTCTAATCCATGAAACTCATAAACAGAGTACTAACAATAATGACAAATCCTAGCATTTTCATAGTTTATCATAGAGTCCTGTGTGATGGCATAGATCTGTAACTCCAGACTCCAGGTTTGGAAGGATGAAAATCAGGCATTCAAAACCAGTCTCTACTGCACAGTAAGTTTGAGGTCATTTGGGTTACATGTGACCCTATGACAAAAAGAAAGAGAAAGAAAGAAACAAACAAACAACAAAGACTGAAACATAGTAGGCTGGAAAGATAGCTCAGTAAAAATAGTGTTTGTTTTAAGACCCAAGTTCAATCCCCAGGATCCACATAAAAAGTCAGCTGTGGTGTTGTACGCTTATAATCTCAGTTCTGGGAAGGCAGAGACAAGAATGTCTGTGATCCACCACCAGTCAGCCTCACTGAATCAGGTGAGCCAAGGCAAAGGACAGGCCCTGTCTCAAACAAACAAACAACCCACAAAAAACAAGGTTAATGATTCCTAAGGAACAACATCAGGTCTCCACACACACACACGCACACGCACACACACACCCACACACAAAAGAAAAATTGCAAAAGCAATTCCCTACTTTACCCATATAATATTTAAGGAATTGAACACCGCTCACTAATGTTTATGCAATAAGCCCAGTGCTATAATCAGTAGAGATGAATGTGAAAAACAAGCCTACCTGTGTGGATATTACAGCCTAGGAGGTTATAGGACAACTGGCATTCAGATTACAGTGCCTGAATTAATTTAGGATTCACCAATTAGTTACTCACTCAGAATGTTCTAGTACTATTTAGGAGTCAGCACCAACCAAGGACAACTCCAGGAATGACTGTCCTTGGTTGCTTAAACATCTCAAGGGCTTAGAAATAATTAATCACCTTAGGAAGGAGCTCAGTTATCTTCCAGATCTGAAACGACTGTACCCGCAGTTAAGTATGTCTCTTCTTTCTACCTCTTGCCCTTGCTCTGGCCACTCTTGTCCCAGGCAGATGATCTGATTCTCAGATACGGAGGCAGAGGTGAGATTGAAAGGGCAAATGGTCCTTCTTCTTTTCTTTTCTATTCAGGATGTACTGAATTCATTGATTGGGTCTTTTGTTCCAGTCAAACTAGAAGAAATAGTAACAAAGGACCATTTTATTACTATCTAAAGAAAATCTTAACTAAACAAAGTTCAGTTACTGCTGAGCCTAGAATAGTGTATTTACTCAGAAAGAGCAGACATAAGTCTACACACCCACTTCACCAAGTTCACATCCAAAACGTCTCTCCTCAAACCCACTCGATTTGGTCTCACCACTTCCAAATAAACCATGTTTCATTCCTGTCCATGCCTGCCTCTCTCTACTCATAAAATTTAGTGGGGAGGGTACAAACAGAAAACTATAAGATGAATTTCATGAGGCCCATTTAGCAGTCACCAAGTATTACAAGAGCAGAATAGCATCCATCTTGGTAAATGCTATATTTTTTTTCCCCTAAAAAAGTCATCTTCATTAAAGTTTTCAATGGTGATAGCTTAGGGCATTCTTTATGTTTTAACTTGATGGGCCTGGGTTTAGGTCACTTTTTCATCAGTAGTATTGGTCAGTGGAGGTTTTTATTTGTTCTTAAGATGAACTATTATTTTTCTATTATAAATGTCATCTCAAAACACCTTTCGGCTTTGTTTAGCCCTCTGTGGCTTTATTTCATCAAGCATACTCTAGAGTTTACCATGTCTTTGTCTCCTTTTGTTTTCTTTGTAGTTGTCGGTAGTTTTGGAGTTGGTATTTTTGTAGCATCCTGGTTTAGACATAAAACTCATTGATCTTCCATCTTTTGCATCGGGAACATTTAAGGTCATAATGTCTCTTTCTGCAATACAGTATTTAATTCTAATTTAGTTCCAGATTTGTGACGGTGTATTTAGCCTGCAAATTATGGAAAGTCTGGTTTGTAATTTCTAAATATAGTGTTTGTCATCATCTTCTAAATTTAATTACCCTGTAATCAGAAAGCATTTGTTTCACATCAGTTTTCTGACATTTTTTTAACTTGTTTTTTGCAGCTTGATGCTGGGTCAGCTTTCATAAAAATTCTGCAAGTGCTTGGAAAGAAAGTTGGCCTTTTGAAATTAATAATATATAATTGAAGATTTAAAATGTATAACTTATATGAAATCATTTTTATCATCAGATTTAAAAACTATTAAACTGATTTCATGTGTTCAGATTAATAATTATATCTTCCTGTAAACTGAATCTTTCATTATTATAGATAGATAGAACATGGATATATATAGTTACTAGACATCTGTATTACATATACACCCTGATAGATATACTGATATATTACCCTAAAGAGATTTTACCCTGGTGCTCTGTTAATAGAGGTATCAGGATGTTTCCTTTAGCATTTGTATGTTTATCTCTTCCATATTCTTTCTATTTTATATGTCTCATAACTGACCCATAGGCTATTTTTGTTCATTTTTATAGTTTTTTAAAGGCATATTTATTTAACATCATGAACAGCATAAGCATTGTCTTTTTAATAATGTGTGACCCCTTGTTTGATGAATTATTTACTTTCTTCTTTAATGTTATTTTGAAGGTTTTTTCTTTCCTTATCTGCGTTGTATATAACTTACATTCCTTGGAGTCCCCTTTGCCCTCTCCTGTTGATAATTGTCTTAAAATAGTTGAGCTACATTCATGGAGAATCAGTAAACTGTTCCCAGATATCCTAAGATTTCTGAATTTACCATTTCCTCTTTATTAGGAGGAGGTTCTGGTCATTATTTTAGATACTATGAAACTATAAACTGAAATGTGGTGTTTGTTACTCTGTCATGTTGCCTTGGCTCACAGTACATTGACTGTGCACACCCGCAGTTGTGTTTTACCATGACTCCTCCAAGCCTTAAGCAATGAGAGTAGCCTTTCTTAAGGGTATATTTTTCTCTTTCTGTAGAGACTATGCATTTATTACTAGAAAAATACTTAATAATAGTAACTTCATAAGTAAATAAATGAACTTCTCAAGAAAAAGGCTTTGGTTAGCTTCCAGTTTGGGAGGGTGAACGTCTCAGGTTGGGTGGCGTCTGCTTAGCCTCTCATGATGGGAAAGAATGGAAGTGGGAGGGCAGTCACATTGTGAGGAGAAGCAAGAAGGACCCAAAGCCAGAATTTCTCTTTTTATGATGCCTTACTCTTAGGAAGCCCACCAGGGTCCCCAGAGAACTACACTAATTCCTTTCAAGGGTGGCACCCAAGTGACACTTTCTATATTACATCCTTCCTCCAGGGTTCTGCCATCTCAACACCACCCACTGTAAACCAAGCTTTCAGTACAGAAGCCATACCCGAATCATCACACCTAGCAAATATGACTTCAATTTTTATGGCATTGTTTAACTTCACTATTGTCCTCTCAGAAGGTTTTACACTAGAATGTCAGTCTTGACTCTGTAGGACCCAAAATCGTGATTTTGTTTCCTGTGTGGTTATGATTTGCAGTCACTGCTTTTTACAAAGAACATTAGCCATTTGAATACATGTGTAGTGGTTTTGTGTTGATTTTAATTAGCATGACCCTATAGCTAGTAGCAACATTCTCATCACTTTTGGTTCCTCTGTTATTTTGATCTTTCTCTGTGCTTAAACTGGATTGGTGTCTTTGTGCTGTTGAGTATTAAGAGTTCTTAATATAGTCTGAATGTTGTTCATATATCAAATAGGGGTTAGTAAATATAAAATTCTACTCTGCTCATTTCCTTGCTTGTTTTATTTCATTCTCTCATATATTATATGCTGCCTGCAGTTTTTCCTTGCTCCCCTCCTCCAGTCTTTTCCCTGACCCTCCCCTATTCCCCAGATCCATCTTCCACTCCCTACCTCCCCACTCCCCCATCCCCCACCCACACAATCTACCCTCAGAAAAGAGCAGGTTTCCCAAGAACTTCAACCAAACACAGCATTATAAGCTACAATGAAACCAGGCACATGCTATCACAGCAAGGCTTGGCAAGGCAACCCAGTAGGAGGAAAGGGTCTTAAAATTAGGCTAAAGAGTCAAGGATAGCCCCTTATTCCCAGTGTTAGGAGTCCCACAAGAATACCAAACTAGTAAGCCACAACCTTTTTGCAGAAGACCTAGGTCAGACCCCTACAGGCTCCCTGATCTCTGTGAGCTCCCATGAGTCTCAGTCAGTTGATTCTGTGGGTCATCTCTTGTGGTGTCTCTGACTCCTCCGATTTCTTCGATCCTTCCTCCCCATCCTCTATAGGATTCCCTGAACTCTGCCTAATGTTTGGCTGTGAAACTCTGCATCTGCTCCCATGAGTTGCTAGATTAAGTCTCTGGGATCTCTTTTTGCTAGGGTCCCAGAACACTTTGTAGGCAGGACAAACTGTAGGTTAAAGGTTTTGAGGCTGGGTTAGTACCCCAATCCCTACACTTGAGGCGTTGCCTGGTTACAGAAGATGACCAGTTCAGGCTCCATGTTCCCCATTACTAGGAGTCTTTGCTAGAGTTACTATCATAGATTCCATGGTGTTTCCATTGCACTAGGTTTCAACCTCGCCCCCCTCCCCAAATGTCCCCAATTCCAATCATTACTCCCACCCTTCCTACCCATCTGATCCCTCCTGTTCCCAACCCCATCAGCCCCAAGTCCACCTGCAAAACCTATTCCATTCTGCCCATCCAGTCCCGTCCAGTCCCGTCCAGTCCCATCCAGTCCTGTCCCGTCCCTTTAATAGCTGAGTAATACTCCAGTGTGTAAATGTACCACATTTTCTTTATTCATTTTTTTGGTTGAAGGACATCTAGGTTATTTCCAGTTTCTGGCTATTATGAATAATGTTGCTATGTACACAGTTGAAAAAGATTTCCTTGTGGCAGGATAGAGCATCCTTTGGGCCCAGGAGTGGTATAGCTGGGTCTTGAGGTAGAAAATTGGTAGATTCCCAATTTCTTGAGAAACCACCATATTGACTTCCAAAGTGGCTGTACAAGTGTGCATTGCCACCATCAATGGAGGAGTGTTCCCCTTGCCCCACATCTTTGCCAGCATGAGTTGTCACTTGTGATTTTTAATCTTAACCATTCTGATAGATCTAAGATGGAATCTCAAAGTTGTTTTGATTTGTATTTCCCTGATGGCTAACGATGATGAACATTTCTTTGTTTCTCATTTGACATTCCTCTGTTGAGAATTCTCTGCTTAGATTTGTGCCCCATTTTTACTTAGATTATTTGGTTTGTTGATGTCTAGTTTCTTGAGTTCTTATATATTTTGGATATTAGCCCTCTGTCTGATGTTCAGTTGGTGAAAATCTTTTCCCATTCTGTGGGTTGCTGTTTTGTCCTATTAGCAGTGTCCTTTGCCTTACAGAAGCTTTTCAGTTTCGTGAGATCCCATGTATTAATTGTTGATCTTAGTGCCTGTGCAATTGGTCTTCTGTTTAGGAAGTTTCTTCCTGTACCACTGTGTTCAAGGCTATTACCAACACTCTCTTCTATGAGGTTTAGTGTACAGTGATTTATGTTGAGGTCTTTTATCCACTTGGACTTGAGTTTTATGCAGGGTAATAGACATGGATCTATTTCCATTCTATATACCAACACCCAGTTAGACAAGCATCATTTGATGGAAATACTTTCTTTTCCTGATTGTATATTTCTGGCCTCTTTATCAAAATTCCAGTGTCCATAGGGGTGTGGATTCATGTCTGTATCTTTGATTAGATTCCATTCCATTCCATTGATCAATGTGTCTGTTTTTATGACAATACCATGTGGATTTTATTACTATAGCTATAAGGAACAGCTTGAAATCAGGGATGGTGATACTTCCAGTGGTTTCCCCCTATCGTACAGGATTGTTTTAGCTATCCTGGGTCTTTGTTTTTCCATATGAAATTGAATATTATTCTTTCAAGGTCTTTAAGAAATTTTGTTGGAAATTTAATGGGGATTGAATCTGTAGGTTGCTTTTAGTAGGCTAGCCATTTTTACTATGTTAATCGAAGTGATCCATGAAAATGGAAGATCTATCTTCTATATCTTCAATTTCCTTATTCAAAGACTTGAAGTTTTTATCATGCAGGTCTTTCACTTGCTTGGTTAATTTTTCTAACTATATTCTAACTATATTTCTAACTATAACTAATATTCTCTACTCACCTTGTTTGTTCTATCTGGATAGCTTTCTTTGGGGGAGGGTTCAAGACAGGGTTTTGCTTTGTATCCCTGGATGTCCTAGAACTCTCTCTCTCTCTCTAAAAATCAGGCTGGCCTCAAATCTCCCAGGTGTTGGACTGTGTGAGCCCATGTTCATAGCTGAGCTTTCTCTACTTTCTGTGATCATGTTGTTGGACTTTGCAGGAAATGTCTTCAAGTTTATTCTTAATCAGTTTTAGATCTGTTCTCCTATTATAACAGGCTGTTCTTATTTTCTGAATATTCTTTTATCTCATCAATGCCAACTGTTCGTTCTAGTTGCAGATTCCATGTGCTCTGCTCTGCTCTCCTCTTACATTTCGTTTCCCCTGCCCCTTCTGCTTTCTAGTTTCTCAGTTGGAGGATTTCAGCAAATGTCTGAGAAGCCATAGCTTAAGGTAGTCACTAAGGACCAGAAGCAGGATTTCACATGGCATGATTGGAACATTGGGTGGCCAACAATCTATATTATCAAATCACTTTTGTCTTTGAGGTGTTGTTTCTCCGACATCCTGCTGGCTTTCAATATTGTCGCTTGGGTGAGAACTGCTGTCAGTCACTGTATTTAAGTGAACTCTGTTTTCCATTAAATATTGTACCTTTCTAGACCATCATCTAAAGCCCCTCCGTTTTTATTTCTCCTGCAGACTTATAACACTAAGGATTTGGGTGAGGACTGCCTGAGAGTAGGCATGGTACATGAAAAATTTAGAATCCTAAGTGACTTTTCCATACAGTTTCAGTATCTTCCAGACTCTAGAATGACATCAATCCCTGAGTCTGTCCACAGCTTCAGGGAAGCTAATGAACTTGGATTTCATTCTTATGACGCTCCATAGCCCTCCTGGTTAGCTATGCACTCTCTGATCAGCTATAGCACATGTGTTGTTCTTTTCGCTGTTCATCTTTAATGTCTTACTGCAAGATTGTACCCTATTTAGTCAATAATAAAGTTGATGTTTTTCCTTTGAGGTCTTGTTATTTTGGAGGAGGGTGTCTAGGAGACCTGAGTGACAATATATTTATTTCAAAATTTTGCTTGAAACAAGATGGTCTGTCATTATAATTAAAAAGCAGTTGGTTATAAGAATTTCTTCTGTACTTGTAACTCACCAAATAAACCATGTGCACGCTCTTGCATTACTCCTCCAAAAAACAAACAAACAAATCCAAACTTAGGTCTCAGACTAATTACAGGGACTGTTGCAAAAGGAAAGAAACAGAGAATGAACCCTGAGTCATATGTATCTAAAATATCAGCAGATGGGAAAGTAACCAGGCTAGAAAAAGCTAAGCATCAGAAAGTAGAATAAACAAGTAAGAGTAACTTGACTAACAATGGATCAAAGAATCTGGTCTCCTGATAGACTACTGCTAATCTGAGCTGAAGACATAAAAATCTAAAGGCCTGGAAAAAATAAGGTATAACTAACTAAAGCTTGAGTCACAATAGTAAGAATTTTAGCCAGATTGCCCATGGGGTGTGAGAAGTTCAGCTGTTTGTGAAGCAAACACGAGAATCTGGAACATCTGACTTGGTGATAAGTACACACAAGAAGAGTCTGTGAATCCTATCTGAGTCTCATGGGAAAAATCACAGAGCAAAAGGATTGGTAGAGCCCTCATTGTTTTCCAGAAGCACAATGCTCAGTAAACTTCAGCACTATGAGAAAACACTCTTCCCTCCAATCGATCCCTGACCTAGCAAAGTTTTGCCTGGAAGGATACTTCTCACTTCTTCCTTTTACCTTTGCCAAGCTAGTTCCTAGTCATCTTCAGCATTATACATGGGCAGCAGTTCTCCTGGGTACCCATCTCCCCAAATAAGACAGAGCACTGTGTGCCTTGCCTCTGTAGATTGATCACAGTGTGTGTGCTATTGGCATGCTTCTTAAGAGCAGAGCTCCTTCTTACTAATCCTGTAAGCTCCACTCTTAATTCAGTGACTGACATCCCCAGGCTCTAAGTAAACAGTGTCTGACATCCTCAAGGCTCTAAGTAAACAGTGAATGATGTGCTGTGGTTGCCATAGCTGGAACCTTTGAATGTCAGCCTGTTCTCACAGTCTAGTGTGAGGCTGAGTGATCTCCAGGTCCTTGGGGTTGTTCACGGAGTAATGGCCCAGATCCTTTATCATCTGGCCCTCCCTGAATGCCCAAATCTATGCAGTCTGTGGAGGAATAGCCATAATGGTTTTCATTTCATCTGCATTGTTTTAGGGGTAAAAGGAAGCTTTTCAATAAAGGGACTGCAATCAATCTTTAAAAACTGAATCATTATCTTGCTTATATATTATTAATCAACACTGACCTATCAGCCAACAATAACTGATTACTGAGAGGGAATAACTTATGCTAAATTGTTCCTGGAGACTTCTTTGTGACTTTCAGAGGAGAGAATGAGTAGAAGGGAGAGATAGTGTTTTAAGGAATGCAAACGTTTATATTTCCCAAACCTGATATAATTACAGAGTTTAAAGGTTCCTTGGAAATCATGTATTCCAACAACCTCATTATTGATAATTAAGGAAATCAAGGCTCAGAGATGTGAAGAATCAAAGTTATAATATAATCAGTCTGGGAGTAACCATCTTTTGTTCCCCTAAAGGGATTTTCATTAAACCAGAAGTAAGTTTTGTTTGATTTCTTTAGTTACATAGAAGAATTTGTGAGGTTGCATCTGAAAGATGAAATGCATAATAAAATCCAAAGTGGTTTTCCTTATTGAGGCCCAGAGTGGACACAGAATTTTAAATGTAATTAAATTATCATATTGTTGTTTAGAACATTAAATGAAACACTTTTGAATATGGTGATCAAATGTCATGAACATGTCCTCACTATTAAAAATAATAAATTATCAAAAGAGGATAGAGTGGAATCTCTGTTTCTTGATGAGACACAGCCCAGGGGCTCTTCTTTTCAAATGAACTTTAACAAGTGATCTCTGATTACATCCATTCCTTCCTTTTGCAGGTCCAGACTCAGAAATGCCAGTGCGTTCTCTGGTACAAAATTTTGTTTTGACTTTGTGTTGTTGCTTTGTTATTATTTGGTTTTGGTTTTGAGACAAGGTTTCACTGTGTAGCCTAGGCTGGCCTGGAATTCATGAGTGCTGGGATTAAAGGTATGTGCCACCTCCCCCAGCTATAGATAATGGGCTCCATGAAGCCATCAAAGAATAGCAGACTATTAGTTCCCTCTTCTAATAAGCTTTCTGTGTGGTGGCTAAGTTCTTGGAACCTTCAGTGAGAAAGCCAGGGACCTTTCCTTAGTACTTGTAAGTATTTGAATATTTACTTAGAGGGCAGAAATTAAGCTGGAACTGGATTGTTTCCATGACAAAGTAGAGCTCTGTGGTGCCACAGAAAGATGCAGGGCACAGAATCTAATGTTAGAGATTCTTAATTCTTTCTAGGTAGAGTTGTGCAGTCTACATTTTCATTCCATAAACCCAAATGCCATAGCTCCCAAGTCACTTCTGAGGCTCCCTGGCCCATTGCTGCTCATCTGATATCCATTACTATCACCTGGCGTAAGTGGATCAATGGTCATTTTTAGAAAGGGAAAACCCACAGCCTGGTCACTTCAACTGGAACGTGGTATCTTCTGGTAAACATAAACCTTTAGAAAAGGCTACAATGTTTATACCAAGAAATAAGACTAACAAGAACATATTTGGATGCCTAAAAATGGACCAAAGTAAAAATAATTATCTATTACAGAAAAATGTCAAACACACTCCTGGCTAATTGATAAAAATAACACTTCTCTGCCTATTCAGGCTCTCTCTCTACTTTATTCCTGCCATCTGCTAGATAAAATTATGACAAAATTACTCCCCTTGCTCAGAAGCATTCAGTGCAGAAAAAGCCCCACTTTCCTTAACCCCTACACAAGATCACCCTACAGCGGGTCAGTGCTCCAACATTCCTCATGTTGAAATGTCCTGGTTGCAACAAACCAATAAACCTAACTTTTTAACTACACATATATTCAAGACGTCACTGTCTGAGCCTTCAGTGCTCCTCTAAAATAACTGAATGTAAAAATCAAAGTCAGACATGGACTTTAACCCCAGCAATTTAAGAAGTAGAAACAGATAGATCTCTATGAGTTTGAGAACAAGCTTTGTATACATACAGAGTTCAAGTCAGAGATAGTGAGATCATGTCTCAAAAACACAAAACAAAAAATTTTGATTAGTTTAGAAAAATATTAAGATTTCTTTTCTCATCCAAGATGCATGCCTTGTTTTGACGAATAACCCTATCAAATTGTAGAGGTTGGCATTCAGTGAAAGGAGTGGAGAATCAGTCATGTGGGAAAACAAGACCTCAGGAAACCTTTCTATTTTCACCTACTGCTGTAGAAATAATGTCTACCTAGCACTTAAATTATTAAATCACACCAAAATTTATAATTCTAATCAATGCTTTTGTCTGGATGGATCTGTTCATTACATGGTCTGAGTTCCTCCAGAGTTCATGTGTTGAGATGTTAATACCTCAAAATATCACTCTTGGGAGTAGGGACTCTGGATAGTCAGGTCTTGAAAAGGCACCTTCTTGGATGGCTTAACCCCCACCCCCCCCCCCCAAAAAAGTGCAGCACTAATTCCTGAGTTAGCTCTCATGGGGCTGGTTAGTTTCCACAGCAGTGAGCTTTTCTGTGACTGCCCACACCTTGTATGTGGCCTCATCTGTGCCTACCCACTTCCTTCTGCTTCCTGACATGAACTAAAGCAACACAAAGTCCCTGCTTTATGTGACATGCCTTCTGAATCTCAGCCTTCAGAGCTGTGAGCCAAAATAAGATTTCACTTATAAATTACCGAGTCTCAATTTTTAAAACTGAACCAATTCAGGCCCTAACTAATTAAAATTGCTATTTGAGTACCTAACTACTTTTTAATGTTTTTATTTTCTTTAATAACACGACATAAACAAAAGATACTTTAGGAAGATTTTGCTGCCTGGATTTCTGGAGCACAGAGTGTGCTATTGGGATTACTAAAGCTGGGATTACTAAAGTTTGCCGGGAGTAGAAACTGCTTATCTGCTAAGAGAGAAAAGATGAAGAGGAAGGAAGGTAAAATTAGTGGAATTCCAACAACTTTCGACAGATCTCTGCCTCATAGATTACAGTCACTGGCCAAGAAACCCAAAGATATTAAAACGTCATAATAAGCACAACAAGGACAAATAACATAGTTACACACAAACATATACACACACGACACACTCACACACACACACACATATACACACACATAGATACACACACACACACACCTTATGTGGTTTCTTTCATTCTCTAACAGAAGTGGCATGACAATCATCAGAAAATGGTGCTACCATACTAGGACCTAAAAAGTGTCTTAGTCCATGAATGTTCCCAAATATTAACATCAAAAGTAAGGATGTATGAGTTCATTCATGGGTGATGTAGGTAAAATTTTGCAGGTGACTTTCTCAATTTGGTAAAGTAGAGAAGTTTTAAAGATAGCTTATAGTTAAATGAAAAGATGGGGTAGGTGAAAATAGATGTTAATCAAAAATACATTGTATACATGTGTTAAATTCCCAAAGAATGAATAAATGTATGAAATATATATTAAGGAGAAAATACATATAGTAAACTTATCTACAATTTAATGTCTATTAAGTTCCAGGCCCTGATCTATATACTGGGAAGATAGGAATTCGAGGGTGATGCACCAATCTCCACTCTTACAGAGACAATGGGAAAACAACATTTTTTAAAGGTTTATTTATTTTATGTATATGAGTATTCTATCTACATGTATACCTGTATGCCAGAAGAGAGCATTAGATCCCATTATAGATAGCTGTGAGCCACCATGTGGGTGCTGGGAATTGAATTCAAGACCTCTGGAAGACCTCTTAACCATGGCAGTGCTCTTAACCGCTGAGCCATCTCTCCAGCCCAGAACATGTCTATAAGGAATTTAATGGGTTGGATGGGAGCCCTCAGAAAAGACCTAAACTCTATCATTTCCAGCTACATTGTACTATATCCCTTTTCCCACAGATAGAAGTAGCTCTCCCCCTCACCAAGGAAGTCTTCTGCAGTACACAGAGACCATTACAAAAGCTTCACTTGTCAAAATGCAGAGAACTGGCCAAAGTATAGCCACTCTCAGTTGATACATTGACAACATAACCCCTATACCTAAGGCTCAGGGAACATCATAGGAATGAGAGGCAGAAAGATTGTAAGAAGCAGAGGGTCACAACGCAATGTCTTCAGAGAGACAATGCCTTCTACATATGACAAGGAGGCTACATCAAGAAATCCCAACAATATGCTTACCTAAACAGGGCCTAAAAATGGCAACCCTAATTGATAAGCCAGTGTGGGGTGGGGGATTCTCACCAGGCTTCACCCCTAGAAGCAGAGCTATAAGCAACTAATGGTTGGTAAAAGAGGGAAACTCAATCCTCTCTGACTTGCCAATCCCTACAAGTAAGCTCTAAACCCATATAAGCAATAGTAAATGATCTCAGTAGTTCGCTTATAGAATGTGTGTGAATGTGTGACAATTATACTTACAGAATAAAAGTTCATGAATTTGAGGAAGGACTTTGGGAAGAAGTGGAGAGAGGAAAAGGAAAAGAAAGATGTACATACAGTATTCATAAGTGAAATTCTCCAAAAATAATGAAAAGTACATGTCTAAGCCCATGGGTGTGTTCAGGTGTGTTTAAAGATGTCAGATGGGACCATTCTGGATTACCCAGATGGCTCAAAATTCAAAGACAAGTATTCTCAGAATGAGGATGATCCATGTCAGAAGCATGTAAAAACATTAGCAGAGATTGAGATGACATGGCCATAGGCTAGGGAATACTAGAGCCACCAGAAGCTGGAACTGGCAGGCAAGGATGCTGCCCAGAGTTTTCAGAGGGAACATGATTCTGCCAATACTGTAACACTGGCCCAAAGAACAAATTGATTTTAAACTACCCAGTTTTTGTGACTTATTAATGCAGCTCTGGGGAAGTGAGTATAGCAATCATGCAAATGAAATACAATTAAAAATTGTAGACTGTGGAAGAAACAGAATTCCACAAAAGCAGATATCAAAGGTACTTGATCTAAACTTGGCAGTCAAAGAAGCTTCCCAGGAGACAGTAGACAAGGATTCTAACAGAAGATTCAAGGAGAATTAATGGAGCAAGACCAAAGAAGACAACTCAGAGAGTAAACAGGAAAAGGCACACTCCGGTATATTACGATTTTGTGAGTCTTTATACTGAATTAATATGATTATGCAAATTAAATCAAGTACTAACCAAACGCCGAGGTGATAGTAAATTATCTCACAAATTTTCTCTGTGGGGGCGTCAACGATGGTTTGGTGTGTAAAGTGTTTTACAAACTTGAGGATGGGAGGGTGGGACCCAGGACCTATATAAAAAAACCAACACAAGCAGTCTTGGTAGTGTGGAAGACAGAAGGTTGGGGGTTGCTGAAGACAGGAGGGTCCCTGGGTTCCCTTGCCAGCCAGTCTAGCTGAGCACTGAGCTCCAAGTTCAGTGAGAGACCTGGTCTTGCCTATCTAAAAAGAAATAAGCTTGGAAGATCTGGAGAAATGGCTTGATGGTTAAGAACCCTTTTGCAGTTTGGAATACCCAAGAGTCACTTCACAGCAACCATAGGGCTGAGTGTGAGCTCCCAGATGGAAGAGTTGGAGAAGGGACTGAAGGAGCTGAGGGGGTTTGCATTCCCTGAGGAGGCAGCAACAGTGGCAACTGGCCTGACCCCCGATACTCCTGGAGACTGATCCACCAACCAAAGAATACACGTGGAAGGACCCATGGTGCTGGCCACATATGCGGCAGAGGAGGGACTTGTTAGCCATCAGAGGGAGGAGAGGCCCTTGGGCCTGAGGGTGTTAGATCCCCCCAGTAGAGGAGAATGCCAAGGAGGGAAGAGGAGAGTGGGTGGGTGGGTGGGAGAATACCCCCATAGTGGCAGGGGAGGGGGAGGAAATGGGGAGGTTCCAAAGGGGAGATCTGGAAAGGGGGAAACATTTGAAATGTAAATTAAGTAAGAAAAATAAAAAAAATAAATTATAGCAGCATAAATTAAAAAAAAAAAAGAACCCTTTTGCTCTTACAGAGGTCTTAAGCTTTGTTCTCAACACCCATGTCAGACAGCTTACAACCATCTACAGCTCTTAGGGAACTGATATCTTATTATGGTCAGCCAATAACACACAAGTGTCTTACACTCATACAGACACACATACACACACCACACACACACACACACACACTTCCTGTGAAATTCACTCTGAGTGGTGAACAGTGTTTCAAACCAACAAAAAATTAGTAAATCAGGACAGTCCTCTTGCACACCTCTGTGAATTATTTTGGGCAGCTGGGAGGAAGACAATCTGTCACAAGTTGAAGGGGCATGCAAATGTCTACATACACACACACACACACACACACACACACACTTACCCCAAGGCTGAGAGAAGATGAAAGCCTGGTGATAGCTGGACCATGGGATGAACAGACAGGTGGGACAGTTCTCATAAAATCTGGATTATGAAGCAATGCAGCAAAAGGGTCAGGACACCATGGAATTAGAGCCAGACTGAACTTGGATATTTTTATTTTAAATTATTTATTGCTTCATGAATGCCTGATACACAGATCACAATTTTAGACATGCTACATGTATTGATCCATTTATACCTCAAATATCTATAAAAAGTAACCTGTTCATAATCTCATTTTATAAATAGGGAAACTAAGACTAATATAATAATAATATAAACAGACTGCTGGAATAAATTTCGCATTTTGGCCTCACACCCATGTTGCCAAGCACTAGATGTCACCCTGATAATCACTGCATTTTCTAAAATCTTCCCATTTCCATTATAACAAAACCAGCAACCACTTAAGTTATTAAACATTGTTGGCACAGTTAGGGCTTTATCTCTGTGAAGAGACACCATGACCAAGGCAACTCTTCTAAAGTAAAACCTTTAACTGGGCCTGGCTTACAGTTTCAGAGGCTTAGTCCATAATCATCATGGTAAGAAGCATGGCAGCTTGCAGGTAGACATGGTGATCCATAGGCAGCAGAAGGAGACTGGAGACTTGAGCATAGGAGACCTCAAGGCCTGCCCCCACAGTTACACTTCCTCCAACAAGGCCACACCTCCTAATAGTGCCACTGAAGTAGAAATATCTAGTTTCTTTGGGAAGTTATATCAAATGATGGATTGCTGAGGCACACAGGTCAGGGTTAGGGTTAGGGTTAGGGTTAGGGTTAGGGCTGTCTTGCTGGAGCAGACACAGGTGAAAGGGTGTTTTGATGTTGCAGACATGTGAAAGCACCCATGATGGAGTATAAATGTGACCCCACAGACAGTGGGAGACGAGCACTGAGCCTTGGTTTGGTTCACTCTTCCTCACTATTCTTCACCAACAACACGTTCACCTTACACAGACTTGTTAAGCTCAACTTTTGGTAACCATACCGTTGAGAGAAACTCACTATGAACTTCTCATGACATTCCTGGGGCACCTTGCCACTTCCACAGCCTTGCCTCAGGCTGGTTGGCGAGCATGGCAGTTTCTTCAGGATTGAACTACAACTACCAGTTTGTGTGTGCCATCTGCCTGCCTGGAGGACTGAACTGAAGCTGCTGAGCCATATTTGGTGTTTGCTATGGGACTGAACTGCTGCCAAAGAAGATCAAGCTCACTCCCAAAGAACTATTGCTGAGCAGGTCCACCTCCCCCACATCTTAATAACTTCTCTCTTCTGCTACCTCTGTTGGGTGGTGGGCTAGAGGAGAGATGGAACTCTTCTTTGTTGTGGATAACCCTGGTGCTGTTTGTATTTTGATGCTAATTCAGCTTTGGAGCTGCCTGGGATGAGGAGTGAATCGCATTCTTAAGACTTCATGTGACCCTCCTAATGAATAAAGAAACCAATCATTGGATGAGTAGGCGGGACTTCCAGGTCAGACAGAGGGATGGCAGGAGAGAAGAGTGGGCTAGAGGACAGGAAATGGAGGTGAATATGTAGGTAGCAGGATCTACTACCGGAGGATTTAACTTAGAATGGCTTATAAATTAGGATGTTAGTTGTTGAGCCCAACAACTGAATTACCATTGATTCTGAACTAAGTTTGTGTGGTCCCAGAGAGAAAGGTACAGTGGCAAAGCATGGGTTTGCAAGAAGTGTACCCCAAAAGGCCGAGGGAATTTTGGAAGTGTGGGGCTGACATGGTAGTGATCCACCAGTGGGAACTTAGTGAGCTGGGTGGAGGGATTGTGGAACACCAGGTCAGAGAGTCTGTCAAGATGAGATCAGGCCAGCCATGCCCACCAGTGCCTGGCCAGCCAGCCCACCAGTGCAACACCGGGATAGTGTGGATTGTTTTTTAATATTTTATGCTACACTTATTAAAAGTAAATTGCAAAAAATGTATGCCTATATGCCACGCCCACAGGCCAAGCACTCAAACGTGTGAGTCTATAGGGCCACTCCTATCTAAACCACCACAATTGCTTTTCAAGGGATTAGTTAATCAGTTTGATTTTGCCAGCAAAGAATGTGAGAGCCAGAGAGGTTGGGGAATGCAACCATGTCTCACATGCATTGAAGCAGGATGCTTGAATTTGCTGCTATGGAGTCAGACTTCAGAGCTATCGCTCCAGAGACTTCCCACCCAGCTGTTTGCCTCTGTGCTGGGAAGCATCCCTGCTTTGTTCATCAGCTTAATTTTACTTCTTGCTTCTCACCCTGAACCCTTAAATCCTTCTCTACATTCAACTCTCCCAGAATGAAGAAGCAATCTCATGCTGTTCTTCATCTTAACTGGAAATATCAAGTAGAACTTTGTCCTAACTAAACCCCATTCTCACTTTCAAATAGCCATGATAACACATATCTATGACTTAACTTTTGTGTTTGTGTTAAATGTGCATATTAACTCAGTGTGCACTACAGCACATGCATACAGCATCCACAGATCAAGCCAGAGTAAATAGCATATCTCTCTCATCAGATAGGTTTGGGGTGCTTCTCTTCTTTTAGATCTTCGTAAAGTACAGACTAGATTACTGCAAGCTGTTCTCACCTCTGTGTCATGAAATGATAGAGCTTATTTCTTCTGTGCAACTGTTTTGTGTGCCTGTTGTGCAGCCTCACTTTACCCACTCCCTGAATTCTCCCTAATCTCTAGTAGTAGTCACTAGTCCACATTTAGATTGACATTTTTAATTTCTTCCATATAGCTTGTTTCATTTAACATTATATCTTTCAGTTCTGTACATTTTGCTGCAAGTAACAGAGTCAATTCAAAAAAAAAAAAAGATTTATTTATTTTTGTGTACAGAGTTCTGCCTGCATGTATGCCTGCAGGTCAAAGAGGGCACCAGATTACATTACCAATGGTTATGAGCCCCCATGTGGTTGCTGAGGATTGAACTCAGGACCTCTGGAAGAGGAGCCAGTGCTCTTAACCTCTGAGCCATCTCTCCAGCCCCAAGTCCATTCTTCTGTATAGTTAGCTAGCATCCTGCTGTGTGTGTACTGCACACTTTATCCATCCTCTGTTGGTGTACATCTATTTGATAGCATCTATTAATAGTGATAACTCAATTTTAGCTGCTGTGACAGGGTTGCAGTGAACATGGGGATGGGGGCATCTCTGTTAGGATGATGTCATTCCCTTTGGATAGGAACCATTCATTGGCCATTGTATTTCTTCTCTTGGGAAGCATCTGTTCAGATCATTTGCCCAGTGTTTAACTATGTTGCTTCATTTACTATAATGGATGGTGTTACGCTTTTGGATTTCTTATATATTTGAAAATGTAAACTTAGTCAGCTCCAGTGGAAATTATTGTGGAAGTTTCCAAAAAGAAAACTACACCTAGATCAACTAAATGATCTAGCCATTCCTACATATATGCCCAAAGGGCTCCACAGCAACACACCACAGAGACTAATACTCAGAACAGCTAAGAAGCAGAACCAGATGAGGTGCCCATCAACAAATGAATGGGTTAAAAATGTGTCACATAAGCATGATAAATTTTTTTGTAACAAAATAAAAATGAATTTTTGTAAATAAAAAGTAAATCATCACACATACAGGAAAATCAATGGAAAATCATTATGTTAAGAGAAATAAACCAGATGAAGTGGTGTGGGGGGAGAAAGAGTACTTGGAGGAACGGGGGAGTCATGAGATAGGAAGAAGGCGTCTTGGTGGGAAATAGAACACCTGTACCATGACTGCAGAAGGGACAACTGTTAGGAAGAGGAAGGGGACCAGAAAGGAGTAGCGTGCGGGGGGGGGGGGGGGGTGAGAAGGTGATAAAAGAGAATAAATGAGGACCAAGTATGATTACGTGTCTGTATGCATAGTCTGTAATGAAACCTTGTGCACTAACTTTAAAAAAAATCTTAAAAAGTAGAAACTGCCATTGATTTTCATATGTTCTAAAGTCTTATATACCTAATGTGGCCAGATGTTGATTTCTGACTTTATACATTAATGTTTGTTAGTCCCCATCAGTTCAAATGCTTTCTGATCATCTAGGGATTTATTGTCATTCTGTTTGCTTATTTGTTTGTGACAGGGTCTAGCCATGGCTGCTCTCAAATTCATGGTCTTCCTGCCTCAGCCTCTCAAATGGCTGGAGTTACAGGTGTTCCCACCACCGTTAGTGATGTGGCTTTCTAACGTTAGACTTCTCTTCTTGAGTTTATTATCTCCATGGTACTTTCCAATGGGAAAGACACTCTTTGTGGGACGAGGGTTCTATTTTAGCATGTCTCTCAGAGAATTAGCATCTACAGACTTATTTCCAGAATTATGATTCACATTATTTTGTGTACCTATGGCTCTCCAGCCCCTTGAAAAGTGTGTTAAAGGCATGGCAAGTCTGGTTAAGGACTCTAATGTAAAGGTGAGCAAAGGTACCAACAAGCTTCTTACACGAGGAAGAAATCAGCCTCAGTAAGAAGCAGAACAAGGTTAAAAATGAAACTAAGTATCAGCATGAAGGATTAAGAAATGAGTCCGATGATCTTATTGGACATGGCTGGTCCTTAAATTAGAATGTTGTCAAGTCATCTCCTTCTGGAGTCTTACAAGGTTAGTTCAGACCTGTCCCTGGGGACAGTGTGACACAAACCTAGCTATCCTTGCTTGGAGCTAACAGATGGCTCAAATGACCCCGCTGCAGCTCTCCCAGACCCACACTTCAGTTTGCCCACACTGTGGGCTGGTTTGTTAACTGACTTATATTCGTCCTTGGTAGCAGAGGGGCTATCCCAGACCCACACTGCAGTTTGCCCACACTGTGGACTGGTTTGTTAGCTGACTCATATTCGTCCTTGCTAGCAGAGGGGCTATCCCAGACCCACACTGCAGTTTGCCCACACTGTGGACTGGTTTGTTAGCTGACTCATATTCGTCCTTGCAGAGGGGCTATCATAAGAGAAAGAAAGCCAACTCTTCATCCCCCAGTGAAAGCCTCTCTTCCCTGCTTCAGTACAAGTGCGGGAAAGGCTACCAAAGGTAATAAACCACAATTTCCTTATGTGGCAGGAAAGAGGGTAGTCTATACCTTACTCTTTCTTGAAGTTATTCAAATATTTATACAATACATTTATTTATTTGTTTGTTTGTTTATTTATTGGTTTTTCTAGACAAGGTTTCTCTGTGTAGCCCTGGCTGTCCTAGAACTCACTCTGTAGACCAGGTTGGCCTCGAACTCAGAAATCTGCCTGTCTCTGCATCCCAAGTGCTGGGATTAAAGGTGTGCGCCACCACTGCCCGGCCTATACAATACATTTAAAAGAATAATTTTAACCCTTCAACTCATGTTTTTACCTTGTGATGTAAATGTGTTGTGAATTGAGATCAAATTCTATGACTCTGATGAAATTGGGAGCACAAATTCAAGCCAGATTGAATGAGTGAGAGAGTTTAACCCTGTGGGTGTAAGCATTGAGTCGTGTGTGTGTGTGTGTGTGTGTGTGTGTGTGTGTGTGTGCGCGCGCACGCGGACACGTATGTGTTTGCCACTACTGTATTCAAACAAAGTAATGTGCTTGTCATCATGACATGGTTTCCCACCTACACTACATATGAATTATAGGTTGGTTCCTGCACTATAGGTGGACCTGTGGCAGCCCAGCAGTATCTCCTATGTGTCAGAGGGGACAGTGACTGATGTCCATATTCCCCAAAATGCTTCCAGAACCCTGTTAGCGTTCTTACAGGAAACCCACATCCAGTACAAGTAAGCATTCTTTTTTATTTACTAAATCCAACTGAATGGTAACCATATTCAGATTGTTTATCAAGTTTCCACAAGGGTTTTATTTAAGTGGTCTTTCATTGTGAGACAGTAAAAGTGTATATATCCATATTTGACGAACTTATTTGTCTAATAGGGAATAGAAACCATCACACAGACATGCTACTTCGCTGTTTGCAGTAAGTCATCAACGGCAACAAAGTCTTCTACTGTATAAAGAGAGAAGAGCCACCTGGCAATGCTAAACAGGCCAAAGGGAAGGCAGAAAAGAAATGGTTTCTTGCAGCCGCCTGGTCTGCAGCAGAAAAGACAGGATAAGAGACCTGTCAGATGTGGGGGACAAGCAAAGGAAGGGTAAATGTGGGCCAGTGCTGTCAGAATAAAAAGGGCAGGTGAGGAGCTCAGACCCCCTATGGGCGGTGCTGTCCTCTAGTGGATATAAGTAAAAGTGCCCCGTATTTGTGGGTGGGACTGCAATAGCAGAAGATAGAAATAGTCCAAATAGCAAGGGGAGGCTTCCAAATGGTCTTCCCAGGGTAAAACTACCCAGGCTGTACAGTCTGTTGGAGGGAGAAAAGGGAGAAGTCAGAGGAGAATGCTGAGGTTTCTAGCACGGCGAAGAATGAGCAGACAGATGTGAATGAATGTGCGTATTCAGTTTCTAAACGAAGAGTTGCAGCAGAAGAGAAAGTCAAGACAGTTATGGGAGTCAAAGAAGAAGAGAATGATTTCAGAGTGGGATGATGGTTCACAATGGCAGTGATACTGAACAAAAAGGAATCAACCAGTCTCTGGATTTGGTGATAGAAAGTATATTACCAACATTCATGGGGAGATTCAGTTGTAATGGAAGACAGAAAAGTAACAGACACAGAGAAAAATCTACCTCTTAGAAATTGCCATAAGAGAACAGAGATCAAGAAGTGACCACTAAGTCTTACAGCATCAATGAGCACTCAGAACCCTTGAGATTGTACCAGAAGGAGAAACATGGTGTGGTGTATCTATAGCCTGAAGGAAGAACCATTAGGGTGGGAGATATTGGTGATACCAGAGAAAAGACTTGAACAGTAGGAAACAGGCCTCATCTTCTAACATGGAAGGAACAATATGGGTCAATTTAAGATAAAACAACCAGCAATCATGTACCATCTAATACCAGCATGCTCAAGGCTGAAGCAGGAGGATTATAAACTCTAAGACAACCTGGCATACACAGTGAATTCTAGGTCAGTTCCAAGACTACATTCCCCACCCACCCCAAAAGAAAGGAGACAATAGAGAGGGGAGTATGTAATTTGAAAGAAAACTTAGCTGGTGGTTTTCTAAAGTAAGAAACAAAATTATCTACAAGATGAGAAAAATGGATTCTAAAGAATGTTACCAAGAGAAAAAACAGATGTAAGACTGACAGCATGGTTGCTGCTGAGAAGAGAATCTAACTTTGGTAGAAGGTTGGTGATCTGTTGGATAGAAACATAGAAAAGTTGGCATGGTAAGAATCCCAGTGAAATACTGGTTCAAGGAATTATTAATGATATCTAATCTAGATAAAGAAGGTGGAGACTCTGAGCAGAATGTGGGAGAACACAGAAGATCGTGCGAGGCAAGAAAGACTAGATAGATAGATAGATAGATAGATAGATAGATAGATAGATAGATAGACAGACAAACAGTGACTGAGGGGAGCAGACAAGGAGAAAGAGTGTTCTGACAAGATGTGGGTTAAGCAAGTTATGAATCCTAAAAAGAAAGTTTGTTGCTGGTGACAGGAGCAAGGTAGCAGGGGTATCCCTGGTTACACAAACAAAAGAGTATCTGCAGATTATTAAAGCACTGCATACTTTTTGTAGAAAAGTTTTGTCTGTGCTTCTAGAATAGAACCACAACTGTGCAGGAAACCATTGTTCATATGGCTTACATTTCCCTCACTTCTGCAGCATGGAAGGCTAGCTTTGATACTCTGAATGCCTAATGGGAAAGGGCTTGGTAATTATATATATAGGTACACAGTAACAACTCACATGCTTCATTAATTATTGTTCAATAGAAAAGAGCATACCACTTAGTTTAACAAGCCTCTACTTCCTGCTATTAACTATAGTTCACGTGGGACTGATATAGGAAAAAAAATCACACTTTGAGTCACAGAGAGCAGAGGGGGAAATAAGCATTTTAAGTTGGTTGTTTCCTCATAGAGAACAATGACTTAAAATTACCCAGTTTGTTAGTCCCAAGATAATAACACATAAGAGTCAATTAAATTCCATAGGCACAGTAGGTAGAGATCATTTTAATTGACTTTTATTATTGTAGACTGGGGTATTTTCAAAAGATTATCATTTACTCTGTATAACTATACAGGATATATCACTATAGTGATCTGTAAAGTGGAAGTAATGGGACTCATTGTTTCTGGCCCTGGGTGGTCAACCCTCTCAATAAGATGACTCACTCCACCGTTAAAAAAAAGAAAAACATTTTATAGATACCTAGAAAAAATGTCAATGAAATTTACATTTTTGAGAGTCCTCTCCTAGTCTGAGAGCTGGAGGTAGGTAACTTTGTGTTAAGTAATGAGATCACTTGAAAAGGTTTTAATAGTCCTTGTCATCATTCTAAGGCTATGCCCAATTGAGATAAGAATTGTGACCAGAAGCAGCAAGATAGCTCAGTGGGTAAAGGAGCCTGCTGCTGTGCCTGACAAGCTAAACTGCAGTTCCAGGACCCACATAGTGGAAAAAAAAAAACAATGCCTTAAAACTGACCTTTGACCTACACAGACATGTGCGCTCACACACATGCGCACGCCTGCACACACACACACACACACACACACACACACATGCAGTCATTCACATAAATTCACACAAATAAATGTAATCAGAAAAGAATCACAATTATCTATTAAAAAACTAAGAAAATACAATGGTTTAGAAAAGTCATTTTTGGTAACCAGCTTTCTCAATATGCTGGTTTCCACTCAACTATTTAACAAGAATGTGGGGCTGAACTACCAAATCACAACTGTTCTCTAATTTAAGATTTATGAGACACAATCTTAAGTGACTACAGAGACCTGTATCAATTTGCTGACATTACTGAAACAAGGAACACACCCCAGAGACTTTTTAAGTTGAACATTCAGAAAGATTTTGTCATGGAGAGGGCTGGATGAGTCAGACTATCTACATTTCATTCATAGGACAGTAAAAGAAGTCCACAGGGAAGGTACTGAGAGGAAAGCCTGCCTGGAGTTTACCTGCAGTGACTGGAATATTAGAAAGTTTATTACTATATTTCTCCTTGTCAAACTCTGCTCCTTCCTGACTATCCAAGTTCTCATTGGCTCTTAAGATCTGCCTTGGTGATATTTTGGTCCTTCGGGCCATGCACCTAATCACCACACACAACTTCTTACCTCTTGGAAAGGAAAAAATTGCTAATAAAGACAAGGTTTGGCCAAAAAGAACTATATAAATAATCAATAAAACCAGGAGCTGGTTCTTTGAGGAAATCAACAAGATATATAAACCCTTATCCAGAAGGCACAGAGACAGTATCCAAATTAACAAAATCAGAAATGAAAAGGGAGATATAACAACAGAAACTGAGGAAATTTAAAAAGTCATCAGATCCTACTACAAAAGCCTGTGCTCAACACAACTGGAAAATCTGGATTAAATGAACAATTTTCTAGACAGATACCAAATACCAAAGTTAAGTCAGCATCAGATAAATCATTTAAATACTCCCAAATCCCTAAAGAAATAGAAGCAGTCATTAAAAGTCTCCCAACCAAAAATAAAAGCACAGGACCAGCTGGATTTTAGTGCAGAATTCTATCAGACCTTCGAAGAAAACTTAATACCAATACTCTTCAAACTATTCCACAAAATAGAAATGGAAGGAGCACTACCTAAATTGTTCTATGAAGCCACAGTTACACTGATAGCAATACCCCACAAAGACCCAACAAAGAAAGAAAGCTTCAGACCAATTTCCCTTAAGAATATGGGTGGGTGGGAGGGTGGGTTGGAGAGTATCCCCATATTGGCAGGGGGAAGGCGAAGGGAATGGGGAGGTTCCAAAGGGGAGATCTGAAACATTTGAAATGTAAATAAAATATGAAAATAATAATAAAAATAATTCTCGAAACCTGAATCCAAGAACACATCAAAATGATCATTCACCATGATCAAGTAGGCTTCATCCCAGGGATGCAGGGATGGTTCAATACACAGAAATCCATCAATGTAATCCACTAAATAAACAAGCTCAAAGAAAAACCCATGGTCATTTCATTAGATGCTGAAAAAGCATATGACAAAATTCAACATCCCTTCATGTTAAAAATCTTGGAAAGATCAGGAATTCAAGGCCCATACCTAAACATAGTAAAAGCAATATACAGCAAACCAGTGGCCAACATTAAACTAAGTGGAGAGAAACTCGAAGCAATCCCACTAAAATCAGGGACTAGACAAGGCTGCCCTCTCTCTCTCCCTATCTATTCAATATGGTACTTGAAGTTCTAGCTGGAGCCATTAGACAATAAAAAGAGGTCAAAGGGATACAATTTGGAAAGGAAGAAATCAAAATATTACTATTTGCAGATGATATGATAGTATACTTAAGTGATCTCAAAATCTCCACCAGAGAACTCCTACAGCTGATAAACAACTTCAGCAAAGTGGCTGGATATAAAATTAAAAAAAAAAAATCAGTAGCCTTCCTATACTTGAAGGATAAACAGGCTAAGAAAGAAATTATGGAAACAACACCCTTCACAATTGTCACAAACAATATAAAATATCTTGGTGTGACTCTAACCAAACAAGTGAAAGATCTGTATGACAAGAACTTCAAGTCTCTGAAGAAAGAAATCAAAGAAGACCTCAGAAGATGGAAAGATCTCCCATGCTCTTGGATTGGCAGGATTAATATAGTAAATAAAAATGGCCATCTTGCCAAAAGCAATCTACAGATTCAATGTAATCCCCATCAAAATTCCAACTCAGTTCTTCATAGATTTAGAAAGAGCAATTCTCAAATTCATTTGGAATAACAAAAAACCCAGGATAGCAAAAACTATTCTCAACAATAAAAGAACTTCTGGGGAATCACCATCCCTGACCTCAAGCTGTACTACAGAGTAATAGTGGGAAAATAACTGGGGACTGGACCACCAACCAAAGAATACACATGGAGGGACCCCTGGAGCTGGCCACATATGTGGCAGAGGATGGCCTTGATGTACATCAGGGGGAGGAGAGGCCCTTGGGCCTGAGGGAGTTAGATGCCCCAGTGTAGGGGAATGCCAGGGAAGGAAGATGGAAGTGGGTGGGTGGGTGAACGAGCACCCTCATAGAGGCAGGGGGAGAGGGATAGGATGGGGGTTTCCGAAGGGGAAACCTAGAAAGGGGAAAACATTTGAACTGTAAATAAAGTAAACATCCAAAATTTTTAAAAATTAAAAATAAATACATAAAAAGAATTAAAAAAAGAAGAGATTTGGCTTGACAAATTACCTTGAGTCATAATTTTGAGATACCACTGGAAACTACCAAGAACTTAAGGAGTCTTGTACCACTTCATTTCTCCTAACATGCCCATCTGCAAAATAAACAAAACAAGTCAGGAGTCCATTTCTGGTTAGCTGTGAAGTCTGCAGTGGGGACTCGGGAAATAGCAAGCCTGTCAGGTCAGTGTCTGGCTCCAAAGTAAATTGTTTCTTGCACGTACCAAAAAGAATGAATTCAGCCCATTAGATAATTCTTTTAATAAGGTGACTTATATAAATTATTCTGCATGTTGCTTAGAGATGCCACCCCATATTCTTTAGTAAATTTTACCCCATTAGCAGCGGGTTCTCTTTGGAAGATAACACATGAAAATAAAGCTTTTAAGCCACCTGCCAGTTAGAGGTCTCACCAAAGGTCTCACCAAAGGCCTCTCACATCTCGAAATATTGCAGGTGAACCATGGGTCTGTCTCTTCACACCATTCTAGATAGCAGTGGCCAGACACACTGTTAAGGCTTGCCTCTGATGTATCTCAGTGGTCATATCAGCAACACAGATGGTTCTGTCTGGAGCTGCTGATTCCACACCACAGCCATCAGCCTGACAGCCCTGGGCTAGCCTTAACATCCAGTGTCCAAATGCATCCACTTTCAGAACAGAGCTCCTCTGCCTTGGAAGTCCTGATATTGCAGGACAATGAGATAGCATTGTCCACCTTTGTCATTTTCAGTTTCCTCTTGAGAATCACAGCTCCTTCCATCCTTTTTCTTTTCTGGATCCAGGATGCAGGGTAATAGACATGTGAGCAGATAGGAGTTTCAGGAAAGATGTGGAAGGGAGTCCAGAGCAGCCTGGGCTTCCATTTTCATTATGCCACACTGGACTTGAAGTCACAAGTTTAGAATTTGGGTTCACATCCCACGCTCAAATTCTGTCTTTGCATTCTCAATGGAATGACACATGCCAATTCCTAACCCCATTGAGTCTCAGGATCCTCATTTATGAGATAGAAATAGTGGACTCCAACACAAAGGTGGTTACTGAAGACCAAACACATAGCACAGTGGCTGGCTTCTGGTAAGCACCCATCCAGTGTACTTGTGTACAGCATGATCGCATGGTTATAGATGCTCACTCCATAGTAGTGATTATTGCAGCACTGATATTATTTGGGGGCATCTGACTATAATTTACACTTTAAATTTATTACACCATTTATTTAACAGTTTTCGTTTCCTGAAAAAGAACATTTTCTCAACATTTGGTATTTTTAGAAATGACACACTTGGCAGTCTTTTTTCCCTTCTCCCACCATGGAACGCTGGGACACTTCTACACTGCTTTATCCTGTATGTGATTATTTTTTGGCATTGCCTGATTTTTGCATGTTCTTGGCTTTCTTTTTCATCACGCCTGCTATTTTAAATTCAGGGTCCTCATAGAAGATCTTCAGAAAGCTGTGGAAAATGAAAACAGCTTGCAAACCCAGAGAAACAGACGATCCCTGTCTGAATACAACTATGAGGTGTATCACTCCTTAGAAGACGTATGTAACCAAAGGACCTTTTAATGGTTTGGGAGGGGTATTTGTTTGTTTGTTTGTTTTTTCTTGTTTTTGTTACTGTTGTTGTGTTTGTTTGTTTTTTCAAGTTCATCTTTGTCATTTTGGTATAAGAATTAGAGAGAATTGTGAAAACAGACTTAGGCATTGGGAAGAACCTATAGGATACTATATAATTTAGCCCCCTTGGTTCATATATCTCTTCATTGATCCTTTTAATGATAAAAACAAATTATCAAAATAATGGCCCAGAGAGATGGCTCAGCTGAAAAGAGCACTTGCTAATCTTGCAGAAGGCCAGGATTATTTGGGTCCCAGCACCTACAAGGTGGCTCACAAATGTCTGTAACTCCAGTCCCAGGGAGTCTGATGCTTTCTTCTGGCCTCCCCAAAAGAATAGGGGGTGATAACATACACATATAATTTTATAAAAGGAAGGAGCAAAAGTATTCAGATCTTATTACTTTAGCAAAGTAAGCCCCACAAAGGACATAAGAGATACATGAACAGTGAGGTAATTGGTGTTAAAATCAGGGCTATAAAGACCTTAACCAAAAAGCCATGGAAAGAGCTGAACAGAATGAGTGGAGTTGGAGGGTAGTGTTTTGGCTGAGGGGCCCAGTAGACTTCCACATTCACACCCTTGCCAAGTTCAGACCTCCCAACAGCTAGCTTACACCAGTAGCACCAGCTGGACCTCTGCACACACTGTCATTTAACCCACAAGGAAGCTCACTGCAGTCCCATCCTACCATATCGCTCCATGTTTACCTTACAGCTTACCACTCTTCACATTTTAGCTGAGACAAGCAAGATACTGTTCTGCAGGCTGCATAGAAGCCTCTGCTCACCGAATCCCAGTGTATCCCAGCGTCCCCTGGCACACAGATGTGATACCATTCACAGGTCTCACACTGTAACTGTGGTTGACTGATACTCTCTGTGCTAAGAAGCTGCATGTTCCATGAGAGCCAAGTGTTTACTGTGTTCACTATCTCCCCAGTGCAGACAGATAGAGTCCTCTAATAGAAAAGTTGTTGGCAAACTATTTGAATACATATATTTTTCCATGTCTCCTCCATATTGAACAAAGGAATTCCAGACACAAGGTTAATAAGAACACTATATTATTGAGTAATTTTGTTCTGTTGAGGATAAATCTCCTTTCAAAATTCATTCTGCATATTTCCATGTCTTAACATACTTTTAAAGAAGCTTGGAATTAAATGCAATAAAAGGTTTCAGATAAATTGGCACATGAAAGCATAATTAAGCCCTAGAAAAAAGTCAAATTCCAAAAATAGGTATAGCTAGATATGCACATATATACACACATGCATACATACCCCCAATGGCTGGATTATATAAGAAAAAATAAATATGAGTACTCCCTAAGATACATTTATATTTTCTTTCAGCACACACCCTCTCACATCATGGGACAGTGGGACACTTCCATGTGCCCTCTTGATTGCTTGCAGGACTTCTAAGTCAGAATTGTCACCTATCTTTCTTAGCGTCTTATTTATCCATCTCAAATCACCATCTTCTGATGGCAGATAAGTGTGCAAATGGACTGAAGCAAGTGTGCACTCCTCTAGGGGAATTATCCTGAATATGCCTTCCAGTGGCTCAGCAGAACAAACTCAAATACGGATGATCTGCCTTCCTCTGCACCCCGGTAGCATCTGCTCAGTTCCAAATTACACCCCATGAGACTTCAGTGGCTCTCAAGTCATCTGGAGCACTGATCAGAAGCTGCTGTGTGGTTATTCTTCTTGTTGTTGTAGGGTGTTTTGTTTTGTTTTGTTCTTTAATACCTGTGGGGAAGTGGAAATAAATTGGGATTTTTTTTAAAAAGAAGCCAGAGCACATCAGTCAATTTTCAAACACCCCCACAACGATCCTAGTGATATGATAGTAAAAGGTCTCTTCTTCAAGAGGCAACAACAAAAAGTCCTAGAGTGCTGGCTGGCAGTAGAGAAAATAAAATACCATTTTAAGTATCCTAAAGAAAAGTAAAAGTAGACAGCTTTTCTGTGTTTATTCCCTGTATGGTCTTTGAATTGTGGGAGCCAATGTTGTCTTTTGTTGACGTGTACGCTCAAAAGAGTTTTTATACCGTGGAGGACTCTGACGTATCTTGCTTATCTGCCTTCAGATTCAGAGTTGGATGCACCATCTGAACCAAACTGAACCAGGCCTCGTTCAGGTGTTCTCTATTGGAAGATCATATGAAGGAAGACCTCTCTTTATTATACAGGTAAAAAGACTAAAATGTTACCACACCCCCCCCCCAAAAAAAAACGTATCCCCTTCCCTTTGACTTGTGGGAAGAAATGAAATTATCTTTCACAAATTCTCATGTCTAACACCATCTTGCTAACTTAAGGGGAAATTGCCTTGGATTATTGAGCCACATTTAATTGTGGCCTTTGAATATTCCAGAAGATACTCATCCTGAGATACTGCTCAGTTTGGGACACATTGCTTTTGAGTTGGTGCTACATAAGATGAGCCAGTCGAAACTTGATAAAGTGAAGATGTTAGCCTTTGTTTCCCTACATTAATCACACATTCTGGCCCTCCAGTTCTCCTCTTCCTCTCAGCTAAACTTCTAATAGCATGTACCTGCTTCCATGCCTCTTTCCTTGCCTGCCCTTCAGACTTTGATTGACTGGCTTTTTCCCCAGAACTCCTGTAAAACTCCTGGTGGGGCTTGGTGCTGACCCCGAGGTCTGTGCTTTCCACTGGCTGGCCCTTCCTTCAGGCTTCATTCACTGGCTTCTCTTTCCTTGTCCCCCACAAAGGTTGTGGCCACTCTCACTCTATTCTCAAGTCTGCTTTCACTCTACAAACTCCATCCAAATGGTCCCATCTGCCCTATAAAGATCATTCCAGATCTTTCTATCTAGTTTGTAGATATTTAATTTCATGCAGGACACATTCAACTAGATATTCACAAGAGCTCCTGAGACTGTCATGATATAACTATCCTTCTAGTTTAGAAATGTGTCTCCCCACATTATTTGGCTGTGTTATAATTCTACATTTTCAATGCACCACCAAAAATTGACAGTTCATAGAGAGCTCTCTCACCCTCTTCTCTGTTTTCAATGATGTTGCCTGAATTTACCTCTGAATCTGTTCTCCCTGGACTATTTCAACAGTGACCTCAATGCTGAACTTCTGCTTCTGTACCAATCCTTGACCTAGTCATCCTGTAACCCATCCTCCACACTGCCACCAGTGTGAACTCACCCTCCACACTGCTGTCAATGTGAACTCACCCTCCACACTGCTGTCTGAGTGAACTCACACTCCAGACTGCTGTCAGTGTGAACTCACCCTCCACTGTGCTGTCCGTGTGAACTCACCCTCCACACTGCTGTCAGTGTGAACTCACCCTCCACTGTGCTGTCCGTGTGAACTCGCCCTCCACACTGCTGTCCATGTGAACTCGCCCTCCACACTGCTCTCAGTGTGAACTCGCCCTCCACACTGCTGTCCGTGTGAACTCACCCTCCACACTGCTGTCCGTGTGAACTCACCCTCCACACTGCTGTCCGTGTGAACTCACCCTCCACACTGCTGTCAGTGTGAACTCACCCTCCACTGTGCTGTCAGTGTGAACTCACCCTCCACACTACTGTCAATGTGAACTCACCCTCCACACTGCTGTCAGTGTGAACTCACCCTCCACACTGCTGTCCATGTGAACTCACCCTCCACACTGCTGTCCGTGTGAACTCACCCTCCACACTGCTGTCAATGTGAACTCACCCTCCACACTGCTGTCAGTGTGAACTCACCCTCCACTGTGCTGTCAGTGTGAACTCGCCCTCCACACTGCTGTCAATGTGAACTCACCCTCCACACTGCTGTCAGTGTGAACTCGCCCTCCACACTGCTGTCAGTGTGAACTCATCCTCTGCAATGCTCTCACTGTGAACTTGGAATGCAAACACATAGATATGGGGAGAGGAAAGAGGGATGGAAGAAGGGGAAGGAAGGAGATCATAGAATTTGAGGTGTTGCTTCATCCCTTGTATACAGGAATGTCCTCGGACTCTTTACAGATTTATTTGCTTTCCAAGCAAACTTCCAGTCTTGCTTAAAGATACAAGCATCCTTTTACTCCCCAAGAGAATTTGAGAAAGCATGCCGTGTCCCCACAGTAACTTATGGACATTCAGGTCATGAAGCTGGTTGAATTGTTCTCATATCTACCCTTCTCACTAGCTTAGACATCTCGTGTCTGTTCATCTCTAAATCTCCAGAGCTGAGCCCAATGTCTGACACTGAGAGGTACTTCCTGACACTTTAGTCAAGTAAATTAATGAAGGAATGAAAGCAAAAGCTCTTACAAATACACTGCAAGTGCTGCCTACTAATGTCTGTGTCGGAAATCAGGTTTAAAGTAATATTGACATAGTCAGGGGTATTTGAAATTGGCCCCTTGATTCCACAGATAAAGTTTTATGTATCTATTTTGTGATGTTTGACTGTAATTTGTCTACAAAGTATATGTTTCAAGAAATAGCCCCTAAAACATTCAAGTTCCTTGGGGTGGGCACAATAAAAAGGGAAGGAGAAGAAAGCAGGGTGAGGGGAGGGATTTGCTTTTTACTTAACAGTCATTATGATACTAAATCAGAGCCACTGTAATACTTTAGGGATTGCCCTTCTCCAGTGTTTTTAGTTCTTTGATTGTATTGAGACAATAAATTTATTGTTTCTGAATAAGCAAGTCTGGACTTCCAAAGAAGATAGGAAATCTCTTTATCTTTTAAATGTGTTACCTACCAAACAAACCATAGTGAAGAATTGTGCTGAACCCTTATTAAATTATGCTGGTCAATAGATCCAAACATAAAAGCCTGAGTTGGTGACTATGAATCCTCTTGTTTTCAGCTGGGCAGAAAATCACGAGCCTACAAAAGAGCTGTCTGGATAGACTGCGGCATTCACGCAAGAGAATGGATCGGTCCTGCCTTTTGTCAGTGGTTTGTTAGAGAAGTAAGTTAAACCCTTTTCAGAGTGTCAGCTCCAGCCAGTCGGGAGATCTCTGTGTTTTAATTCTATTCAAGGAATAAAGTGGAGATTCTAACATAGTGATATCTGACTGAATAACAATAATACCTTGACTCTGTGGGCTGCTTTCATGCTTATGAAGCCCTCCAAGACCCTGGATGAACTTACATTCACCTCTGTCCTCTAAGGTAGAATCATCTGCCCCAGTTAAAAAGAAGCTGGATAGGAAGTTGCTGAGGTGTGACTCAGTTGAGAGAGTGCCTGCACCTACCACACATCAGACCTTGGATCTGACCCCTAAATGCCACATGACCTGGGTATGGTAATGCACATATACAATCCTAGCACGTGGGAGACTGAGGCAGGAAGATCAGAAGTTCAAAGTCATCCTCCGCTATGTAGAGTGTTCAAGGCCAGTCTGTGCTACATGATACTCTGTCTCAAGAAAGCACAGGCTAAAACAGTGGGGTTCAGAGCTTTTGTGAATTTGAGACAAATTAGGAATGAGCCTTAGCAGCAGATGAATAGTAAACGTCTAAAAATGTAACTTGTGGTGTTCTAGAGCAACTGTCCTATTATATTCGCTCAGAAAATTCTCAACCACTCCTTTCAAAATGAGCTCACTATGCTGTAATGGAAAACGTGAAGAAATGGCTGATTGTTCCCTCCTTTGTAAACCAATAGTTTGGAGACCACGAGATCCCAGCATCTGTGACTGAACACTCTCTATATCCATCTTCTTTTTAAGGTGACTTTGATAGCTAGTGTCTCATAAGAATTTCTCACTTCCAAATGCTTTGTTTGGAATCCTGATCCACTGGGCTCCCTTCCTGAGTGAGCCAGCATTCCAAGGACTAGTGACGTTGATTGTTTGGGGCTTCTTAAATCCTGATTTATAGAAGTTTTTATTTTTGTAGGGGTGGGAAAACCTTAAGAGAAAACCCATCACTAATGGTAACAAAAGAGAAGGGATCTGAAGAAATGTAGGTTTGCTAGTTGTACTCACAGGAAGCCACTGAGGAAACAAAGGCCACTCAAATGTGTTTCTGTCATATGTCACTGTTTTATGTGTAAGTTATGAGACTTTGAAGATTCTCAAGGCATTACAGAATATATTCCAGTGGTGGTTTGAATATGCTTAGCCTAGGGAGTGGCACTCTTCGGGGGTGTGACCTTGTTGGAGGAAGTGTGTCTTTGTAGGGGTGGACATTGAGGCCCTCCTCCTAGCTGCCTGGAAGACAATCTTCTCCTTTTTGCCTACAGAACAAGATGTAGAACTCTTAGCTCCTCTAATGCCTTACTTCCTGGACACTGCCATGCTTCCCACCATAATGAAAATGGACTGAACCTCTGACCCTGTAAGCCAGCCCCAATGAAATGTTGTCCTTTGTAAGAGTTGCCTTGGTCATGGTGTCTCTTCACAACAATGAAACCCTAAGACCATTTCATATTTCACAAGTGTCAAAATGCACTCGATTTAAAACATATTCCTCTCTACCATAACCCAATTTCAAAAGTATCCATAATTTCATAAAATCACAAAATAAGCACTACTAACGTTTTCTCTTCAAATTATTGAATAACCCACATTCCTTTAAACACCATTCAACCCCACTAAAAACAAACACAAACATGAACAAGAAGTTGTTACCTCTATTAATATATCAAATAATCTGTGTTTTACTCTAACAACAGAATATTTGGTGTTTCAAATTTAGGGACAGAAAGAAAAAAGAAAAGATGGTTAAGTATGGGACATCTCTTGTTTACAGAAAATGGACCTGTGTATTATAAAGGAAATGTGTGTGTGTGTGTGTGTGTGTGTGTGTGTGTGTGTGTGTGTATGCCCCAAACATTTCAACTACAGTTGTATCTCATCCCTAAAAACTACCACCTCCTCTCAGCAACCTGTGCTTGCTTCCCTCTGTGGTTCCCATCAGTAGTATCTCTGAGGTCAGAGACTCTGACCCATCTCCTGCCATATGCTCAGCATGCAGATAGCACATAGCACTTAAGAGGTAAAGAGTTGCTAACAGATGGGGACATCAAGAATCCAGTGTTAAAGATGTGGAAAGGTTTGGGCAATGACTTATCCAGTTACCTCAAAAAATATGAAGATACCACTTAGATTTCATGCAGAACAAATGCTTTTAAACCTATATGTTCTGATACCTGGGTCATTCTCCACAGAAAAAGACACAGTGTGGCCACTGTCACCTGAGGACAGCTGATTTTGGAGCAAAAACAAAAAATATCAGTCAGGCTGGTATAGCTCAGTATGAGCACTTGCCTTGCTTTCGTACGGCCCTGGATTCAATCCATAGCACCATTAAGCCACACAAAAAAAGGAAAGAAAAAAAGGAGCAATAAGCACTAGTTAAGGTCAGGATCCAGTTCCACAAAGATGATTAGGAAAATGTTTCTCCCTCCTTTCTCCTGCACAAAGCTAGCTTCGTGCAGGCCACCTCTGTGTCTCTGCAACCCACCCCTCCTTAACTCTCTCTAGTTACTGCTGCCATCTGCCCCTCCACCCAGCACATAACCTTCCCCCATTTGAAATGGCAGAAGCAGACAAGAGGAGCTCTAGAAATCACCCACCCAGTGTCTTTGCGGGAGAAATGGTGCATGACAGCCATAGGATGGCAGTGACTAGAGCACATCAATATTTACATGGCATGCTCATTTAAAGCAAAATATTGCCATCTGCCTTTGAAGCTCTCATTCCCATTGATACTGGTTTGGGGGCAGGAGGCATGGGGGTGTCAAAGATTTAAATAGTTTAAAGCTACCAAGTATTACTACATCGTCTCTTTTGCACTAACTCTGTCCTTTTGTTAAATCCATGGTGACAAGCCTGGTGGTGCACGCCTATAATCCCAGCACTCGGGAAGCAGAGGTAGGTAGTCTGGGAGTTTAAGGTCAACCTGGGCTGCACAAAACCCTGCCAAAACAAAACATCAAAAGCTCAGTGTTTGAAGAGCGAGTCACCTGACAGGGATCCAGGTAGTGGCCTCCAGAGATCCAAATTTGCCCAATATCAGGACTGGATCTCAAGCTCTCAATTTATATAATCTCCATGTCCTCTTGAGAAACATCTGTAAACCTCTGTCCACCAGGAGACTCCAAGATGCTATATCTAGTCCTCTCTGTGTGTATACAAATATAATCCCTGCTGCACTTGCCTTGTTGGCTCAGGAGAATCTTGTAAATGATTTCTTCCCAGAGAGACATTCAGGGTGCTGAGTAAGTCCCCTTTTCCCATATTTTACCAAAGTCTGTCAGTGTTTCCAAAAGTCTGGCTTCGTACTATTACTGTTTCCCTTTCCTGAGTATATTTTCCTAAAACTCAAAAACATAAAACAATAGTCATCGATTTCTCCATTTCTGTGAGTCAGCAGTCCAAGTAAGCTCAGCTGGATGCTTCTGACTTAGGGCCTCTCACAGAGCTGCACTTGGGGATGCAGCCATGAAGATGTGTGGATTAAGAGAGAGGACTGTGCTTCTAAGTTCATTCATAGTTATTAAGGATTACAACCCTCATTAGTTGTCAACTCTAAGTATCATTTCTTTGCCACACGGGTCTCTCTCCCTAAGGTAGCTTGGAAAATAGACCTGGCTTCTCTCAGAGCAAGTGGGAGAGGGGGAAGAAAAAGGAGGCACAAAATAGAAATGAGTTACTTTGAAGTCGAATCTCAAAAGAGACATGTTGCCAAATTCTGTCCACTAGAAGAGGGAGACACAAGGTCAAAGCCATACCAAGAGATTACACACACAGCCTGAATCCCAAGAGGGAGGCATCAATGAGGCTCACTTTTGAAACCATTTCTCATAGCTTAGTACCTTTGAATCTTTCCTCAAATGTGGACTAAAAAAAAAGTTAAATCGACCCTCTGCTCTGATAGAGCAGAAGATTACAAGGAATGTTAGGTACAACCTAACCTGAGTTATACAACCCCAGTAGTAAGTCATTTAGCATCTCTGAAGCTTACTAACATGCGGATCATAGTGTTTTCTAACATGCAGGGCTGCTAAGCGGGTTTAATAATGCAATACAAACAAAAAGACCTACAATGTTTGGCAACTGAAAAACATTTTTTGAAGTCAACTCATACTACTATTAATATCATTAATTTAGTATTTTAAATAACCCACAAAAAAGAAATCAATTAAAAAGAAAATCAGCCAAGAATATAAAGGAACTCAACATTACAAAACAAGTAGACAATTATAGATCACCCAACAACAGCAGGATACATATTCTTTCAAGTGCCTATGGGGCACGTACTAAAAATGCCTAGGTAAAAAAAAAAAATCACAATTGACAACAAATGTAAAGTGATTTATATCATCAGACTGTGTCATTTAACCATAATGAAACCCATCTAGAAACTGATCAGAGACAACAGGACAATTTCTAAAAGTCAGAAAATTAAGTGCAGCTCTAAATAATCCATAAAGAAGGAATTTCAATTAAAAAAATTTAAAGATTACATTGAACTGTGTGCAAATAAAAGTAGAACATCTCAAAATTTGTGGGGCGTGGTTAAGTCAATACTAAAAGAAAAAAGCACTAAATTCATGAGTATTAAGGAAAAAAAGTCTCTAAACAACAGGCTATTCCCTCAGGAACCTACATACAGTGAGCAAAATGGGGACAATAAATAAACATCAAGGTAAGCAGCAGTAAAGGTAACAAAAATCACAGGGTAATTGAATACAGAAAATTACCAAAGAAAATCAATGAAACAAGAAAAAATCACAAAATTCTAGTGTGGTGCTTAATTTCAATTGTCAACTTAGCAAAATCTAGAATCACCTGGGGTTGGGCATCTGGACATACCTGTGGAGGAGCATCTTGACTGGGTTACTTGAGTAGAGCACCCTTTCTGAGGCTAGAATCACAGACAGTAGAGAATGAGAAAGTGACCTGAGGACTAGCATTCACCTCCCTCTGCTTCCTGACTGTGGATGCTCTGTGACCAGCTGCCTCGAGCTGCTGATGCCAGGCCCTCCTCCACCATTATTCCCTGGAACTGTGATCCGAAAATAAATTCTTTAGTCTATAAGTTGCTTTTGTCAAAGTATTTTATCATAGCAACAAAGAAGTAACTAAGACATCTAGCCAGACAAAGAAATCAAGACAAATTTCCAAGGTTAGGAATGAAACAGATGCAACAGATATCTAAAGGATAATGAAAATCTATAAATAATGTCATACACATAAATTTGACAATGTAGAAAAATGAACAGTTTAATTGCAAATCACAAACTGCTACAGCACACCTGTTATAAAATAGATCATTTTGACTCTAGTAGTCTCTTAGTTTACCTCAGGATTTCAGTGGACCCATGAGTTAATGTAGGACCAGGGTTCTGACTCCAGTTCAGCTCTGGACCTGGATTTGTGTTCCAGTGGTCCACTATGAGCTATGGTTCTGACTCCAGAGGCCCCAGAGTCCACTGTAGGACTAGGGTTTTTACTCTATCTGCTTGCCCTGGTGATCACTGTGTGCCCTGACCATGATCCTGAAGACTAGAATGCCTTAGCAAGCTCAGCCAGAAATCAAGACCAAGCTTCTCTCATCTCCACAGCTGAGCTTCATGCAGACGACCCTCTAAGCAGACACAGAAAAATTAAACAACTAAGCAGAGTTGGAAAAAGGGGACACTCAAACTGGATAAGTGTGTAAAGCATGACAAAGAAACACAACACATATGGCACATGGTCCAGTCCCAATGTCCCTAGAGTGGAATCCAAAATCATAGAGATTGCTGAAATGTCTAATAATTCAGAATCTTACTCTTTACAAGATTTAATAACCATATAAATGATTCAAGCAGATATAAGAACTAAGGAAATCTGTCTAAGTCTCAACAAGACAGTCACTATGTATATGAAACAATTAGTAAGTTTGAGGAGAGAAGTTCAAAATTGAAGGAAAATGAAATTGTAACAACAAAAATAGAATCAGACAGAAATAATGAAAATGAAAAGAAAATGGTCCACCAAATAAAAAGTCACATCATCAATGGGCAAGATCATGCAAAAGTATAAATTTTATAGATAAAGGACAAATTAGAGACAATAATATATAAACTCCAAAAAAGTCTAGGATATGTTAAAGATATCAGACCTAATCCATGATATAGAGAGAGGAAGGAGCTAAGATAAAATCAAAAGGAATATACAAACTATTCAGTGAAATTATAACAAATTCCCAAACCCATAGACAAAAATAAGCATGCAGACATAGGAAGCATTTAAACTTCAAGTAGACTTTACCAGTGAACTTTATATGACATATAATAGTCAAGATGTCACGGATACAATTCTAAAAGCAGAATGGAAAAAACACCGACTCATACAAAGGCATAAGTATCTGAATTACTGCAAGCCTTTCATAGGAACTCCAAGAGACAGGAAAGCATGGAGCAATATATCTGAAATGAAACTACAAGCCAAGAATGTGGTACCCAGCAAAGTTGCCTTTCAAATTAACTAAAGATACATATATTTCAAAACAAACACAAAATAAGAAATTTCTTGACAACCAAGCAAGCCCTGCAGAAAATTCATTTAGAAATATAATACAGGGAAGAAGGAAATTTCCTTCCACAAAAATACATGGCAGCACATATTCTGTGAAAGGAATTAATGAAAGAAACACCAATAATTTAACAAATCAGATCATCACCCAACAAATTCTTAGGAAATAGAAAACACCTTTCAACAATGATAAATATAAATGGACTCAACTTACTCCTTTAAAAACCACTCAAACTAACCAACTGGATTTAAAAAATAAGAACCAACTATCTGCTGACTACAAGTAATATATTTAGCTAAAAAAGACATCCAAAACCTGACCATCAAAATATAGAGATCAAACTACCAACCAAACAGAAGCCATACACAAGTAGACAGTTATTCTTATACCAGATAAAGTAAAATATAAACCTAATGAAAAGAGGTAAAGAAGACCACTATGTAGTAATAAAAGGAATAATCCATCCAAAAGATATAACAATTGTAAACATTTATGCACCAAATTTTGGAGCCTCATTTTCATGAAGCAAATGCTACAAGGGATAAAAGTCACGTAAGTGCTGGCACAACAAAAGAAATAGTTCACTACTTCACTCTCATATTTAGGCAGCTCTTCCAAACTAAAGCCCTGTGTGTGTGTGTGTGTGTGTGTGTGTGTGTGTGTGTATCATATCGCACCCAGCAGAAAGAATGCATATGCTTCACAGCAGCTCATGAAACCTTCTCCAAAATTGATGGCATCATAGTTTACAAACCAATCTTCAACAAATACAAGATGAATTATAGAATTCTTTGTTTCCTATCAGATCCTGGCACAACAATAGGAGAAGGAAAGTCAACAGCAGAGAAATCACAGAAACTACTTGGAAACTGAACAATACAATTTTGAATGAGTAGTGTGTCATTGAAGAAATCATAGAAGAAATTTAAATTTTCTAGAATTGGACTGGAGAAATAGCTCAGTAATTAAGAGCATCTGTTGTTCTAGCAAGGGACCTAAGTTCAATTCCCAGCACCCACATGATGGCCACATCTGTTCATAAGTTCAGTTCCAAGGGATCCAGTGCCATTTTCTGACTTCTGTGGACACCAGGCATGTATGTGGTCCACAGACATACATGCAGGCAAAACAATCAAATGAAAATAAGAATGTACCCTACCAAAGCCTCTAGAACATAGCCAAGACAGGACCAAGAAGATGGTATGAGTTATGAGCTTTCATATTAAGAAAAAACATTCCTACACATAAAATAAAAATAAACAAATCCTCTTTGCGGCCAGACCTTCGCCATCATGGGTTGCATGCTCCCAGGAAGGGCTTGTCCCAGTCGGCGCTGCCCTACCACCGTAGTGTCCCCTCGTGGCTGAAGTTGATGTCTGCCGATGTGAAGGAACATATTTATAAATTAGCCAAGAAAGGCCTGACTCCCTCCCAGATAGGTGTGATGCTGAGAAACTCACATGGTGTGGCACAGGTCCGTTTTGTGACCTGAATAAAATCTTGAGAATCCTTAAGTCCAAAGACCTTGCCCTTGATCTCCCTGAGGATCTCTACCATTTGATTAAGAAAGCAGTTGCTGTCCGAAAGCACCTTGAGAGGAACAGAAAGGACAAGGATGCTAAATTCCGCCTGATTCTGATAGAGAGCTGAATTTATTGGTTGGCTTGATACTATAAGACTAAGCAGGTGCTCCCACCCAATTGAAAATATGAGTCATCCACAGCCTCTGCTCTAGTGGCATAAATGTTATTGTGTACACAAGCAATAAAATCACTGTGAGTAAAAAATAAATAAATAAACAAAACTTTAAAAATGAAATACTATAAAGCACAATTAAGAAAAAGACGAAGTGTCAATCTTTGGCCTGGACACCTACACACACACATGTACATGCAGCCATATACATATGTGTAAACACACAGAAATAAATAGTTGGAAGAACCCTTCCATTGTTAAGAATATGTATTCCTTAGCCGGGCAGTGGTGGCGCCCACTTTTAATCCCAGCACTTGGAAAGCAGAGGCACACGGATTTCTGAGTTCAAGGCCAGCCTGGTCTACAGAGTGAGTGCCAGAACAGCCAGGGCTACAAACAGAAACCCTGTCTCAAAAAAACAAAAAACAAAAAAAAAGAGTATGTATTCCTGATTTTTCAATTCAATATAACAGGCAGTGTTTGGAGAATTCTACCAAGTGTTTAAAGAAAGATTAACTGTAGTTCAATGCTGTACCTTTTATAAAATGGGGGGGAGGGAGAAATACTTCCAATTCAGTTTATGAAGTCTGACAGGGAAACCAGATAAAGATAATACATTTAAAAAAAAAAAAAAAAGCCACAGCTTCTTTCCTCTGGAGCAGCCATCTTCCAGGAATTTGAGGAATAGCAAACGCAAAAGGAGAGAGGAGAGGCGCCCCACACTATGTTCTTAGGAACCATGGAGATACCTGGTCACATGCACGCAAATCTACAAGAAGGTAATGTGGCTGATAGCAAAGGAATGGATACTGTTTCAAAAGAAATACCCTAAAAGGGTTACCACGGTAAAACCCTAAAGTGTCACTCAGCATTCATTGTAAACAGGTAAGTTAAGGGCAAGAGTCCCACCAATAGAATTAATGTGGATATTGAACAGAGTAAGCTCTGTAAGAGCCAAGATGGCTTCCTGAAATGGGTGAAGGAAAACTACCATAAAAAATAGATAGACAGATAGGTAGGTAGGTAGGTAGATAGATAGACAGACAGACAGGACAGCTGTCTGTCTACAAAGCTCTTGAGCTTTGTGAGAATAGAAAGGAGGCTGAGCTGCATGAGCCTCCTTCCTAGGAATTTATGAGAAAGAAAAGACCTAAAATACTGCCTGATACCACTCATAAATACAGGCAAAGAAATCTTTAAAATATTATCAAGCAGAACTTAACAACCTATAAAAAGAATTACACACTATGACCAAATGAAATTTACTTCAGGTATGCAAGTCTGGTTCCATATTCAAATGTTCATCAATACATAGCAACAGCTAAGGAAGAAAAAAAATCACATGATCTTATCAATTGGTGCGGCAAGAGCACTTGACAAAATTCAACATATTTTCATGATAAAAACTCTCAGAGAAAGAGAGAGGAACTTTCACAACTTTATAAAGAATGTTTACCAAACATTCTACTCAACAGTAAACAGCCAAATGTCTTCTTCCTAAAACCAGGAACAAGCCAAGAATGTCCAGTTTCATCTCTTAATTAACAGAGTGTTGGAAGTTCTAGCGGGGACAGTCAGGCAAGAAAAACAAGGCATAAAATTAGAAAAAATAAAATTATTTCTGCAAGTGTTGTGAATTTCTACATAGAACATGCTAAGGACTCTACAGAAATATTTTATAGGATAAACAAGTGTATAGTTTCAAGTTTGTACAAGATAAAACCAAAATTGATTATATCATTTGCCATACGGTAGCAAATGATCCATCAACAATGAGGACTTGGCATATAATATGAACAACAGTTATTGAAAAGAGAGGAGTTAGGTACTTATCTAACATAGATGTGCAGCATCTATAGCATAGATATAGCATAGATGGGACTGAAGTCAACAGAGTGCTGGTCAAATACATGAAAAGACATCTAATTAAGTGAAGAGTTTGTCCCACTCACTGATTACAAAATTCAACACAGTTGGTTCTTCCCAAGTTGATACCAAATTTAACACAATTCCTATAAAATCATAGCAAGATCTTTTTATAGGTAAGATTATTCTAAAATCTGTAAGCAAAGATGTTCTAGAAAAAGAAAAAAAAACGAAGATGGAAAAATCATTCTACCAACTTCAAGTCACATCATGTACCTATAACAGTCAAGAATATATAGTTCATGTGACTGATGTGGATAAATCGGATAGAATAAAGAATACAGAAATCTACCCAACAGTATTTATTATTCAGCCACAAAGGAGAATGAAAATATATCCCTTGTAGGCAAAATGTACATCATTAACAAATTTGTCACATTCCTTGTTGCTGTAACAACAACAACAACAAAATCTGACTAAACACACACACACACACACACACACACACACACACACACACAAAACAATTTAAGGGAATGAGGACCTATTCTGGCTCTAGGTTTAAGGTACAGTCAGCCATGGCCAGACAGGCCAGCAGAGCTAATGGCAGCAAAAGATAGCTGGAATCCTCACTTTTGGAAAACACTGGGAAGCAGAGAAAAGAGTAGGTTGCCATTTCCCCTCTGTATTCGGTATAGGATTCTAGCTCATGGAACAATGCCACCTACGTTCAGACTAGGTCTTTCCTCTTTTGTAAACCTCTTTGGCAACACCCTCATAGACACACCCAGAGATGTACCTTGTAGGTGATTGTAAACCCAGTCAAGTTAACAGTGAAGATTAGCCATCACAAGCTGTCATGTAATAAAACCTTTCCTATGGACACACACACACACATACACACACACACACATATTTACCCCACATAGGAAACAAGAGATCAAAGTATGATACCACCAAAATCTAACTTCATGACCAGAGGAGTTCTATTGGTGTTAATTACAGAAGCAGAAATTACTCAAAAACAGCTGTATCACCAAATCCCATCCCAATGTAGGTAACATCTCACACAAACTAAAAACAGAATACAGTGCACAGCCTACAGGCCACTCAAAAGAATGGAGAGTGTCCTTTCCAAGGGACTCAGTCTATCTAAACCTCTTCCTGGCAGCTTGGCTGGTTTCTGGTTCTTCAGGCAGCTGTTCTGGTCTGAGTCTTCTTTGCAGCTTGCACCTGTGGCAGTGTCCACACAGAAGGCATATTTGCATCCCACTGACTTACATGTTCTTCTTTGCAGCTTGGCTTCTCTGAGAATGACTCTCAGCAGTCTTGTGTGCTCTTAAGAGAGAGGCCTAGTAAATCTGGTGAGTTTCAGGGACTTCCTAAAGCTATTTTGAGTTATTTACCTCCTGTCTTAAGCTTCCTTGCAGGATGAAATGTTTCAATTTTGGAGGAAACTACTCTACAATAAAACTCTACCTTTTCTTCTGCTTTTATATCCTATGGCTCCTCTCTTCCACAGTGATCCCTGAGCCTTGCAAGGAACTGACTACAGATGTCCACATGTGGCTAAGAATCATGCTACAAGTGCAGTCACTTGTTCTCAGGAGCTTCACCAGTAATTATGAGTTGAGGCTGACAGCAGTGGAGATCTGCTGTCATAAACACAAATAGAAGGCAGTTTGACTGGTGCATCACACTCACCTAGGAAAGATGTTGGTCCTGGCTTATACCTGGTGTATAAATGGGACCTTTTGTCCTGGCTTATACCTGGTGTGAATTTACTCTTGTGGAGTAGACCTTAAATTCCATCAGAAAGCTGTTGGTCTGACCCATGATAGCTGAGTCACTATTTCACAAACAGGCACATCCAGCCTGGCATGTTGGTATTTCTGCACACAGGGTCCATAGCTAAGCAGTAATATGGGCAATAATTATCCACCCGGGGCCTACAGTGGCCCCTTCTGGAACTATAAAAGCCAACCAGCAGGCATGAGTTTCCAGTTCATTCCCAGCTTAATTTTTCCATGTTCTGCAGTCAAAGTGGATGGTGTCTTCAGCAATAGGGTCTTACTGTCAGTTCTGGCATACAATCAACAGCAGTAGCAATAGACTTTATGGTTTGTCAGGCCTCAGAGGCTTCCCTGGCCAACAATTCCTAAGGAAGTAACCCACTCCTGACCCTAGATTTTCATTCAGTAACCTCATCACCTCAAGGAGTATCCTTTTCCAACCAGGGAGGGCACCTTTTGGATTTAAACCCTTTAGGTAACTGTTTTATCAACCTATTTTTCTTTTGATTAACCCAGCCCCAGAAGGGTTTTATGGTAGTTGAAAGTACCATTTTGCCTGTTTGTCTTCAGCCCAGTTCTGTACATTTGTTACTCCGGTCCCTACCGAGTCTCCATGGACACCTATACGTAGCACTTAGTTGGAGGAGGCTCCTAATAGTAGCTTTACCTGTTGCTCTCTTGCCTAGAAATGCTAGTAAGAGGCTTGTAGCAGTATCCACATGGGTGAGAGCATAATTGCATCCCTCACTGACAGGCATGGGCCCTATGAGGACTATCTGCCAATCTCTCATGGGAAAGGTTGATTTATGTACATATCCTGTCAAGGCATCCATTTTTCAAGGTCTGTAAATGTTGCTTTTATTTCCTCAGATGATAGAATGAGATGAGAGCCATTCCCAAGATGTGTGAATACATGATTTGGGCTGAGGCCAGAGCATTTTTTTCTCTGTACTTACTATTCCTAGACCTAGACCTAGAAGCATCCAGCCTCTGTACAATCTAATTGCACCAGTTATAAAAGTATCTTTTATTCACCTGATGTAATTATCATCTTGGAGGCTTACTGCTGAATATGCTCATCCTTTCTAGCTCTTTCTGAATTCTGGCTAGCTGGTTCAACTCAGCTGTTTTGTCTCAAAAATCCTCTCTAAGCTGACTGATTCAATCTGGCTTCTTTCAGATTCTCACTCAATTGCTCTGCTTAGCCTCAAACTAACTCTGGCAATTTGTTCTAATCTTCTGGCTCCTTCTTATTCTCTGGCTTCAGTTACCTCTGCTGACCTACACAGAACCGCATGAACTTATGAACAAATTCAACTCCACTGCACTTCACTCGCTGCACTGACTTCCAACTGAATGAACTCCCAACTCACTGACAAACTGAACTC
>JADRCH010000109.1:6656171-6724229 GCA_019843965.1 Rhynchomys soricoides
CTCTCTCTCTCTCTCTCTCTCTCTCTCTCTCTCTCTCTCTCTCTCTCCCTGTACTGCTCTTAAATAGTTTTTCTCCTGAGAGTTAGCCATATCCTATCCCTGACTCATTCTGTCAAATCTGTCTCTGATTCATCACTTTGTCTGTCCCTCAATTAGCCAACATTGTTTGGGATTAAAGATTCATACTAAAGAATTCCAGCCAGAGGACTTAAGGTGTACACTAAGGGCATGACTGCATTCCAGCAGGATCACACAGACCTAGAAGGTCTTTTGGATGTGATCCAGAGCAGCCATGTTACTGAATTAAAATTCTTCTACAGATGCCTTAATTGGGAACAGGAATCACACATTTAAACAGCATGCAAACATAAGACTATTTCACAGGAATACCATCAGCCTTCGCCATTTTCCAACCTATATTTGTTCCCCTATGACCAGACTTTATATGGATCCAGTGGACATCTTCCAAGAGTACCTAAGGGGAAATGGTCCACACTTTGATAAGGGCATCTGCTTATTAATTTACAGAGGGCCTTAGTGAACTACAGGATACCATGTGGAAAACAACTAGGGGTTCAGATTCATGTTGATCTCTGTTAGATATGTCTTTCCATATTTGTTGTCTCCACAGTGGCCAATCCAACACCGTTATCCTTTTCCCATTGGTCTATCTATAAAGTAAAACCTCTATATACAAACTAAATGGCAATACAGATTGTCACAGGCCAAGTCTCATGAGATATTTTTTCTATTTTTACTACTCTTAATTCATCCCATTGGCTGTGTTTTCCTTCCCCCTTCTCCAGCCATGTGGTATCTGTATTATTTGTGTTGCTACAGCTACCCATTCCTGTCTTCTATGCCTGCTACTACCATCTGGGTACCAGGCATCTATAGGCATGAGTAGTATCTCTTCCAGTACTTCATCTGACTTAGCGTTTGTTCAGTTGCTGGGGGATGCTTAGTAGATTTAAAGGACTGGTCTGAGTGGCATTCATGATGGGTTTGCAGACACCATGCCTTATTGTAAGTACCTATGCCACTTTTGCATATATGCACAGAGTTTGATTCTGTGCTACACCAGAAAGGGGTTTGATGCCAGAACTTCAATGCAGCCCTTTATCCGATAAGATGTTTTTGCAGTCACTGTGGTGGAGCCAGTTATAGAATCCACCTGTTGCAATGCTTCATATACTCTTTGTTATTGCTGCTCTAGTACTGTGCACCAAGTTTCTTCTCCTTTTCATGGCGGAGGCAATATTCCTATCAGAACCATTTAATCAGCTTGCTCTTGCCATAGTTCGTAGCTGCACACTTCTGGACTCCTTGTCACTTCTAACAGGAAGGGACACTGGGATGGGGTATAGGGGTACCTGGATGGTTAGCCTGTCATACAAGGGTCTTAGCCTACTCAGAAGTCTCTTGAGCCTTTTTGTTCTAATACCATATAAGTCTTCATCAATACAGAGGATGGGCAGCATGGGCAAGATAGTATGAAAATCCACCAATATTTTAAGAACCCCCAAACTGCTTCTTACTCCTTTATATTTATAGCAAAGGCTGCTGTCAGACTCCATCAATAACACTGTCACGTATCATATGCATCTTACCAGACTATAATGCCGACAAGAGATTTACAGCTGTGTCTGGGCCCTTGCACCTTGGGATTAATTTCCCATTTTTGTTTCTTTTGTCTCTAATGGCTTTCCAAATCTTTATAACACTATGTCATCTATATAAGAAAGCCTGTTACAAAGGAAGGACAAGACAAGGCAATGTCCTAAACCTGTGGGTCTCCCACCCCCAATCTGCCATTGCATACCAGTGGTCTCAGGATGTAGAGGAGCTGGGGAGCAGGATCTCAGGCATCCATGAGTACGGTGGTTATAAGCAACCCAGGAGACTTACAGATGACAGCTTTTTCATTGAAATAGTGGTGCTAGCTTAAATAGCTGGAGTCAGCAAGGGAAGGGAAGGAAGGGGACAAGGGAGGATATGCTGTAGGGGAGCAGGGGCTTTCCAAGCATATTGGTTAGATTAGCAGACTTCAGATCCCATGATTTCTGAGAAGCCAGTTATCTGGCCTAGAAACAGAAGCCTAACTGACTTTATCACAATGTGGCCTTTGTCTCCACAGAGTTGGGTAGGCCCAAGCCCGGTTTGGGTAAGGAGCAGTCCACTTCTGCCATGCTGTCTGAGAAATGTCTGGGTATGAGCAATGCTCTACCATACCTTATCTGGCTTGGGAACTCACAGCTGCCTGTTACAAACAATGGGGGTTACAAGGATGACCTTGATTAGGTACTCTGAAGGTCCATTATCACCTGTTCTGAGCAGTGTCAAGTGACCCCAAATGCATTTCTTACTCCACACAACAGAGGCCAGGAATCTGCTGCTGCTGACAATCTCCACCATTGTGTGCTAATCTCAAAGACTGCAAATTTTCCTCTAAACCTTTCTCTGCATACATGTGAGCTTCTATATTGTATTCATATGGTGGACCCCACTTAGGAAGCAGGCATGCCACCCCTTACCACACAGATGAGGACTGCCACTCTGGAATTCCTCCCACAGACACCCGTAATCCCAATGGCTCAGCATTAATTGAATTTCTCACTACCAATAGCAAGAACCTGCAACCATTGCCATAGCAAAAAGTCACATTAACACACAGCCTGTGGGGAAAGATAGCTGTATCAGAAGTTCTTCCACTGAGACTCTCCCCACAACCTGCTTAGCACAGCAATTCCATCATTCCTTCTCAATTTATCTTTGGTTCTGTTGGATCTCTGTTTGAGTATCAATAAAGTTGTGTGACAAGACTTTTCCTGGGGAGACAGAACACACACACACATACACACACAAACATACATCACACATGTGAACTCATCTCAGAGACTATAAGGAGCCCGAAGAAACCAAATCTTGGATATCAAAGTCTAACTTGGTGAACCAATGAGGTCAATTGGGTCAATGAGGAATAGTGGGTAAGGGTCATGTACAGGAACAGTGAGTCAGTGAGGAATATGGGTAAGGGTCACTTACAGGAACAGGAATTACTGAAACACAGCAGTTTTGAGTTTGTCAATCACCGAAGCCCACCCAACATGAGCTGCAGCTCACAAAAGCTGGAAACATGGAGCATGCCACAGAGCTTCAGGCAGTTCAACAGGTTGGACGGTGTTTCCAGGTGGCTCAGTTAGTCTAAACCTCTTCTAGGACCCACGACACTATAACTCTTACATTTTGCCTACATCCATGCCTAAAATACCAACACCATGCCAAGGAATTGCCAGTTTCTGCTGCCAGCACACGATTCAGCCTCCCCCCTTCTACCACAGCTATATTGGCTTCTGTATTCCTCTGCCGAGGAACCTGGGTAAGCATTTCTACTTTAAATTGTTTCCCGGCAGGAAACCCCTGTGGTGGCTTTCTCAGTATAGTCAATCTCATTCCAATTAATTTGGATTTTGGTAGATTGGGTCGTGCCATCAAGGTCACTTTCTATTGTCCCAATGCAGAGTGTTCAGTGTCCTCAGTTGCCCTAATTGGTTTAACAACTGCAGAGACTTTAGCTGAAGCCTCCTTGTTTATAACTTCAGGTTCCCTCACGCTTCTTTCCTCATTTACCTGCACGTGTTTCAAGCGTTTCTTCCTTGGATGCTCATGAACTTCAATAAGTAGTATCTATGTAGTAGCCTCCATGTTATGCCGTCTTGAAATTTTCTCTACTAAACAACTTGATCCATTACTTTTAAATTATGCTTCACTCAAATTTTCAGGACACAGGCAAAATGCAGTCATATGTTTTGCTAGAATTAATACAAGTGTCCTGCAGCCCAAGTCCCAGTCCTCATTTCTCCCTCCGAAAGGCATGTACATGACCATATTTCTACTGTTCTCAACATTGTGTTCTTCCCAGATTTCACAGAAATGGCTCATTAAGTTCTGTTTCTAGCACTTAGTTTCTCTGTAGACCACAAATTCAAACTTTTCCAAATCCCTCCCACCAATAAAAAAGTTCTAAATACTTATGAAACACACGGACAGGTAGTCACAATATCCCCATTTCTGTGCACCAGTTTTTTATGTAGCTACTCTTCTGTGTTACTATGACAACCCTTAGCAAACAGCAACTTAAGGAAAGAAGGGTTTGTTTGAGTCCATGGCATAAGAAGGTGCAGTTCTTCACGGTGAGGAAAGAACTGTAGTCTGAAGCCGCAAAGCCTTATCTGAGTCCACTTAAGTCTGGGGAGGCAAGGAAACAGAAAACAGGTCACACTGTACTCCGTTCCCCTTTTTGTTTAGCCAGAAGGATGATGCCACTTTTGTTCAAGCCAGATCTTCTCTCTGTGTGTAAACTTTTCTTGAGATACCTGCACAAATATGCCTGGAGATGTGTAATTCCAAATCTAGTCAAGTTGACCATCTTAACTGTGCTAAGTGAATACACCTGACACAGAAACACGAATCGGATATGATTTTTCTCACATGTAGAGTCCGGGGGGAAGGGGGATAAAATAAGGAGTACTGCACTAATAACTTTTCTAGTACTGTGATAAACACCATGGCCAAGAGAACTTACAGAAGGAAGGGTTTATTCGGGACTCAGGTAGCAGGCAGACATGACTGCTGGAGCAGCAGCTAAGAGTCCACATCCGAAGCCACAAACAAGAAGCAAATGCAAAATGATTCAAGTCTTTAAGCTCTCAAAACCCACTCCCAGTGACATACTTCCTCCAGCAAACCTAAGCCTCCCAAACAGGATTACCAATTGAGGACCAAGCATTCAAATGCCAGAGACTGTGGGAGACATTTATCATTCGGACCACCTCAGAGACTATTAGGAAAAGAGAAAGGGTAAGAGAGTAATGATGGAGAGGAGATTATAGTCAGAGTGTGTCACGTGCATATATGAAATGTCACAATGAAACCACCATTTTGTACTATATAGTATTAACATATGATTAATATATAAGAATATGTTAGAAAAAATTTTAATTAAAGTATTACCAACTTACTTTTGATGACATTACAAAAATAATTTAATAAGTAAGTGGTGCTGAAACCATGATCATCAAGAGAGAAAGAAAAAAACCTCACCTAAAATTAATGTCAAATGCACAACAGACTCACATGCAAAAGAGTAAAACTGTAGACTTTAAGAAAAAGAAACAAACAAAAAACAGAAGAAAACCTTCATGATCTAAAAACTAGCAAAAAGTTCCTAGACTTGACACCAAAAATATACTCCATTTTAATAAAAAACAGCAAATTTCACATTATCAAACTAATCAAAATTTAAAAGGTTTGCCTTTGAAAGACCCCATTAATCAAATGCAAGAAAACAAGCTGAAGACTAGGAGAAAATATATGCAAATCACAAATCTAAAAATGGACTCATATTTGAAATACATAAACTATACACTTGACAGTAAAAAAGCAAGCAACGCAATTAACTCTCTGAGTCTCTCTCTCTCTCTCTGTTTTTTTTTAATTTCACTACAAAAGTACATACACAAATGGAAAGCAAGCCCATGCAAAAGGTGTCATGGATGTTGAACTCAAAGTAAGATCCCACTATACACCTATCAGAACAAATACAGTTACATAGATATAAAATGCTAAGCATATAACTATGATACAGCTCCAAGAGCCAAGGAAGATGCAGGAACCTGGATCACCTGTGCCCTACAGACAGTAAAGGAATATGGCAGAGCCACATTTGAAAATAGGTGGCAAGGCTTGCCCACAGAGGCTGAAGATGTGCAGAGCCCCACCCCTAGATGGGCTACCTGCAGAGAAAACCACTATGAAGTAAAAGTACGTGGTGGAGAGATGAGAGAGGAAGAGAAGCAGAACAGTCTGAGCACTGTGAGGAGGGGCACCAGCATGGAGAGAACAACCTGAGGTGAGCAGCCTGCCCTGCCACCTGAGGCCAGGGTGAAGTCCCAGTCTCTGCTGCTGCTGAGGGCATGTCTAAGTCTGTGGCCATGCAGCAGCTGCGGTCTGTGTTGATGTCTGTGACCTAATCGCTAACAAAGGCCATGCAGACTTTCCAGGGCTGGGCAGCTACCTGGAACCATGTTGATGTCCAAAAGCTGTGCAGAGTTGGCCCCGCTCCTCACTGGCTGTGGTACTCAGGAGACCTGGACCTGTACCTTGCTTGGGCAGCACAGTGAGCAGCACAGTAAGCTGACCCTGGTATGTGTGTTGGGGGTCAGGAAAGGGAGCTGGTCCCAAGGGTACTGGCAATTTGGCCCTGCTTCTAGTCTGCCGCAATGGACAAGTGAGAGCTGCCCTTTTCCCCACTTTTGCTTGCTTTTAGCAGGCAGGAGAGCTGCCCCCCCCCCCTTTTCAGCTATAGCATTAAGTGAGCTAACCAGGGCAGTGCTGGAGAGCTCTCCTTGGTGGTGTGGGTGTAGGAGATCTGCCAGACTGACCAAGTCAGCTACCATCTAGGTCCAGATCCAGAGCTTTGAGTTGGCCCACCCCAGCATCTACTCCATCTATGAACTGCTGGAGTGTATAAAAGAGCCAGTCGTACAAATCCAAAGCTGCAGGATCTCCTGACACAGGGCAACAACAGGATATCCAAGGAGTTCTGTGAGGATCCAGTACTGATAGTGTAGCAGAAGCCAGAGGCCTTGAACCAGACCTCATAGCAATGATGCATAGCAATGAACATTTGCAAGTAAAGATGTGTGAACAAAAGAACATACCATGACATACTTCAGCTTCCATGATGGTGGTGTTGCTGCTGCTGCTGCTGCTGCTGCTGCTGCTGTTCCTGTATTTGTTTTATTTTATTTTTATTTTTTTATTTTCTTTGGGGAGGGGGTTTACAAAGGCAGAGAGCAGATCCAAAGAGATGAAGAGACTAGTGATATTGGTATGCATAATGTGAAATTCACAAAGAATCAATAAAAACTTTTTTAAAATTCAAATAAAGTAAAATAGTTGGCAATCTCTTTGAAAGTTGAGTAAACAACCACCAAATGACCGAGTGATAACAACTTAGCACTTATCCCAGAGAATTTAAAACTTAGGTCCTCTCAAAGCCTGTGCACAAATGTTTAAAGCAGGTTTACGTATAACAGCCCCAGAGTGGAAGCAATCCAGATGCTTATCAATAGGCAAATACCGAATCTCCATATTACCATAGCATGGGCAAGTACTCAACAGTAAAGAAGAACAAACTATCGACCCCATCAGCAATCCAGATGAGTCTTGAGAGAACTGTCAGAATGAAAAAGCCCAAACAGATGTACACTGTCTGATCTGATGTATAGTCTGTTCTTAGAGCAACAGACTCATGGAAATGCAGAACATGTTAATGGTTGCTCAGGGTTACGGAAGTAGATGTGAGAGACATACACACGTGACTGTAGAACCAGAGAGACCCTTGTGCTGATGCAAATGTTCTGTGTCTTGACTATAAATGGGAACACAACCTGATCATGAGTTACACTGTACTTTTGCAAGCTTTTGCCACAGAGAGAACATGGGAAAAGGATATGGAATATCTGTGTGTTATTACTGACAGTTACATCTGGATTTACATGTATCTCACAGTAAAAATAATATTATAAAAATAGGAGGCTCCCTATCCCTGATCTCCATTCTCTTTGGACCAAGGTACAATACTTTTCCTGGATAATAAGAGGCAGTTTTACCCTCACTGTATGTATAGCTCTATCAACAGACTCCAAGGTTCTTTGCCATGGAAACAGAATTCTCAAGGCATGGTGTGACTCCATCTGTTTGTTTCTTCTTGGGCCAGCTTGACTGTCCCATGCCATGTGCTGAGAGCTACTTCCGCCTCTGCCCCCACTCCAATTTAGCAGATGGATCTATGGATATTTGTTCTGAAAACACGAAGCCCAGCAAATGGTTGAATACATACAAATAAATGGGCTTTTACAGGACTGATAAGATAGTCCTGGATTACTTTATTACTTTTAAAAAGTGTTCTAATGAATTCATTAGTAGACAGTAGTTAGTAGGCACTTTAAAATGTAAACTGTATTGAATGTGTGGGCTTTGGTGTTTTAAACTGATCAAGTTTTAATTAATTTTGAATATTTAGAGTCATTACTTTACTGTTTAGTCCTAGTACTGAGGATCAAACCCAGGGCAGTACACTGACTAGGTTAACACTCATGCACTGAATACATTCAATCTCCTTTCTGTCCCGAATCTCCTCCCTCCCTCCCTCCCTCCTCCCCCTCGCTCCTTCCCTCTGTCTTTCCACCCATCCACCCATCCATCCACCCTTCCCTTCTCTCTCCATCTCTTCCCTCTTCTCTTCTTTTCTGTGATGTAGCTCAGGCTGGCCTGTAACTTACCATGTTCTTGGGTCAGCTTCCCAAATGCTATGATTACTGGTATATACCTCCACACCTGGCTGTCTCTTAGCTCATCTTCATACACTACAAGTTTTTATATTATATATTATATATGTTATATATAATATATATCAAACAGAGGCGTACCTTATTCCTCTCTTTTGTTGCATGGTTGCTTGCTCCAGATTGAGAGAACTCAAGTACTAGCATATGTGTACGTTCCCGGGGGTAGAGGGCTGAGGAGACAAGCAGAGCGATGACATGGGTTCCCCACTGGATGTCTACGGCAGATGCTGCTTTCACCACAAAAAGAATGCTTTAAGGAACATTGATTTGGGTAATAAAGTTTCTTTTAATTTGTCAAGGAAAGATGGATTGCAGATGACAAAATTATCAAATTAAGAATGAGAACACATATATAAAGAAAAGGAAACTAAAATAAGAATTCAGAACTTGGAGGTTATCCTTCTGTAAATGTGCACAAATATTACTGACTGGGAAGTGAGAGAGATAATCCTGAGGGTTGAGAGGGGTCAAAGACTAAAGAAAACAGCAAACAGACCCATCTGAGAGACACTCACAGATCTTTTTTTTTTCATACTTTATTTACATTTCAAATGTTTCCCCCTTTCCAGATCTCCCCTTTGGAACCTCCCCATTCCCTTCCTTCTCCCCCTGCCACTATGGGGGTATTTCCCACAAACACACACCCATCTATCAACTCTCCTCTTCCTTCCTTGGCATTCTCCAATACTGGGGCATCTAACACCCTCAGGCTGAAGGGCCTCTGCTCCCCCTGATGACTAACAAGGCCCTCCTCTGCCACATATGTGGCCAGCACCATGGATCCCTCCATGTATATTCTTTGGTTGGTGATCCAGGCTCCAGGAGCATCCAAAGGTCAGGCCAGTAGATATTGTTGCTCCCTCCATGGAGCTGCAAACTCCTTTAGCTCCTTCAGTCCCTTCTCCAACTCCTCCATCTGAGACCTCACACGCTCAGCCCTATGGTTGCTGTGAAGTGATGCTTGGGTATTCTGAACTTTTGGGCTAATAACCACTTATCAGTGAGTACATACCATGTTCATTCTTTTGTGACTGCTTTACCTCACTCAAGGTGATATTTTCAAAATCCATCCATTTGTCTGCAAATTTCATAAAGTCATTGATTTAATAGCTGAGTAGTATTCCATTGTGTAAATGTACCACATTTTCTGTATCCATTCCTCTGTGGAGGGACATCTGGGTTGTTTCCAGCTTCTGGCTATTATAAATATGGCTGCTATGAACATAGTGGAACATGTGTCTTTATTACATGTTGGAGCATCTTCTGGGTATATGCCCAGGAGTGGAATAGCTGGGTCCTCAGGTAGTATTATGTTCATTTTTCAGAGGGTCCAACAAACTGATTTCCAGAGTTATTGTACCAGCTTTCAATTCCACCAGAAATGGAGGAGTGTTCCTCTTTCTCCACATCCTCGCCAACATCTGCTGTCACCTGAGTTTTTTTATCTTAGCCATTGTGACTGGTGTGAGGTGGAATCTCAGGGTTGTTTTGATTTGCATTTCCCTGATGACTAAGGATGTTGAACATTTTTTTAGGTGCTTCTCAGCCATTCTAGTTTCCTCAGTTGAGAATTCTCGGTTTAGCTCTGTTCCCAATTTTTTGATAGGGTTATTTGGATCTCTGGAGTCTAGCTTCTTGAGTTCTTTGTATACCTTGGAAATTAGCCCTCTATCGGACGTAGAATTGGTAAAGATCTTTTCCCAATCTGTAGGTTGCCGTTTTGTCCTATTTACAGTGTGCTTTGCCTTACAGAAGCTTTGTAATTTTATGAGGTCGCATTTGTCGATTCTTGATCTTAGAACACAAGCCATTGATGTTCTGTTCAGGAACTTGTCCCCTGTGCCCATGCATTTGAGACTTTACCCCACTTTCTCTTCTATTAGATTCAGTGTATCTGGTTTTAATGTGGAGGTCCTTGATCCATTTGGACTTGAGCTTTGTACAGGGAGATAGGAATGGATCAATTCGTAATCTTATACATGTACACCGCCAGTTGAACCAGCACCATTTGTTGAAGATGCTGTCTTTTTTCCACTGGAGGGTTTTAGCTCCTTTGTCAAAGATCAAGTGACCATAAGTGTGTGGGTTCATTTCTGAGTCTTCAATTTTATTCCATTGATCTACCTGCCTGTCACTGTACCAATACCAGGCAGTTTTTATCACTACTGCTCTGTAGTACAGCTTGAAGTCAGGGATGCTGATTCCCCCAGAAGTCCTTATAGTGTTGAGAATAGTTTTTGTTATCCTGGGTTTTTTGTTATTCCATATGAATTTGAGAATTGCTCTTTCTAAGTCTATGACAAATTGAGTTGGAATTTTGATGGGGATTGCATTGAATCTGTAGATTGCTTTCAGCAGGATGGCCATTTTAACTATATTAATCCTGCCAATCCATAAGCATGGGAGATCTTTCCATCTTCTGAGGTCTTCTTCGATTTCTTTCTTCAGAGACTTGAAATTCTTGTCATATAGACCTTTCACTTCTTTGGTTAGTGTTACACCAAGATTTTTATATTGTTCATGATAATTTGTGAAGGGTGTCATTTCCCTAACTTCTTTCTCAGCCTGTGTATCCTTTGAGTATAAGAAAGCTGCTGATTTGCTTGAGTTAATTTTATATCCAGCCACTTGGCTGAAGTTGTTTATAAGCTGTGGCAGATCTCACGTGGAGATTTTGGGTCACTTAAATATACCATCATATCATCTGCAAATAGTGATATTTTGATTTCTTCCTTTCCAATTTGTATCCCTTTGACTTCCTTTTGTTGTCTGATTGCTTTAACTAGAATTTCAAGTACTATATTGAATAAATAGGGAGAGAGAGGGCAGCCTTGCCTAGTCCCTGATTTTAGTGGGATGGCTTCAAGTTTCTCTCCATTTAGTTTGATATTGGCCACTGGTTTACTATATATTGCTTTTACTGTGTTTAGGTATGATCCTTGAATTCCTGATCTTTCCAAGACTTTTATCATGAAGAGATGTTGAATTTTGTCAAATGCTTTTTCAGCATCTAATGAAATGACCATGAGGTTTTTTTTCTTTGAGTTTGTTTATGTAGTGGATTACATTGATGGATTTCCGGGTATCAAACTATCTCTGCATCCCTGGGATGAAGCCTACTTGATCATGGTGAATGATCGTTTTGATGTGTTCTTGGATTCGGTTTTCGAGAATTTTATTGAGTATTTTTGCATTGATATTCATAAGGGAAATTGGTCTGAAGTTTTCTTTTATTGTTGGGTCTTTGTGAGGTTTTGGTATCAGTGTAACTGTGGCCTCATAGAATGAATTGGGTAGTGTTCCTTTTGTTTCTATTTTGTGGAATAGATTGAAGAGTATTGGTATTAGGTCTTCTTTGAAGGTCTGACAGAATTCTGCACTGAACCCATCTGGTCCTGGGCTTTTTTTGGTTGGGAGACTTTTAATGACTGCTTCTATTTCTTTAGGGGTTATAGGGCTGTTTAGATGGTTTATCTAATTCTGATTTAACTTGGTATTTGTTATCTGTCTAGAAACTTGTCCATTTCCTCCAGATTTTCCAGATATACACAATTTTGTTGTGTATAGTTTTTTATAGTAGGATCTGATGATTTTTTTGAATTTCCTCAGAATCTGTTGTTATATCTCCCTTTTCATTTCTAATTTTGTTAATTTGGATATTGTCTCTGTGCCATCTTGTTAGTCTGGCTAAGGGTTGATCTATCTTGTTGGTTTTCTCAAAGAAACAGCTCCTGGTTTTGTTGATTCTTTGTATAGTTACTTTAGTTTGTACTTGGTTGATTTCAGCCCTTAATTTGATTATTTCCTGGGTGTACTAGCTTCTTTTTGTTCTAGAACTTTCAGGTGTGCTGTTAAGCTGCTAGTATATGCTCTCTCCAGTTTCTTTTTGGAGGCATTCAGAGCTATGAGTTTTCCTCTTAATACTGCTTTCACTGTGTCCCATAGGTTTGGGTATGTTGTACTTTCATTTTCATTTAATTCTAGGATGTCTTTAATTTCCTTCTTTATTTCTTCCTTGACCAAGTTATCACTGAGTTGAGCGTTGTTCAGCTTCCATATATATGTGGACTTTCTGTTGTTGTTGTTGCCATTGAAGACCAGCCTTAATCCATAGTGATCTGATAGGAGACATGGGATTATTTCAATCTTCTTATATCTGTTGAGGTTTGTTTTGTGACCAAATATATGATCAGTTTTGGAGAAGGTACCATGAGGTGCTGAGAAGAAGGTATATTCTTTGGATGTAGGAGGAAATGTTCTATAGATATCTGTTAAATCCATTTGGTCCATAACATCTGTTAGTTTCACTGTGTCTCTGTTTAGTTTGTGTTTCTAAGATCTGTCCATTGATGAGAATGGGGTGTTGATGTCTCCCACTATTGTTGTGTGAGGTACAATGTGTGCTTTGAGATTTAGTAAAGTTTCTTTTATGAATGTGGGAGCCCTTGCATTCAGGGCAGAGATGTTCAGAATTGAGAGTTCTTCTTGGTAGATTTTTCCTTCAATGAGTATGAAGTGTCCTTTCTCATCTTTTTTGATGACTTTTGGTTGAAAATCGATTGTATCCGATATTACAATGGATACTCCAGCCTGTTGCTTGTGGCTATCTGCCTGGAAAATTGTTTTCCAGCCCTTTACGCTGAGGTAGTGTTTGTCTTTTACACGGATGTGTGTTTCCTGGATGCAGCAAAATGCTGGGTCCTGTTTATGGATCCAGTCTGTCAGTCTATGTCTTTTTATTCGGGAATTGAGACCATTGATGTTAAGAGATACTAAAGAATAGTGATTGTTGCTTCCTGTTATTTTTATGTTTGTGTGGCTATCTTCTTTTGAGTTTGTTGAAAGATTATTTTCTTGCTTTTTCCCTCCTTGAGCTGGCGTTTTTCCATCTATTATTCTTTGTAGGGCTGTGTTTGTGGAAACATACTGTGCAAATTTGGATTTGTCATAGAATATTTTGGTTTCACTATCTATGATTATTGAGAGTTTTGCTGGGTTTAGCAACCTTGGTTGGCATTTGTGTTCTTTTAGAATCTGTATGAGATCTTCCCAGGATCTTCTAGCTTTCATAGTCTCTGGTGAGAAGTCTGGTGTAATTCTGATAGGTCTGCCTTTATGTGTTACTTGACCTTTTTCCCTTATTGCTTTTAATATTCTTTCCTTGTTTTGTGTATTTGGTGTTTTGACTATCATGTGATGGGAGGAATTTCTTTTCTGGTTCAGTCTATTTGGTGTTCTGTAGGCTTCTTGTATATTTATGTTCATCTCTTTCTTTAGGTTAGGGAAGTTTTCTTCTATAATTTTGTTGAAGATATTTACTGGTCCCTTAATTTTTGAATCTTCACTCTCTTCTATATCTATTATCCTCAGGTTCTGTCTTCTCATTGTATCCTGGATATCCTGGATGTTTGGGTTAGGAGCTTTTTGCATTTTGCATTTTCTTTGACTGTTATGTCCATGTTTTCTGTGGTATCTTCTGCACCTGACATTCTCTTTTCCATCTCTTGTATTCTGTTTTTGATGCTTGCATCTATGACTCCTCTTTTCTTTCCTAGGTTTTCTAACTCCAGGGTTATCTCCTTTTGTGATTTCTATTGTTTATTATTTTATTGTTTCTATTTCTGTTTTTAATTCCTGAATGGTTTTGTTCATTTGTTTGATTGTGTTTTCCTGTATTTCTGCCCGTTTGATTGTTTTCCTGTAGTTCTTTAAGGGATTTTTGTGTGTCCTCTTTAAGGGCTTCCAGTTGTTTACCTGTGTTCTCTTGTATTTCTTAAAGGGAGTTATTTATTTTCTTCTTAAAATCTTCTACCATCCTCATGAGATGTGATTTTAAATCTGAGTCTTCCTTTTCTGGTGTGTTGGGGTATCCAGTGCTTGCTGTGGTGAGATAGCTGTGTTCTGTTGTAGCCAAGTAGCCTTGGTTTCTGTTCCTTGTGTTCTTGCCCTTGCATTTCACCATTGGATTATCTCTGGTGTTAGCTGGTCTTACTCTCTCTGACTGTGGCTTGTCTTTCCTGCAAGCATAGGTGTCAATACTCCATGGAGACCAGTTCTCTCTGACAGGAATTTGGGTTTGGAAAGTTGTGGTACAGGGTCAGCTCTGGGGTACAGACAGAAACAAGAAGGGTCTAATCCTTAGCTGACTCTTGTTTCCTGTGTCCTGATGGCTCTGCAAGAGCCCCTCTTGGTCCAGTGAATTTGAAAAGAAGTGGTGGTCTTGCCTGTGCTTAAAGGTGTGTAGGCACTCCTGGTATACCAGCTCTCTCCTGGCACTGAGTATAGAGCCCTGTGTCACAAGATCTGCTCTCCAGTCACCGAAAGAAACCAGAACCCTGTTCCTCAGTCCCTGTGTCCTGGGGATTCCAGGTGGGTCCCTCTGAGCAGACAGGCTTGCCCATACTCTTGGGAGGCTAGCTTTCTCCTAGCCCTATTTGGCTATGGAGCCCTGGTGGCCCATGCAGAGGCCTCCCGCCACAGATGGAAACCAGAAGACCCCTGTTTCTGGCTGTTCCTCAGTCCCTGTGTCCCGGTGAGCAGTGTTACTCCTCTTACCTCCTCTCACTAGTTTTTTCACATGCCTGGGCGGCTAGCTTTCTCTAGGCGCTGTTTGGCTATGGAGCCCTGGTGGCCCAGGCAGAGGTCTCCCGCCACAGATGGAAACCGGTCGACACTCACAGATCTTTGAAGCAATGAACTTACAGATAAAAGAAACTACCAAATTAAAAATAGAATCAAATGCAATTTGCCAGTTCTCACAAAGCTAAACGTAGAGTTACATGTGACCCAAAAATTCTAACCAGATATATATTCTCAAGGCAATTAAAAACACAAGTGTACAGAAACCTGCATATGAATATTCATAATAGTGTTATTTGTAATAGTCGAAAGCTCTCCATCAGGTGATGAACAAATCTTTTAAAATATGGTATATACATACAATAGAATCTTTTTCATTAAGAAAAGTATTAATGACTAATATCACCAACTACCATGTAGATAACATTATGCTAATGAAATAAGGCCAATACAAAAGTGCATATGCTCCATTCAAATGGATGCTGCCATGCTCCTACCTTGATGATAATAGGACTGAACCTCTCAACCTGTAAGCCAGCCCCAATTAAACATTGTCCTTTATAAGACTTGCCTTGGTTATGGTGCCTGTTCACAACAGTAAACCCTAACTAAGACACCATGGTTAGGCTCAGTAGTTCACAAAAGGAAACATAATAAATGAATGTCAGAGAGGGATTTGTAGTGAGGAGAGAGAGGTGACAGGGGTGAGAGGTAAAACTAACTAGAATAAATTTCATACATATCAGAAAATGTCAAGGAATATTCAACAATAATATTTTAAAATGAAATGTCAGGGATCGGCAAATCTGTAGAAACAAGTAGTAGGCTGGTAGTTCCCAGAGACAGAAGCAGAAGAAAACTGGAACTAGCTGCCATCCAGTTCTTTTGGGAGATGTAAACGACCAAGAAGTAGATAGTTATGGTGTCTATACAGCATTGGAAATATGCAAACCCACCGAACTACACCCTTTAAGTGGCTAACTCATGTTACAAGAATTTTCTCTCAAAAGATAATGATTAAAGAGCTGATATCTCTGTGGTATAGGTGAACCTTAAAAAGGTGATGTTAAAGGATAGGTGCTGGTCAAAGAAACCACGCACCACCTGCTTCCAATCAGATGTGATGTCTCACATAGGTAAACGCATAGAGACAGAAAGGCGCATTGAGGCTGTCCGTGACTGGAAGATGAGAGACTTGGGGCAGTGCTCTGAAGGGTAATGGAGTGTTTATTGGATGAGGAGGATACTGTACATATACAATGGTGATGGTTGCACAACTCTGAATCTATATGCTTTGAGATAAGATTATAAAATGTAAGAATTATCCCAATATATACTATTAGTTTTTAAATTGGTATTAGTGTTGCCTTAAAAGATATAAAAGAAATGTCCTTCAGAGGTAGAACATATGCCCAGCATGCACAAGGCCTTTGGTTTAACTCTAAACATTGAAATGATGATGATGATGATGATGATGATGATGATGATATATTTTATATAAATGAATTAATCTAATATATTACTGTCATTTACTATATTTCTAGCATTCTGCATTATGGAGTTAACAAAAATATAAGTCATAGTCGCTCTATTTAAGAAATCTACCATAAATATATACAATGAAATAGTGAGAATCTTGGACTAAATAAAATGACTTACAGTTACTGAACAAAGACAAGAAAGAAGAAAATATCTACCACAATTTGCAGAAGACATGTGTGTGGAAGTGTTGTGGAGTCTCAAGATGGACCTTAACTGAGGAGAATTTGATCAGGGAGACAAGAACGTGTTCCCAGAACAGAAAACGACTAATGTTGGGAGTGAGTGTGGTTGTGTTTGTAGTGCAGTGGGTCAACAGCTGCCAGCCTGTGAGCATAGATCGTAACAAAGTATGTAGCTGGTTGCAGCTCCTAGCCTGTGATCATAGATGGTAACAAAGTATGAAGCTGGTCCCAATTCCCAGCCTGTGAGCACAGACAGTAACAAAGTATGAAGCTGGTGGAAACACTCTTGGTAATCCATGAAAACCAAGCAGAATTTGGTCCAACAAAGCAAAATAAGAAAGTGTGGCTAAATACTGAAAGGTATATGTCATCACCAAAGAGCCGAAATGTGACAGGCCACAATCTGTCTAGGTGAAGGGAAATAGTCAGGGAGAGGCGGGCCAACTAGGAGGGTGCAGGACAAGGGTCTGTGTGTGGACAGAAAGAAAGTGTGTAAAAATGAAAAGAAAGTGTGTACGAGTATATAAAGGAAGAAAATCACTTATACCAAAATTGGGCAAAAATGAATGAACATTTGAGTCACAGGCTTAATGTTGAAATCAATCAACCAGTAATAAACTCTAAGGATTTTACGCACCATGGTAAAGTTGTTTCTAAGTATCTTCTTGTCTACAGTATAATCTGGGAAACGGAGACAGGGAGAAGGTCATAGCAGTGTACCCTTGAGGTTCAGGAGAAGTTGTATTGATACATGGGAAAGCCAGGTAATTATCAGCAGCAGTCCATCTTTATATACTATCATCATTGTTATTGTTGTCACCGTTGTTATTATTATTATTATTATTATTATTATTATTATTATTATCAAACAGCCATTTTTCTTCTTTGAAATTGGAACAGTTGGAGCAACATTCATTTCCTTCTTTACAGAATCATCTCCAATTGAATGAGGGAACTGAGATTCTGCTCACCCTTAAGATTTCAAAATGACATCCAGGACTGAATGTCACCAACCGTGACAGGGGTTCACTGGCCCAAGGTCACATGAAACAGTTAAATTTTGCCTCAAATAATTCTACATTCCTGGGGCAAATTTTATCAAAGACTTTATCCATATAATATCTAGAAAGTACTTGGGGAATTATCTGTTTGATTTCCAAGAGAAAAAGACACATCTAAGCATAAACGCAGAGGAAGGCATAGCAGAAGTGGTCAACAGCCCTGACGGTATTAAAATGTTTTGATGTATGTTTTGCTTATGAGGGTAACAGTGTATTCCATGCCTCTGCATCAGAACTGCAGAGCAGGTATTATAACTTTCGTTTTGTAAAATCTACATCTACCATACATAAAAAAGAAAAGTAGACCAGACCCTGAAGCTGGGTAGGATGGTGGGTAATTTCTAATTCCATTCTTGTCCTTTTTCAATTTTCTTACATTAAACAGAATCAAAGCCATTTTTTCCAGTTCAGTGATAGAACTTAGACCCTTATAAATGCTAGGCAAGTGCTCTCCCATTGAGCTACACCCCAGCCTCCAAAATCATTATAGTTCTAAAATAAACTTAACACAGACAAAACTGGGTTTTATTCTCAAACTAAGTAATCACTTGGATGTCATACATTTGATGAGTAATTCTAAAATTACTCATTTTAGAATTAGTAGTTGAATTTTATTCTACTCAGTGGTAAGATAAGGTGTGGTGGTTTTAATAGGAATGACCCAATAGACCCATGATTTGAACAAGCCTATGGGGGCCAAGGAGCTGAATGTGGTGGTTTAAATATGCTTGGCCCAGGATATAGGCCTATTAGGAGGTGTGGCTTTGTTGGAGTAGGAGTGGTCTTGTTGGAGAAAGTATGTCACTGTGGAGTGGGCTTTGAGGTCTCCAATGCTCAAACTATGGCCAGCTTGACACATAGTCTCCTTCTGATGCCTGTAGATCAAAATGTAGGGCTCTCAGCTCCTTCTCCAGCACCATGTCTGCCTGCATGCTTCCATGCTTCCTATCATGATGATGGAGTAAACCTCTGAAACTGTAAGCCAGCCCCAATTAAATGTTGTCCTTTATAAGAGTTACCAAGGTCATGGTGTCTTCACGGCATTGGAAATGTAAGACATAAGGACAGTTCAAAGGTTGTTGGAATGTTTAGGAGTAATCTGAAATGGAAAGTTCTACCAGATGTTTAAAATACATGTGTGTGTTTATGTATGTGTAACATATGAATGAATGAATGAATGAATGCATGAATACAGGTGTGTTTGTATCTTGATCTAGATCTAGAAAGCTGAAGCATAGAAATCATAAAAGATGTCTTTGGTTCCCAGAGAGAATCACTAGGTTCCTCCGCTGTCCACAGAGTAAGCCTCTCCCACTCCAGCCCCATACTTAGCTTGATTGTATTGAAACCCTGCACTACAGGACTTTCCCAACCATCCACACAAGGCACAGGGGAATGGCTGATTATCATGTGATTCAGATATACTGTGTAGATGATTCAAGCATCTAAGACCAGGAAGAAGAGACTTTCTGGAAAGGGGTTATTCCCCATGAATAGAGATGTCATGTTTGGGGCCATGAATGGCTGTACATACAGGAGAGGTCTCTAAAAAGCCATGGAGATGTGTTTGTGGGAGAATCCTTGTCCAGGTGGGAATGCTCCTGGATCAAAGGGCATTCCCTTTGAATGTAGGGAATGTTTCTCCTAGTAATCTTCCAGTTTCATTGTGCCTGTCTGCTTAGAAGCCCTGGAAATCAAAGTCTCAGTTGAAGGATGTGTCACTAGAAAGATTTGGATAGAGGAAAAGGAAGAGTAAGTGATTATATTATAATCTCAAAAATAATATAAAAAAGAAAAATGAAATCACCACACTTTCAGGAAAATGGATAGAACTGGAAATCACTACACTAAGCAAATTAAGCCAGATGCAGAAAGACAAATGTCACACGTCTTCTCTCTTCTGAAGATCCCAGATTTTCCTTTTTCTACATGTGAATGTTACTATGTGAAGAGAGGTGTAGGTCAAGAAGTTCTGAAGGGGCATGAAAGGGCAAACAGAAATGTTAAGGTGGCAGACACAGTCAACAAAACACATGTGACACAGAAGCAGAAGAAGGACTATGGGAGGGAGGAAGGAGGGAGGGGAGGCCAGATGCACCAGAGGCAAATCTTTGAAGAGAATCAGGAAAACATGGTGTATGCAAATACTATAGTGAACCTCAGAACTTTATATGCTAATTTTTAAAACTAATTTTTGAAATCTTTTACAAGAGTAAAATCTTTAAGAAGAAAACTTGCATGTGTAAAATGTGCCCTAAGCGAAGGTGTAAGTAATAGAAGGGAATACTAGACCTGGACCCAGTAGCTGATGGGTCCATCCCAGCTCAGCATACGAAAGTAGCCCATCCTTAACATTATCAGACGTGGTTCGCCACCGTTCCGAGTAACTGTGATAACTCAATTGGCTTTCTGCTTGCTCCTTTGTGCAGTCCCACCATGTTCTCACAACCCCCTTCTTCACCCAGTTTTTCTGGTCTCCCATGTCCTTGATGTATCTTTCTCCTATGCTGTACGGTTTATAATATGTTAGACATAGCAGGGTCCATATGAATTATGTACCTGGTTCCAGTTTGTTTACATGTAAATCATCACATCCATTCTCTTCCACTATATAATAACTGGGAATCCTCTGGCCACTGTTCTTAAAGCAACCTTTCTGTTATAAGACAAGAGGCAGAGAAGGGGGTGGGCAGGAAAGATGAAACCATACAAAGCAGCCTTGGGAATCAGAAAGGATTTGACTGTGCGTCTCTTAGGATTTTTCCAAAATATTAAAATGTCATTCTTGGTTATAAATAATTTGGAAGCCATAAAAATAAAAAGCTAGCTATTATTTGTTTATTACATTGTAATGTAAATCATGAGAAATACTAAGAATTGTTTCTTTAAAAAAGGAGGGTAGCCTGGATTGTGCTTGCCTTTCCTCTGTAAGAATTCCCCATTGCTAATTGTCATGGTCCCTCCTTAGCTGGATCAGCTTCCAACATTTGTCCTCTGCACTTTCCCTGTTGTGAGACACCCTGACAGTCCCTTTAATGTGACATATTGTCAGCTTCACTTCTGGGGCATCTCTCTGTTTTAGCGCCATCATTTCCTTCATGTAGGTTGACAGTTGTGGTCGGTGTGCCAACATTCTTAGCTGCCTGTTCTAAACACTGTTTAACTTGAGTCAAAATTTACCTCCAGTTTTATCACTTTTTATCTTAGTGGACAGTTCTCTCTTTCTCTCATCCATGTGTAGATACCATTATAGGTTTATGCCATTAAACAAGGGGCAGTAAAGAGATACACCATTTTCTGTCTACCAAATAAGAGATGCATCATGACAAACACCCAGTAGCAACTTTGAAAAAAAGCACCAGTGCTGACCACAGATTTGATGGCCATCCTCTACTGATGTGGCACTTCAGCGGTGGAAGATCTCCCCATGCTAACTGAACACTACAGTTTGTGGGAGGACTTACTTGCTTTAACAAAACTCCAGTAACTGAAATTTGTGTACATCTAAGTTCTGTGCAGAAAAGACACCTGTACTAGATCATTTTCCTTTGTGTAACATGCCTTCAAAATGCCAGGCACGGTGCTGGCTTATTATGACCAAACACTGCTAACCATGTATGCTATCTTGGTACAAAACTTACAAAACTTCCATCTACAAAGTGATGACCCTTTATTGAAGTGAGTTGACTTTGAAAAAAAGTAAACAGGTATCTAATACTGTTTCTTTCCTAGTGACACAAAATATTTCAAATATTCAACTTTATTTAAAAATACAGACTATTTCTCATCCTTCACTCATCCCACTGGTCATTCTGGGTGGTTCTCAATATAAATTAGGAATAAAAACAAGGTACTGGGGGATAAGTCAAGGGCTTTCCTTATTAACACTAGGACCTAAGTTCAGTGCCCAGAACTGGGTGTCTGGCTCATACTGACAGGAGGATTCTGGGGACTGCTGGCCTGCCAGCCTAGCCAAATTGGTACATCACAGAAGCCAGTAGGATCCCTGTCTCAAACACAAGGTGGACAGTTCCTGCAGAATGAGAGCTGCGGTTGATCCCTGGCCTCCATGTGCATGTGTCTGCACACACATGAATGAGCACATACAGGGAAGGGAGGACTGGGGGTATATTACTAAAATGTATAGGGTCAGCATATGATTTTCAATTGTTCACCCCATATTCTCCGAGTTTATTGTTTGTGAATGTTTCAAGGTCTTATTTAGCCAACTAGTTCACATTTAACAGGCATCTTAGCCTCTGCTGGCAATAATAAGCTTTACAGACCAGGCCCCTCCCCTGCTGACTCCTGACAAAGTCTCTCTTGCTCTAAGCAGTTTCTCCACTCTTCAGTCCTATGTAGCATCTTTGGCTGAGATGCCCCTACTTTGGTTTTGAAGTGTGCTTCCTTTCTAAGTCATTTTATTCCACAGCGCTCCAAGCAAGGATGCTTTTCCTTACTGATGGTGGTTATTCCCTCCTGTGGCTCACTTGTGACACTCTCAGCCCTTCCAGGGAGCCTTTCATTGAATATGTGATTTTTTTTTTGTACAAGTGATTCTACTAGGAAAAAAAACAGTAATAGAAGAAATCTTAAAAGCTACTTTTTCTAAAAATCCAATAACTCTGGTCTATAAAACAATGACCCTTTATTCTAGGTTGTCATGGAGCTTGAAACAACACCTAACCAGATCCAAAAATAGTGAACGGAAAGCACTCTTCAGGATGGCTTTGTCCCACCAAACAAAGATCTTAGTGCTTTTATCTTTTACCTTAAAGCACACTTTTTTTTTTTTTTTTTGATAAATTCTGATTTGTGATGTGAAGATATTTAAGGGGATCCAAAGCAGTCTTGGTCCATAGTAAGTTCCAACTGTATCAGTTCTCTTTCTTAAGTAGCCCCTGTCATGACCTAGATGAGTACCATTTGTACCTTTATTTCCTGCAGAATACAGTATTTAAAACTTTGGTATCCTTTCTGCATAGAACTTAAATCAAGATCTGTTTTAGTAGAACATTTTCAGGCAAAGTAGAGCCAATGAGTGCAGTTCCAAGGACTAGCCACACTGAGGTGTGAGTTGCATGATTTTGTGACTGGCTGTCAGATCCCTTTGTGACTCCCATACTCACAAAATTAAACTCATCAAATCCAGATGCAACTGGATTAGTAGGCTCCTCTTTCTCTGTATAAATATAGTGTGTGTTGATTTCTACTAAGAGGTCTACACATTCAAATACAAGCACACACTCCCTTTTTTTACAGTTGTGAGTTGAACAGCAGAAAGTAGACACATGGTCATGTCTCGGTAGAAAACAAAACCACAGAAAAGGGAATGGCCTACATCCTTACTGCTTGAAGCAGTCAAGCAAAGGAGTCTCTCAATCCCCCTGCTCGGTAGTCCTCAGTCATCACACTGTGATCATTCTTGCTTTGTCTGACCAGATGGAGGATAGCTGCAATTCTTAGGGAGTTATAGAAATCACAGATGCATGTGCATTACAATGCACCTTGATTGTTATACAGTGGAAGAACACCTACTGGCAAGTGTTCCATATCAAACCCATTCCAGAATAGAACACTCAGGAATAGCATTCTTGATTAATATTCAGAAATAAGGATCTTGAAAATAAAAGACCTCATAATACATAAAATAAAAGATGACATGGCAGTAAAACCCACAAAACCTAAACATAAAAATTAGTTTTTCATCAGTTGCAGTGAGTAAGGCAACTTATGGTTGTTTAGTAAAAGTATGGGATGAGTGATATAAAGAATATAGTAAACATTCTCTGATACACAGAGGCTCTACATTCAATACTTACAGGCTGCATATTGTTTTCGAGGACAAATGGAGCATTCACAAAAATTGATAATATTCTAGGTCACAAAGTAATGATGAACCCAAATAACTCTACTCAAATCATCCTGGTAGTGGTGGTGGCACTGGTGCACCTCACTACCCAACCCAGTGTTCTGAGTTCTCAAATGAAACACACACACACACACACACACACACACACACACACACACGCAACCTTATAAACAGCTCAGTGGTTGGGCCACTTCCAAACGTCCATGTGGCCAGTATTCCTGAGTAATTACTTGCTAAAACCTATATTCCATCTTGGCTGCTCTGGATGCCAACCTGCAAGCCCTCTCAGGCTGAATTCCCTGGCACCTACGTGACAACAATGTTCTCTGTCCGGCACCTCTCAGGGGTGGCCATCTATCTTTCCCCCTGCTCCGTCCTCAATCCCTTGCACAGGAATCCTAAAATCTCTGACAGACAGCACCTCTGTCTCCGTGCTGACGTCGTGTCTCCATTGGCTGACGGCAACTTTATTTACCAATCAAAACCAACTGAGGGCAGGATCCCTCGCTGTCTTACCAGTGGACGTGTGGATTCCCGTGCAATTTGGGGGAAACAATTTAACATAATAATGTTCCATTAGACCAAATCCACAACAACAAAGCAAGGCCAAGACTGTTCTCTAGCATAGGTATAAATTTCTCTAACTATAATGCAATCATTAGAAAGTTCCTTTTAAGATCTTTTTTTAAAGCTCAAATTTTAAAAACAAAATGTTTATTATAATTTGTGTTTTAAATAAAGCAAGAACCTATTTCTAGAAATGAATAGTAAAGTTACTACATATAAAAGTACACAGAGGGGACTGAAAAGATAGCTCAGCAGTTCAGACAGAGCACCTGCTGCTCTGGCAGAGAACCTATGTTTAGACCCAGTATCCACATCAGGTGGCTCACAACTGCCTTTAACACTAGCTCCTAGGGATCTGATACCTTCTGATCTCCGTAGGCACCTGCATATCTGTGGTAAAGTGAACTCTTGCAGGCAGACACACAAATAAAAATAGTAAATATTTTTAAAAACATATAGAAGGCTTCCGGTCTCCTTATGAGGCTGAGGACCCCAGTCTGTACCACAGAGCTCCATAACCAAATAGCACAGGGAGTAGGCTAGCATCCAGGGAGTGTGGACAAGCCTGTGAGTGGAGGTGCCACTACTCAGCAGGACCTGCCCAGAATCTGCAGAACACTGGGAGAGAGGAACAGGCTGGGACAGGAGCCTTCCAGTTTATACCTGTGGTCTGTGCCATGCGGCTCCATACCCAAATAGCGCAGGGAAAGAGCTACCCACCCAGGAGTGTGACAAGCCTATGATCAGAGGTAAGGTCAGCACCTCTGCTCAGAGAGACCCATCCAGAACCCTCAGGACACAGGGACTGAGGAGTGGCCTTCTGGTTTCCTTCTGAGGCCGGGGAACTGATCCCTTGACACAGGGCTACATACTCAGTGCCAGGAGAGAGCTGGTCTCCCAGGAGTGCCAACAAACCTTTGAGCACAGAAGACCACCACTTCTGTTCATATTCTTCAATCAAGAGGGACCCTCACAGAGCCATCAGGACACAGGAACCAAGGAAGAGCTAGGGACAGGATCCTTCAGGTTTCTGTCTGCACCCCAGAGCAAACCCAAATTCCTCTCAAAGAGAGCTGGTCTTCAAGGAGTACTGACAAAAAGGCTTGCAGGAGGGACAAGCCACAGTCAGAGAGAGTAAGACCAGCTAACACCAGAGATAACCAGATGGCGAAAGGCAAGGGCAAGAATATAAGGAACAGAAACCAAGGCAACTTGACATCATCAGGACCAAGTTCTCCAACCCCACAGCAAGCCCTAGATACCTCAACACACAAAAAAAAGAAGACTCGTATTTAAAATCACTTCTCATGATGATGATGATAGAAGACTTCAAAAAGAAAATAAATAACTTCCTTAAAGAAATACAAGCGAACACAGGTAAACAGCTAGAAGCCCTTAAAGAGGAAATACAGGAAAACACAGATGAAGGAAATGAAGAAAGCCATCCAAGATCTAAAAATGGAAATAGAAACAATAAAGAAATCACAAAGGGAGACAACCCTGGAGATAGAAACCCTTGGAAAGAGATCTGGAGTCATAGATGCAAGCATCATCAACAGAATACAAGAGATAGAAGAGAGAATCTCAGATACAGAAGATACCATAGAAAACATTGACACAACAGCCAAAGAAAATGCAAAATGCAAAAAGCTCCTAACCCAAAACATCCAAGAAATCCAGGACACAATGAGAAGGCCAAACCGAAGGATAATAGGTATATAAGAGAGTGAAGATTCCCAACTTAAAGGGCTAGTAAATATCTTCAACAAAATCATAGAAGAAAACTTCCCTAACCTAAAGAAAGATGAATATAAACATTCAAGAAGCCTACAGAACTCCAAATAGATTGGACCAGAAAAGAAATTTCTCCCATCACATAATAGTCAAAACACCAAATGCACAAAACAAGGAAAGAATATTAAAAGCAGTAAGGGTAAAAGGTCATGTAACATATAAAGGCAGACCTATCAGAATTACACCAGACTTCTCAGCAGAGACTATGAAAGCTAGAAGATCCTGGACAGATCTCATACAGACCCTAAAAGAATACAAGTGCCAGCCCAGGCTGCTATACCCAGCAAAACTCTCAATTATCATAGATGATGAAACCAAGATATTCCATGGCAAAAGCAAATTTACTCAATATCTTTCCACAAACCCAGTCTTACAAAGGATAATAGATGGAAAATACCAACACAAGGAGGGAAACTATAACCTAGAAAAAGCAAAAAAGTAATCTTTCAACAAACCCAAAAGAAGATAGCCACACAAACAAAAATAACATTGAAAATAACAAGAAGCAACAATCACTATTCCTTAATATCTCTTAACATCAATGGACTCAATTCCCAAATAAAAGGACATACACTAACAGACTGGATCCATAAACAGGACCCAGCATTTTGCTGCATACAGGAAACTCACCTCAGGGTTAGAGACAAACACTACCTCAGAGTAAAGGGCTGGAAAACAATTTTCCAGGCAAATGGTCCAAAGAAACAGGCAGGAATAGCCATTCTAATATCGGGAAATAAAAACTTTCAACCAGAACTCATCAAAAAATAAAAAGAAGGACACTTCATCCTCATCAAAGGAAAAATCTACCAAGAAGAACTCTCAATTCTGAACATCTATGCTCCAAATGCAAGGGCATCCACATTCATAAAAGAAACTTTATTAAATCTCAAAGCACACATTGTACCTCACACAACAGTACTGGGAGACTTCAACACCCCATTCTCATCAATGGACAGATCTTGGAAACACAAACTAAACAGAGACGCAGTGAAACTAACAGATGTTATGGACCAAATGGATTTAACAGATATCTATAGAACATTTCATCCTACATCCAAAGAATATACCTTCTTCTCAGCACCTCATGGTGCCTTCTCCAAAAATGATCATATATTTGGTCACAAAACAAACCTCAACAGATATAAGAAGATTGAAATAATCCCATGTCTCCTATCAGATCACTATGGATTAAGGCTGGTCTTCAATGGCAACAACAACAACAGAGAGCCCACATACAAATGGAAGCTGAACAACGCTCAACTCAGTGATAATATGGTCAAGGAAGAAATAAAGAAAGAAATCAAAGACTTCCTAGAATTCAATGAAAATGAAAGTACAACTTACCCAAACCTGTGGGACACAATGAAAGCAGTGTTAAGAGGAAAACTCATAGCTTTGAGCGCCTCCAAAAAGAAACTGGAGAGAGCATACACTAGCAGATTAACAGCACACCTGAAAGCTCTAGTACAAAAAGAAGCTAATACACCCAAGAGGAGTAGAAGGCAAGAAATAATCAAACTCAGGACTGAAATCAACCAATTGGAAACTAAAAGAACTAGACGAAGAATCAACAAAACCAGGAGCTGGTTCTTTGAGAAAAGCAACAAGATAGATAAACCTGTAGCCAGACTAACCAGAAGGCACAGAGACAGTATCCAAATTAACAAAATCAGAAATGAAAAGGGAGATATAACAACAGATTCTGAGGAAATTCAAAAAATCATCAGATCCTACTACAAAAGCCTATACTCAACAAAATTGGAAAATATGGGTGAAATGAACAATTTTCTAGATAGATAACAAATAGCTACGTTAAGTAAGTTTAACCATTTAAACAGTCCCATAACACCTAAAGAAATAGAAGCAGTCATTAAAAGTCTCCCAGCCAAAAAGGCTCAGGACCAGGTGGGTTTAGTGCATTATTCTATCGGACCTTCAAAGAAGACCTAATACCAATATTCTTCAAACTAGTCCACAAAATAGAAACAGAAGGAACACTACCCAATTCATTCTATGAGGCCACAGTTAAACTGATACCAAAACCTCACAAAGAGTCACAAAGAAAGAAAACCACAGACTAATTTCCCTTATGAATATCAATGCAAAAATACTCAATAAAATTCTCGAAAACTGAATCCAAGAACACATCAAAACGATCAGTCATCATGATCAAGTAGGCTTCATTCCAGGGATGCAGAGATGGTTCAATACCCAGAAATCCATCAATGTAATCCACTACATAAACAAACTCAAAGAAAAAAACCACCTGGTTATTTCATTAGATGCTGAAAAGCATTTGACAAAATTCAACATCCCTTTATGATAAAAGTCTTGGAAAGATCAGGAATTCAAGACCCATACCTAAACATAGTAAAAGCAATATACAGCAAACCAATGGCCAACATCAAACTAAATGGGGAGAAACTTGAAGCATTCCGACTAAAATCAGGGACTAGACAAGGCTGTCCACTCTCTCCCTATCTATTCAGTATAGTACTTGAAGTCCTACCTAGAGCAATCAGACAACAAAAAGAGGTCAAAGGGATACAAATTGGAAAGTAAGAAATCAAAATATCACTATTTGCAGATATGTTCGCATACTTACGTGACCCAAAAAGCTCCACCAGAGAACTGCTACATCTGATAAACAACTTCAGCCAAGTGCCCAGATGCAAACAAATCAGTAGCCTTCTTATACTTGAAGGATAAACCAGCTGAGAAAGAAATTAGGGAAATGACACCCTTCACAAAAGTCACAAACAATATAAAGTATCTTGGTGTGACTCTAACTAAACAAGTGAAAGATCTGTATGACAAGAATTTCAAGTCTGTGAAGAAAGAAATAGAAGAAGACCTCAGAGGATGGAAAGAACTCCCATGCTCTTGGATTGGCAGGATTAATATAGTTAAAATGGCCATCCTGCCGAAAGCAATCTACAGATTCAATGTAATCCCCATCAAAATTCTAACTCAGTTCTTTATAGACTTAGAAAGAGCAATCCTCAAATTCATTTGGAATAACAAAAAACCCAGGATAGCAAAAAAAAATATTCTCAACAATAAAAGAACTTTTGGGGAAATCAGCACCCTTGACCTCAAGCTGTACTACAGAGTACTAGTGATAAAAACTGCATGGTATTGGTACAGTGACAGGCAGGTAGATCAATGGAATAGAACTGAAGACCCAGAAATTAACCCACACACCTACAGTCACTTGATCTTTGACAAAGGAACTAAAACCATCCAGTGGAAACAAGACAGCATTTTCAACAAATGGTGCTGGCTCAACTGGAGGTCAACATATAGAAGAATGCAAATTGATCCATTCCTATCTCCCTGTACAAAGCTCAAGTCTGAGTGGATCAAGGACCTCCACATAATACCAAATACATTGAATCTAATAGAAAAGAAAGTGGGAAAAATCCCGAACACATGGCACAGGGGAAAAGTTCCTGAACAGATGGCTTATGCTCTAAGATCAAGAATCGACAAATTGGACCTCATAAAATTGCAAAGCTTCTGTAAGGCAAAGGACACTGTCAATAGGACAAAATGGCAACCAACAGATTGGGAAAAGATCTTTACCAATCCTACATCATATAGAGGGCTAATATCCAACATATACAAGGAACTCAGGAAGTTAGACTCCAGAGAACCAAATAACCCTATCAAAAAATGGAGAACAGAGCTAAACAGAGAATTCTCAACTGAGAAAACTCGAATGGCCGAGAAGTACCTAAAGAAATGTCCAACATCCTTAGTCATCAGGGAAATGCAAATCAAAACAACCCTGAGATTCTACCTCACACCAGTCACAATGGCTAAGATCAAGAACTCAGGTGACAGAAGATGTTGGCAAGGATGTGGTGAAAGAGGAACACTCCTCCATTTCTGGTGGGATTGCAAGCTGGTACAACCTCTCTGGAAATCAGTTTGGCGAACCCTCAGAAAATTGGACATAATACTACCTGAGGACGCAGCTATACCACTCCTGGGCAGGTACACAGAAGATGCTCCAACATGTAATAAAGACACATGTTCCACTATGTTCATAGCAGCCATATTTATAACAGCCAGAAGCTGGAAAGAACCCAGATGTCCCTCCACAGAGGAATGGATACAGAAAATGAGGTACATTTACACAATGGAATACTACCCATCTATTAAAAACAATGACTTCATGAAATTCTTAGGCAAATGGATGGAACTTGAAAATATCATCCTGAGCGAGGTTAACTCAGTCACAAAAGAACGAACACAGTATATATTCATTGATAAGCAGCTATTAGCCCAAAACGTCGGAACACCCATGATTCAATTCACAGCAACCGTTGGACTGAGCATGGGCTCTCAGATGGAGGAGTTGGAGAAGGTACTGAAGGAGCTGAGGGTGTTTGCAGCCCCATGGGGAGGGAGCAACAGTGTCAACTGGTCAGGCCCCCCCAGTGTTCCCAGAGACTGGACCACCAACCAAAGAATGCATATGGAGGGACCCATGGTGCTGGCCACATATGTGGCAGAAGAGGGCTTTGTTGTCCATCAGTAGGAGGAGAGGCCCTTGGGCCTAAGGGTGTTAGATGCCCCAGTACAGGGGAATGCCAGGGAGGGAAGATGAGAGTGGGTGGATGGGTGAGTGAAGGAATACCCTCATAGAGGCAGGGGGAGGGGAGGGGGATAGGGGGCTTCCAAAGGGGAGACCTGGAAAGAGGAAAACATTTGAAATGTAAATAAAGTATTGAATAAAAAATTCAAAAAAATAAATAAATAAAACATATAGAATACAACTATGTTAGTATAGGGAATGGTTATAATTTTGAGCAAATGTGTTAATAGAGTGAAACCTTGAAGTTAGTGGGCCAAGCCTCAGTTCAAGAAATTAGCAAAGAGAAGAGAGAAAGAAATGGTGGAGCAGATGACAGTATCAAAGAAAGAAAAAAATGCATTTATCGTATAAGATCATTCTTTCCTGTTTAATTCATTTCTCCACTAGGCCCAGATGAGAGTAAGGCTGATTATTTAAATATACTTTTCAAATATTCCTCAAATCACAACAGTCATACAACTATTGTTATTAAAACCAACAGAACAAGCTCATCCCACGAATTCAAAGATGGTTTAACAATTAAGAAAATGTTTTAGTGAAGAAAGAACATCATCACAACAACAAAATTGTCATGTTCACACATGCACAAAACCACACACTCAAATTCAACATCTGTTAACAACGGTGACAAATAATAAAAAAAAGAGTGTTTTTAACATGATTGGCCTTGTTTCCAAAATCAGTTTGAAGGACAAAAGATCAAAAAGAGTCAAGACACAAGACTAGAGAGATGTCTCAGCTGGTCGTGTGATTCCTTTTCCTCACTGAGCAAACATTTTAGATACATTGAGTTTGATCGCCGGAACCCATGTCAAAAAATTAATTAAATAAATAAGAAGCCAGGAAGCTGGGTGTGATGTGCACACTTGTAATCTTAATTCTGGAAAGGTGGAAACAATCAGATCCCTAGAGCTTGCTGACCAGCCAGTCTAGCTAGTCATTTGGCAAGTTCCAGGAAATTGAGAGACCCTGTCTCAAAATCAAGGTAGACAACGCATGAGGAGTGACAACTGAGGTTGTTCTCTGGCTTACACATACACAAAAGCACTCATACACACACACACATACACATACACACACTAAGATCCTGACTCAAAGTTTTAGTGAAAAAAGATATGTGGAAGAAGCATGAAAGAACAGTTATTGCCACGTAAACTGGAATACCAAGTGCAACCTAACAGTCTATCAACAAAATAAGGAGTATAATGTGTTGATCTAAACCAGAATATCAGCTAAGAGTTGTAGTTAATAAACTCTCAGCTTATTAAATGGCTGGAACAAAATGAGTCTATATATTGATACATTACAATCTTACTTCCATAACATTTAGAGCATATACACAGTATTATATATTACATATTAATCTTTATTCATAGCAAAGATACATAATAATGCATGGAAATGATAATTTCCTACTTAGGTTAAGGATTGCCTTGGTAGGGAGGAAGAAAATGAGACCAGGGAGTAACAAAAGGGCCATTGGTTTTGTCTTAAACATCTGGTAAATACACTAAGCATAACTATAATATTCCTTCCCATATTTCATATACTTGCTGAAAATAGAATTTTAAAGAGTTTCTTAACTTATAATTCAACAATGACAATAAGAAATATGAAAAGACTTTGTAGCACAAAAGCCTGAAGGAGGAGGATCTCATGAGCTGGAAGGCAGCCTGAGCCACAGGGTAAGACATTGTCTCAAGACAAACAAGCAAATATAAGCCTGTGTCATAACATACGTGCACATATTGTGACAAATGGTGACGTACACATAACATACCAAAGCTTGTGAAATATGCCAAAAGGAGTCCTAAAAGTGTGTGTTATAGAAATACACGCTCACATTAAAAAGAAAGCAGAGCTGGGGAAGTAGCTTGGCTGCATGATCCTCAACCCAGCAATGGAGACATAGCTGGATGGCATGAAGCTCGCCTAGAAATGCACAAGGTCCCAGTGTCCAGAATTCAGCTAAGATATGCTTCTGTAGTCAAGGAAAACACCAGGCTAAGCATAAAGTTAGCAGAAGAAATATTAGAGATCAGAATAAAGAGAGGATGGAAAATTTGTAACATAAAAATCTCAATCAAACTGAATTTGGTCTTTTGACAAAAGAATCAAAATCAATTAACTTCTAGCCTAACTAAGAATAAAAAAAGATATGAATGAAAAAATAATAAATGAAAATGGTAACTACAATAGAAATATCAGAAAGTAAAAGGTAACAAGAGACTATTACATATGATTTCCAAAAATTGAATAACCTAAAGGAAATGGGTGAATTCCTAGAGGGAAATATGTAACTTGCTAAGATTGGATCATGAAGAATTAAGATACTTCAACAGATCTATAACAAATAAAGATACTGAAAAAGTTATTGAAAAGATTCCAACAAAGGAGCCTCAAGATCAGTTGATTTCACAACTGAATTCTACCAAACAGTCAAAAAATTATTTCCTATATGTGTGCATGTGTGTGTGTGTGTATGTGTGTACATGTGTGTTTATGTGCACACATACCATGATCAAATATGGAAGTCAGAAGAAAACTTTGGGAGTAGGTTCTCTCAATGTACTGTGGGATCCAGAGATCAAACTCAGATTGTCAGGCCTGCACACCAAGTAATTTTACTCACTGAACCATCTTGTCAACCAAAACTATTTAAATTCTTCAAAACACAGAACCAGAGGGAATATTGCCAAACAAATTTTATGAAGCCAATGTCACTTTGATCCTTGAACCAAAGACATTGACAGAAGCTGGCATCTCTTATGAACACTGATACAAAAATCATCCATAAAATTTGACCAATACAAACCAACAACACATCAAAAGATTATATGTCATGATAAAATGGGACTTACTCCTGGTATACAAGGCAAGTTTTTAAAAAATACAAATCAATCAGTGGAATGCATCACACTGACAAACTGAAAGATTATAATGACACAATTGTCTCAATTGACCTAGAAAAAGCATTTGAGAAAGTTCAGCATCTTCGATTTTAAAAATAATTTGTGTTTAGAAAGAAAGTTCTGCAACATAATAAATATCTTTTATGGAAAATCTCCCACTACTATCATAATCAGTAGGAAATAGCTGCAAGATTTTATGTTGACCACTTCTATTCAATATAACATTGAAAGTCCTAGAAAAGTAAGAAGATATGAAAAGCAAATAAAAAATACCTAAATCAGAACGGACAAAGCAACACTACCTCCCTTCTCAATGACATGATTCCACATGTGGAAAACTCCACCTTACACATGTTCACACATAAATGATCACAAATAATATATGAATTTATAAAGATACAAAGATTAAAGTTACTAAATCACAAAACCCCAGTAACTCATATGCACAAATAGTAATCTATCTGAAAAAATAACGTCTCTCATAACAGTATCAAAAATAGAAACAAATATAACTGAAAGAAGTAAAAAGATTTGTACCCTAAGAATTATAAAGCATGAATACAAGAAACTGAAGAATATTGCTAAATCACCCATACTGTGAAAAACAATACAGAGACTTAATATATAACAAAATCTTTGGAAGCTTCATACTTCCTGATATAAAGTGACATTTTAGTCTGGGCATGGAGGTATGTTACTGTAATCACAACATTCAATAGGCTAAGGAAAAAATTAAATTCCTACAATTTTGAAACACTGAGGCTGGACAAGTATCTCAGTAATTAAGGACATGTGTTACTCTTTCAGAGGACCTAAATTCAGTTTCTAACATCCAGGTGGAAGCTCACGACTACCTATAACTCAAGTTCTAGCATGTCTAACACCCTCTTCAAGCACTGGGCATGTACATGGTACCCATACATACATGCAGACAAAACACACATAAAATAGATAAATCTTTTTAGAAAGCAAACTTGAGTCTCTTGAGCTATATAACAAGACTATCTCAAGTTCTATTTAAAATCTAATCAATTAGTAATCAATACAATATTCTATTGACATAAAAACAGAAATAAAGAGCTCTATATATAAACAAAAAGTTAGAACTAATTTTCCACAAGGGCACCAAGAAAACATATAGTCTCTTCAGTAACTGATGCTAGAGATACTGGGTTTTTTACATGAAAGTGATTGAAAATGAACTGAAAATTAACTCAAAATGGGCAAAAGACCTAAATATAAAACCTTAAACCACAACCCCCCAAAATAAGAACATAAAGGGGAAAAAAGCTGCTTGCTATAACCATGAGGTTTTGGAGATCACACCAAAAGCCCAGGCAACAAAATAACTAACTAGTCCTACAGCAAAATGGAAAGCTTCTGTGTAACAAAGAAAACAATCAGCAACATGAAAAGTTAAGCAGTGGACAGGGAAAGTATATTTATGAATGATAAATTGTTAACAGCTAAAATATTTATAGGGAGTGTTATGGGCTATGGATATGTAGCTCAGTAAAGTGCTTGGGTATAGCATGCACAAGGCTTTGGTTCAATCCCCAGCACTACATAAGCAGGGTGTACTATTACACTCCAGCAATCCTAGCATTCAAGAGGCAGAAGCAGTAGAATCATAAAATCAAGGTCATCCTTGGTGTTGTGGAGCTTTTAAGGCCAGTCTGGTGGAGCCAGTTCAGTAGATAGAGAAGATATGGTGTTCCTGGAGGAATTATGTCACAGGTAAGGGCTTTGATGTTTCAAAAGCCTCAAGCCATGCCTAGAGCACTCTGTCTTGTGCTTGTGGTTCAAGTTATGAGCTCTCAACTTCTACTGCTTCCATGTCTGCTGCTTGCTGCCATACTTCCCTACCATGATAGACTCTTATCCCTCTGGAACCATACACCAATTAAATACTTTATTCTACAAGTTGCCTTGGTTATTGTATTTTATTACAGCAATGGAAAAGTAACCAACACAGATTGTTTTAAAAAATCAAATTTCCAGTAGTTATACAGTGAACACATTAGTTAATAAAACTTTTGTTTATACATGGACGTTCTGCTGATTTTATCTGGCCAACAAATTATTCTTGAGCCTAAAAAGGAAAGAACAAGAAGGGTTAGGTTTTATATTATTTTAGTTTTGAGACCAGTTATGTAGCCCTACCTAGCCTGGAATTTGCTATGTAGTAGAATAGTCTGTCCTATTCTATCCACCTGTCTAAGTGCTAGGATTAAAGTTGTGTGCCACCATGCCTGGAAAAAGACTCAAAATTTAAGGACCACAAGGGGAGAAGGATGGGTTGATGTGATGGTTTGTATATGCTTGGTGCTATTAAAAGGTACAGCCCTGTTGGAGTAGGTGTGGCCCAGTTGGAGTAGGTGTGCCACTGTGGTTGTGGGCTTTAAGGCCCTCATCCTAGATGCCTGGAAGCCAGTCTTCTGCCAGCAACCTTCAGATGAAGATGTAAGACTCTCAGCTCCTGCTGCACCATGCCTGCCTAGACACTACCATGCTCCTACCTTGATGATAATGGACTGAGCCTCTGATCCTGTAAACCAGCCCCAATTAAATTTCATCCTTACAAGAGTTGCCTTGATCATGGTTTCTGTTCACAGCAATAAAACCCTAACTAAGACAGTTGGTTAGGTTTCTGTTGACTATATACAACCTAAACATACCTGGGAAGAGAAAATCTCAATTGAGGAATTGTCTCCATCAGATTGACCTGAAAGCAAATCTGTGGGACATTTTCTTGAATGATAATTGATGCAGATGAGTCCAGCCCACTGTGGGTGGTACCACATCAGGGCTGGTGGTTCTGGGTTGTATAAGGTACCAAGCTGAATAGGTCACGGAAAGCAAGCCCAGAAGCAGTTCCATGGCCTCTGCTTCAGTGCCTGCCCCTAGGTTCATGCTTGAGTTCCTTACCCTGACTCATCTTTAATGACAGACTGTGACATATGAGGGAAAGCCAAATAAACCCTTTCCCCCACAAATTGCTTTAGGTCAGAGTCTTGGTCACATCAACAGACAGCAAACTAGAACTAAGGGTATGGTCATTATGTTAACAGTATGCAAATTTCAGCTCAAAAGTCCTAGAGACCACCCATGGCAAACAGTGCCTGCAGTTAACAGTGCTGTATCATATCTTTTAACTCTTGCTAAAAGGTTATAACTCATCTTAGGTGTTCTTACAATACAAGACATAATAAAGAGAGCAATAGGAAGCTTTTTGAGGCCATGGATGTGTTTATAGCACAGATTAAGCAAATTATACAATATGTGTGTGTGTGTGTGTGTGTGTGTGTGTGTGTGTTAATCAGACTTTAATAATATGAAACTATTTTTAAGAGATACTTTGAATTACATTCTTAATATGTTTTAATTTTTTTAATAACCTACATAAGGTGTTACATGGAAAGTCTCCTTCTCACACACAGTGTTCTGGTCCTACTCCCCAGAGACACTCATTGTTAGAAATTTCCTATGTGTTTCCAGTTATTCCACACAGAGATAAACACGCATCAAAAAGAACTCTTTGAGCAATTCCATTTTCATATAAGTAGGTTTTAAAATACTTAGGTTTTTCAACCTGACTTAGTATACACTATGGTATTCTGTTTGAGCCCCCAATTACAATGCCAAGTCCCCAGACTGGCATCAAATTTAAGTAAAATCCAATCCTAGCAACAAGATCTCGGGCTGGGGAAGCAACTCAGCTGCAAGAGTACTAGCCCTACAAGTACAAGGACCTGAAGGAAGTCCTTATTAACTAACTTTTAAAAATGCTGGGTACGTACCTGGCACACACTCGTAATCCCAGCCCTCAGGAAGTGGAGGCAGTGAATAGCTGGAATTTACTAGCCAGCCAATGTAGCGTACTTGGAAAGTTCCAGGTCAGTAAGACCATGTCTTAAAAAAAAAAATAATTAAGGTGGACAGCCCCTAAGGAATGGCACTCTTCATGACCTCTGGTCTATACATGCACACATGTGCACCTTCACAGACATGAATATACACACACAGAACAAGGCCCCAAAGGAGCTATAAAGATGATAAAGATGTGTTGTCCACTAAACTTTCCAAAGAGAATTCGGGAGCAAACAGAGTAAGTTCCAAGGCTGGAGGCATGTGACATCAATAGTGTGTGGTGTGATGTGTCAGGGAAGGCCCTCAAACACATGGAGTTATTTTGGCTAAAAGTAAATGGAATCTAAAATTAACACATTTTTATTTATTGATTGATTCACATATACACTTATTTATATATTCATGCATACATTTATAGTCATATAAATGTTTCTGGGATGCAGATAAGAGGGAAGGTACTTACCTATATGTACAAGGTCCTAGGTTTAATTTCCAACACCACAAAAAAAAAAAAAAAAACCCTATAATTGTTACTTTAATGAAAGCCCAAATATTTAGCCAGAGCTGAAACACTGTAAGAAGCTATTCACTTACTCTGTTTATTGGCTCTGCTAATAAATTGATAATCAAGAGTTATTATTATTGGTAAGAAATTATCAATATTGGCATTATTACCAGTAATAGTAGTAATCAAGAGTCTCATTCGGAGAGAAGAGCAGAGCACAGTACACATTAGCTTGTTACCTTTCAGTCCAGCATGTATGGTCTTTCTCTGAGCAGGAAGAATCTCTCACACGTGTTTTCCCCTTAAACTCACTTTTTGGTATCCATTCTTACAGAAAATGTCTCCTTTGTCTTTCAGGCCATTCTGACCTATAAGACTGACCCAGCCATGAGAAAAATGTTGAATCATCTATATTTCTATATCATGCCTGTATTTAATGTTGATGGATACCATTTCAGTTGGACACATGTAAGTTGCTCTGCATAGGTCATAAGAAAATGATGAGCCAGGAAAGGAGTTTGCTGGTCAGCCCATTACCAATGAATTCAAGAAACATAAGAAATCACTAGCCCACCTAACCTATTCAGTAAGCCTATAACGATAACCCAAGGGAGATGGAGGTGAAAATTACCAAAATACATTGTATCAAATTGTTTAAGAAAACAAGAGTCAAAAATATAGGAGACACCAGATGGTGTTAGAAGGCAGAGCATGAGGCTGGATCTGGGCTAATCCTCACCTCTGTCTTCTCCTAGCTGGTCTATGCATGGAGACCCAAAGTAATATGATGCCTTTATCCCGTAAGCAACTAAAATGCATATGAATATCCTTTGTGCCTGTTGATTTTAACTCTCAACATGACACAACCTAGAGTCACGTAAGATCTAGAACAGGTTGACCTGTGGGCTTGTCTGGGGGGTTATGGTGGTAATAACATCACGTAAGAAGACCTAGCCCACTGTGGGCAGCACTGTTTCATGGTCTCATCCTGAATCGGATAAGAGAAGAGAAAGAAAAGTGCTAAACAAGCAAGCAAGGATGAACTTATTCTCTTCGCTCAAGGAGACTAGCTGCTTGATATTCTGCCTTGATTTCCACCAAAATGACAGACTGCAGCCTGGAATTGTAATCCAAGAAAATCCTTTCTCCCCTGAGTTCTCCTTTGTCGGAATATTTTTATTACAGCAGCTGAAATCAAACTAGAACACCTTTTAAGCACCTTCTTCTCTGCCTGATGTTTTAATCATGTCCAGGATCGATTCTGGAGAAAGACCAGGTCAAGAAACTCTAAGTTTCGCTGTCGCGGAGTTGATGCCAATCGCAACTGGAAAGTGAAATGGTGCGGTAAGTAGGAAGTAGCTGGGGTTTCAGAACCTGGAACCCCACGGGTACTGGCTGCACAGGACTCCACTAGGAGGCAGATGCATGTATGCTTGTGGATTTTAAGCAATACGAGTAGATAAATAAATAAATGAAAAATAAAAAAAACATGGGAGGGGTTGGAGAGATGGCTCAGCGGTTAAGAGCACTGGTTGCTCTTTCAGAGGTCATAAGTTCAATTCCCAGCCAATGAGATGGCTCACACCATCTGTAATTGGATCTGATGCCCTCTTGTAGTGTGTCAGCAACAGGGTGCTCATATACATAAAATAAATAAATCTTTTTTTAAGAAAAATGTAGATAAGAACACTCTGGCTATAATTTGCAAAAGAAAGTAAAAAGAGAATTTGATATGTAAAAGAAAATCAAAGTTTTGAATTCATCAATGTAATCCTGAAAATCGAAATTTTAAACACAGATAAAAGCTTGAGAAATACTTGCCATTGATAAAACTAAGTCATGTCTCGCTGTGTGAACTGGTTCAGTGTTTCCGTAAACACTGTCAGAACAGTACTAACGCTGACATCACATCTACAGTGAGCAAAGCTGGCTGGAGTCCACCACCCTGCCACTAATTCCTTTACTGGACACGTACACTGGAAAGAGATTTCTCTGCATTCCACACCATTATTTCTCATACAGGAGGAGAGTGTCATTTTATGAAAGGAATCCTTTCGCAGAATAAAGGAGGTAGGCGGCGATTGGGAGGGAATAAGAAACTCCACTGGCTGGAATACTTGGAGCAGAAACAGGAAGAGAAAGAATCATTCTGTAAGAGGTATTGGACAAAGTTGCCCGCTTGCAGAATCTATAATTAAGTCTTTCAAAATACAGACCATAGAAATCCATTCATTCTACCATGTGTGGAGTCTGTATGAGAAGCCAATGCCCCATTCCATCAGCATCAGACAGAGCCTGAACTCAGGCTGTTTCCACCCATCCTTCCAGACAATAGCCCTCAATCAATCAGAACTGGTGAATAAGAACACAAATTGCTGATTAAAACAAAAACCCATGACCTCAAATTATGGCAGACATGATCTGATTCTGAGCAGTGATGTAGATGACTCTCTGTCATCTGGAAGCTGTGACACCATTCATGAGATTCTTGAAGGAACACAGGTAAAATGACTAACTCCCTCCCGTACATACATCCATGTAAACACCACTGGCCTTCCTCCTCACTTCTAGAACAAGGTCAGTTAGCCCCTGAACCTTAAGCCAACTGCTGGACAACTTGCTTTTGTTGTGTGATATAAGCAATAGTGAAATGCGCTGCGTTTGTGGAGAAAAGAGCACATTGCATGAATACTCTGTGGTAGGATAGATGGCATTTTAGAGATGCAAATTATTTTCTCCAAACTAGGCTAAGTGGGTGTGTTCCTGGTAAGTCTCTTTGAGTATTTGCAGCACTCCTCCCTCATTTGGCCTCCAGTAGATGGGCATTAAAAGAAGGGGTTTTCAGATCTGATTACGCTCGTGAGGGTGGGACCCTCAGGAATTGAATTACTGCCCATACAAAGGTCAAAGGAGTTTAAATCCCTTTCTTCCATGTAACTTACAAGGCTGCCCCAATTAGAGAACAAGTCCTCACCAGACACTGGAGTATCTATAGCTGAAACTTAGCCTCTCTACCCTCAGAACTTTGAGCAACAAATTTCTATTTATAATTTACCCAGTTTGGGATATTTTGTTCTAGCAACCAGAGTATACTTAGATAGTCCTTCAATCTTCTAATTTAAAAAAAAAAAAAAAATGTGTATGTGTCCTTGTCTGTGTGAGCATCTGTGCATGTGTGTGAGAGAGTATGTACTCTCATACACACTGAAACCAGAAGAAGGCATTAACTATCCCCCTCTGCAGCTCTTCCAAATGTGGGGCTAGTGTTTTCTCAGCCAGGTTAGAATTTAGCAAGCCCCAGCCATCCTCCTGTCTCTACGCTTTCTTAGAGCTGGGCTTGTTGAGTGAGTGCTGGAATATCATCTCCAGTTTTCCCAAGTGCTCAGCAAGTGCTCTTAGTGTCTGAGACATTTCTCCAGCCTCTGCTATGTTTTCTTTTAGTTCCCATTCCATTTTCTCTGGTGGGGCTATTTACTGTCCCAAAACTCTATGGATGTTCCAATAGTTGCATAGTCACATGTATGTAATATCCATTTGTATATCATGTGTATACCACAATCACCTCAGTACACAGGAGGGGAAAGTGATCCGAGTAACCCTAGCCAGCAAGCAGCTCTGCCTACGTAACGCTAGACTGTTGATTATATTCCATTACGGAGTAAGGTGAGCCTTGCCGCTCTTTGTTCTTTCTTAACCCAGTCTGTTTCCTACACGCATTGTCCTGCTTGATTTCCGTGTTTCCATTGCAGTCTCTACTAGATGTCTTTTGGTTCTACTTATTTTTTTTTAAACCACTCAGTTCTTTTTTTATGATTCAACACTCAGGACATAGAAAGGATTATATCAAACTTCACTTGCAAAAAATAGACTGGTGTAAATAATGTGCAAATGCAGGCAGCCAGGCTAGGACCATCTATAGGTCGTCAGATCTCTGCAGTGAATTCAGTTGATCTGAAGACAGGGATTCACAGCCTGCCTCCCTCTCAGCCTCAGGTTTATCCCACTATGGCTTTGTACTTAATTAATGAGCCAGGGAACCATGCTGAGGGAACTACTGTAAGATCAGGAGTGTGAAGTATGACTTCCCTGAATAAACTCCAAATAAGCATCCTTAACACAAATACCCAGGACCAGCAAAAATGCGCCAGAGCCAATACCAAGCTGAAAATGCAACTGTTTCTTTCTCCCTCTGTCTGTGGGTCTTGGGTGTAAAGAGCAGAAGGTAAGACTTCCTACAAACATCCTGCAGACTCCTGCGTGGTACTGGATATGCTTTAGAGCAACAGAGTGGCTAGAACAGCTTAGAGAGAACGTGAGGATGCAGGCACACCTTTGTAATGCTTCACAGCTCCCCAGGGGACCTTGGGGGCCTGGAATGAATATGTCTTTGCAAGGCTAGCAGAGGGGCACAAGCCAGAAGAGTGATGCAAACTGGGAGCAAGTATATACTACCTGTGTTGTTACCCTCAGGGAGTTCCTGTGCTTTCCTGTTGCTGTGCACTCCCTTTAGAGTGTGCCATGAGCATCCATCTTCCCACATTGGGACAAATCCAAAGAAAGTGTTCAACTCCTGAAAGCTTTAACCCCTGAAAAATAAAAGTATTCTTAAACATGCATTTCTACTTAGAAAAACCTACAGGAGAATATGATTACAAATCATATTTCTAACAAGGGAGCCATATTTGTATTACAAAGACTGATGTCTGTAACATTGGAATTTGTATCTGTAATATAGAAGACTCATGTATAAAGACTTGTGTCTACAATATAGACTTAAAGGATAGATAGTACTTATATCTATAATACAAGCGCTCGTGAATAAAATATAGAACTCATATCTATAATGTAGAACTCATCTATTATATAGGAGCTTATATAGATAATGTAGAGACTTGTGTTTTATAAAGGACTCATCTATAAATTCACCAACACATGAGACTCACAGTGCCCAGGATAAACCCAAGCAAAGATAATGCAGAATGCTGGCCCACTGAGCATCATCAACCAAGAACAACAGATTATGGAGATCTACTAACATGAATAAAGCTAGAGATCAGTATCTTAAACGAACCTCTAAAAGGGAAACGTATTTCCAGTCTTTCATACACCAAATTTAAAAATCAACTTTTATCAGGGATGTAGCAAGACAGAGGGAAGCATCTGTGGGCTTGAGATAGGAAAAGAGCCGGGCACTGCAAATAGGTAAGACTGGGTTAGTAACTTTGTTATGTAACTTCCTATGGCTGGACTCCCAAGGAAGGACCTACAGGCATCTCCAGTGATGAGTTTCTGTCATTTCTGGGAGAGAAGGCAGAGGAACATCTTCATAATATATGTCTTGCTATTAGGCAAACAGGAAGGAGGAGGAGCTTTTCTTCCCCCCCCCCCCAACTTCCTTAACTGTCTTTACTCATCAGTCCTTCAGAGTCGAAGGAAGCGTATCCTGGTCTCTTATGCCATAGTGAACTTTTCTTTTCTTTTTTTGGCCATAAAAAGAAATGAAGCACTGACATATGCTTCAGTATAGATGAGCCTTGAAAACACTGTACTAACTGAACTAAACGAATCACCAAAGAATAATCACCATAGCATTTATATGAAGTATTCAGAACAGACAAACCCATAGAGACAGAATAGATTGCCAAAGGCTGGCATGAGGAGAGAGGGAGAAATGACTCCCACTGGGTAAATAGTTTTAGTTTTGAAGGGCTGGAAATATTTTGGAATCTGATAGAGTTGGTTACTATGAATATAGTAAAAGCCATTGAACTGTATGCTGTTAAGTAGTTAGCTTTATGGTATATGAGCTATAGCACTATACAAATGAACAGTGATAGTTATAAAAGATTTCTTAATTTCTATTCAGGAGCATGTAGGCATTTATGTAAATATAGTCTCTTTTCAGAATACTCATTTACCTAGTATTATAAACTTACATGTAAGACAGAAATAACTGTGGGTTGTTTGTTTGTTTGTTTTGGGGGGGTTGTTTTTCTTTAGAATTTATTGGTATGTGTTCTGTCAAAAAATGAACTGGTTTTAGAAATGCAGCTGTCTTTTTTAATTGAAAAAATATATGCAGATATATTGATAGATCATCTAGGGTGAAAATAGAAACCATCACAGGCTGGTGGCCTCTAACCAGCACCTGTGAAATAACAATAGAGGCCACTGGCTGACTTCCTAAAAGTCTGGTTCCTCCAGCTGGGGGAACTGGCTTCTGTTCTCAGAGAACTGTACTGAGAACCCTAAGTGGCATTGCTCTGAAAATATAAAGAATCTCAGAGACTAAATCTAGGACAAGGAGACGGGGCGGGGAATACGTTGCTGAATTGTCTGTGGAGGGAATTAGGGATTAGAGATATAAAGGAGGATTTTAATCATGCTTTCCCGAAAGAATGTAAATTCTCTCTAATGTTTCATAACAGCAGTCATTGGGGGTGTTTGGCATAATTTAGTCATTCACTGAGGATCTGTGGATCTGCTATGAGAGGTTCTAAGAACATTTGGATTGGCCTCAAGATAAGCTGAGGGAGAAATTAATCCAGATCAAATGCTCAGAAGCCTAGAGCCCACAGCAAGGATGTTGGTGCCTTGGAGACTGGGAATTTTCATCTCTGGAGAGTCACACAGAAGAGCTCTGAAGAACTTTGGGTTAAAAATGTGAAAGATAAATGAGATGATAAACAGACCTCAGGTCAGCTGTCTGTTTGGTAATGCTTCTGGTGTATATAATGTTAATCTCATTTCAGATAAGATCTAGACAAAAATTAAAGGCCGTCTATGTTCTACTAGAGGCTGAAATTGTATCAGACACTCCTGAAATAAAGAGTTCATGTCTGACTTTCAAAGAACTGTCCATGATTCTAGAGAAACTATATGGTGGAGATCTATTGGCTCCTCTTCTTTGTTCTGAGACCAATTAAATGTGAAAAGGTATATTAATTACCTGATATCTTCTGTAAAAGTCAGAGAAATTTTAAAATTATAGTCTATTAAACTAAAGTCCTAAGTCTACTTGAGTTTTTATATTGACCTGAAAATTGACACCACAAGGGGATTGCTCCCTGTTGGTGGCTAACATTTATTAAGGATATCTCACATGAAAACTGTGGGGTGTGAACTTCTCATTAGCAGATAGCAAGTTAGGAAGCTTGTTCAGGAGGACTCATGAGTTAAATGCTGGGAAGTAAAATCTGTGTGTCACCTTTGACCCTGTCTGTAACCACAGGTCTAACCCCTTAGGGATAAACTTGCCAGAAATGGTCACCATGACTCTAGTGCAAAAGGAGTTAAATTAACAGGAAGCTCTGAAGGAACACCTTTGGTATCAAAAGAATAATAGAACTGCTTTGTCCAATATCTAAGACACACTAGAGAGATTGCAAATGTGTAGTAAGAGAGAAAAGACTAGATTTCCCCAGTTGCTATGAAATGTCTTGTCGACCCCATGCCAGTTGCTTTAGTCTACAAGTCCATGTAAAGTTAGCAATATGGTGATAAATCTTCCAAGGGAGTTGTTTTATTTTGTTTGTGCCCCTAGATGAGACTTGACACCTTCCCATAATGATGGGTATTTTTCTAGCATACATTTTCATTAAACATATGGCCCTTTAAGGCTCTGCCGGAGATTTGTGTCTGGGTCCTGCACCTGAGGACTCTCATCTGTCCTCTGGCATCCCAGACAGCAGTAGGGAAGCCAGCTAGCCTGTGGGTGGGGGTGATCAGTAAACAGCCCACACCTGCTTTCGGCTCTTCATGATTTTGATCCTTTAGATGTGTTTATAGGCAGAGATTTTATCAACGTACTTGCCACAATTCTATCCAGCCATCATTTTCCTCCACACAAACACAATTAGAATTAAATCGTCCCTTTGTATTGATGCTTTCTGTTGGCATTCTAACCATGTCTGAAGCAACTTTACCTGCCTCTAATCTTATAGAACAAACCAGTATGAGGCCACTTTCTTCTTTCCTCCCTCTAAGAATAATATTGGAGATTTTAGAGAAAAATATGTACCTTAGAGCTAAAGAGATGATCACTCAGTGGTTAAGTGTCCTTGCTGTTCCTGCAGAGAACCTGAGCTTTGTTCCCAGCATCCACGTGGGGTAGCTCATGCCTATCAATCTGGCTCCAAGAGTCTTAATGCCCTCTTCTGGCTAGTGCAAGCAAGCACACACAAACAGGCCCTCTCCAGCTTCTGCTACTGTTACTATCTGCCGTGTTAATTGGTGCTTTTAAAATAACTGCCTATTTAAAATGTCGCTCAACTGTTACTCCCTCTCTGTAGCATTCCTTGGCTCCAAAAGATATTGATAATTCCTTCCTGTGTTTCTCTAACTCAGAAAACTTAGACACATTTTTTTCAAACTTAGTTCTTTCTTCATAAGCAAAACTGAAAGAAAAAAACTGCTTTGTTTCCAAGTTTAAAGAAAGAAATTATAAAGGTAACAGGCAGGCATTTTTCTGAAAGTGGCTTTGCAATGCTTGTTTGGTGCTCAGCTCGAGGACAGGGTTTCCAATCTTAGTCTTTAAGTATGTTTTTCCACCTATTAAGGTACAAAAGACACATAAAAAATACCTTTTCTGGAAATACAGCATGGTCCTATGGAAATTTCTTTTCTTTTATAACATAGCATAGCTATGTATGTGAACAGAGAGGGTGGTAGAATCAAATTTGAAGAGCGCAGAGAAAAGGGCAATATTGTACACTGCACCTTTTGACTAAACGTGGAATTCTTTTAGAAATGTATTCTGTCGTGGAACTCAAGTGTGAGAACTTACAGATGGACAAAGATATTCACTGTGACACTTAACAATAGCAAGAGATTAGAAAGAGCTCAAATGCCTATCATTTTTAAGTCGTTTTAAAAAAAACAAAATCCCAGCCATCGGATTTTACCAATGAAGACTCAGGAGCCAGAATCTGTGATGAAAGCCGGCTAACTCAGAGAGGCAGAGAAAGCACCCCCTGACCTTCCTACCCCACCAACGTCCCTTCTTCTCCACACCCTCTTAAATGCCCTTCAACTAAAAGACCTCCTTTCTGTTTACTTAAGGTAAACGCTGTTGGCCATTGCTTGCCCTAGGGTTGTGTTATAAAGTTCACAGAAAGCTCTTAGATTAAAGGTGTGTGCTAGGACTCAGCCACAGCACAATATCCAGTTCACAATCTTGGGGTTTACAATGTGATATCCTGCAACAATTTTACTCATTAAATTACGCTCAGTTTCCTAGTAAGAGGGTTAATTGTGGCTGCCAACTGGAGCACATCTAAAATAACCAAAACCCAAGTAACTGGGCACCTTTGAGGGATTTTCTTGGCTGTATCATTTTAGATGGAAGATCTACCCTAAATCTGGGCCACTCCTTCTGGTGGCAGCCTACATTCAGGGACATGGAAGAAGGAAGGCTTTGCTTTTTGATAGTTTGCCCTCACTCTTACCAGCAAGCTCATCAGAACTGTTCTTGAGACGCCCCTTGGCTGGTGTTAGAACCTTCAGGATTCCAGTCGACTGAAAATTGTCAGCTAGCTAGAACTATCCCGGGACTCCGACACCAGACTGGGACTGCTGTGATATCTAGCATCCTAGAGCATTCCATTGGGAGACAGCTATCATTAAACTACATCTAAACGCGCGCGCGCGCGCGCACACACACACACACACACACACACACACACACACGCACGCACGCACGCACGCAGGCGCACTGTGCCCATTCAAACAAAGCAAAACGAAATGGTTACCATCCAGTGAATGCTATTCTTCGGCTTATCAGCCACAGTGCGCCCTTCCTAACTCTCACTCAGAGATTCTAGTGTCTATGGTTTCATATATCAAAGAATAGGCATTATAGTTCAGATATGGTTTGCATCTGTCACCCAAAACTTCCTATGTTGGAAGCTTCCACCTCAATGTGACAATACTGAGGTAATGGGACATTAAAGATGTACGATGTAGTGAAAAGTCACGGGGGCACTGGAGCAACTGTCCTTAGGATGAAATGAGGTAGCTGGGACTCCTGGGACCTCTCAGGAGGATTCTTATAAAAGAGCAAGCCCGCCGGGCAGTGGTGGCGCATGCCTTTAATCCCAGCACTTGGGAGGCAGAGACAGGTGGATTTCTGAGTTCGAGACCAGCCTGGTCTACAGAGACCAGCCTGGTCTACAGAGAGTTCCAGGACAGCCAGGCTATACGGAGAAACCCTATCTCGAAAAACGAAAAAAAAAAAAAAAAAAAAAGAGCAAGCCTGCCTCCTACCTGGCTCTAGCATCTTGTCTCAGCACACTATGATGCCATCATGTGACCTAGTCATGTTACCAAAAGATTTCTCACAAGAGACCAAATCAAGGCAATCAAGGCAACAAACCCCTTCTTGGACTTTGCACCTCCAAAGGTATGAGCTTAATAAACTGCTTCTCTTCAAAGAAGCGGAAAGAGGAGGAGGAAGGAAACAGCAATTATCTGTGGGGGGGGGGGGAGAAGACGTTCTCACTTAGAGATATAATAAAGAAGCTGATCTTTTAAAAAATACGCCCATAGACTATCCATGATATAATACAAAAAAGAAAGACAAAAAAAAAAAATGTTTGTTTTCTAAGGAAAAGCAGTGGATGCCTACGGGATGGAAAGAGGATTTTATGTGACCACGGACATCCCATGGCCATTCAAAACGGTACTCAATTAATAAAGTCTGTGATGTTTGAGAAAACTATAAATAAAAGCAATGTGCTACGACTAGTTAAAACACCTTTTCCTCCTCTCATTGGTCAGCTGACTTAGTTTGCGTTAGGAAGACCGGGTGGGGCTAAAAGATGCACCTCCTAGGCCTGAAAGGAAATTATACTGCATTCCTTTGCCTCGCTCCACTCTTCCTTGCCCTCACTCACTAACCTCAGCAAATATGTATGAGATGATGCCTGTGTATAGTGTGGTATGGGACCAGCATACACTTACAAAGAAGGTCTGGCAAGTCATTCTAGCTTACATAATTGTAAGACAAAAATTCCAGAGTGCTCCACAATAAAAAGCAGGGGGCAGTGAGATGACCCAGCAGGTAAAGGTATTGCCACCAAGCCTAATGACCGCTACTGATGCTTACATCCCAGGAATCCACATGGTAGAAGGAGAGAACCACACGGTCCTCTGACCTCCACATGTGCATACACAAATGAAACAAACATAAAATACTTTAATTAAGAAAAAATACTCATACAGTTCATTTACTATCCCTAGACTTAAGAAGGTTTCACCAATGATGAAATAGTCATAGCATTCAAAAATATTGCTTCCTTCCCACTTTATTTATTAATAGCCTGGGGTATCTCTATTTTATTTGTACTTATTTTTAAGGTATGTCTGCATGCTAGAAAACAACATTATTCAGGCTCCCATGCAAGCTCTTGCCTTTTGTTATGACCTTAAATTACAACAACTGACTTAGAAATGCAACTAGAAATTGGATGTGCTGGACTAAGAGAGACCTTGCTGCAAGGCAGGTTGACTCATCGGACAGACATTTACTGAAGCCCCTGCTGTGAGCTGAACAGGATGCCAGGAATGCAGGAATACTCCATATTCAGTCTTAGGACATAGTGGTCCTTCAGCACTGAAAACAGTAGCATCTCTCTAGCCCAGGACATGGGAAGAGAGGGTGGAAATGCTGCAGGCTAGGAGCTTTTGTTTGCAAGACCCTACTCTTTAGAGCAGTTTTCAGAGAACAGAAAAATTAAGAGGAATATGCAGGGATTCCCCAAGTCCTTTTCCCCTCATACATGCACAGAAGCATTGGGTAAGCTTGTGTCAATCAACAAACCCACAACAACAAATACCCATCCAAAATCCATGGTCTCCATTAGGGTTCCCTCTTGAGGGCTTTGAGAACTGTATAACAACAATTACCCTGACAATTGTATCAGCAAAGTAGGTTCACGTCCCTAAAACTCTGTGTGTACTACAAAGAATCCTCAGGTCCCTGGCCCCTCAAATCACTGATGCACTCGTGGTTTCCATCGTGGTCCAAAATGCCATCTTGAAATCTTCCCTCACTACCTACCAGGAATGTTCCAGAAGATATCAAAGCTCACAGGTGCTCAAGTCTTTTATACAACACCCAGCATGTGCAGGTGCAACAAAAGGTGCAACCTATGCAATCTTTTTATGAATCTTTTATTCTTTTTGTTTTGTTTTGTTTTTGTGATGGAGTTGGACTATGTAACCCAGGCTAGCCTTGGAGATTTGGCCAAGGCTAGCCTGGCCTTTGGCCTTTGGCCTTTGCCCCTTGAGTGCTGGGATCCCAGGTATGTGCCACCGCTGCTGACTTCCTACATATGTCAAAATGATCTCTAGATTAGTTATAATACTACATAAACGTTATGCTGTCTTGAATAGGGAATAATAAGAAAAAAGTCTGTACATGTTCAATACCAGTACTTTTTTTTAACAATCTTGAGCCACAGTTAACCAAATGCAAAGATGCAGAACCCACAGATAGTGAGATACGACAGTGGTCAGAGACACATGATATATATAGCCTTCCAGGTTTCTTAAGGCTTATTTTTAATTTTAAATATATGGGTACTATTCCTGTATGTGCACTGTTTGCATGCCTGATACCTGCAGAAGCTAAAACAGGGTTCTGCATTCCCTGGAACTAGAATTCAGACAGTTGTAAGCTGCCATGTGGGTGCTGAGAGCCAAACCTGATCCTCTGCAAGAGTAGCCAGTGCTCTTAACTACTGAGCCACCTCCCCAGCTTCCTAGTGCCTTTCTTTTAAGAACATGTCTTGGTTTTGTTTGAAAGCTCATCCCATTTCGTATGGTAAGTTACATTCTGCTTTCCAGATGTGCCATAGTTCATCCTTTAACTACCGAAAGATGACATAGTTGCTTCCAGGTTTAGGCAATCATGAATATAGCTCCTGCAAATATCTGTGCACATGTTTTTGTGTTAGAAACAGGCTCTCAATTCCTTCAGATACATTCCAAGTGATGTGATTGCTGCATTTAATTTTGAAAAAAAAAACTAACAAATTGTTTTTCCAAACACCTACAACTCTCTGTATTCCCACTAGCAATGAGTTCGGTGTTGGTATTATGGACTTTGGTCACTCTAACTAGTGTGTAGCTCACTACCGCCACGGTCTTAATTTCCCTGGTGACAAAGCAAAGAACATCTTTGCATGTGCCGACTTGAATATTGATTGATACATATTTGGGTGAATTATCAAGGTCACTCTCTCATTTTCTGATTGGCTTATTTTCTTCATATCCTCTATCAGAGATCTATAAATGTTCCAACATGTGACTTACCTTCTTATTCTCCTGGCATTGCATTTCAGATTTTTAAAATTTTAATGAAGTCCTACTCAGCCCATATTTATTTATTTCATGAAACCATGCCTTAAGTGTTGTATTTTTAAAAAAAAAAAAAAATCATTGCTATAGCCAACATTATCTAGGCTTCATTCTATCAAATTCTTGAAGTTTTACACTTCCAGATTCTGCATTGTACTCTATAATTCATTGTGCATGGATTTTTATGTACGATGTGAGGTCTTGTGTTTAGGTTCTTCCATTTGCATATGGAAGTCCAGCTGTTCCTGTATCTAACGATAAAAAGACATCTCCATGCCTGACAAGTAACTTTTGAGCTGAGCCTTCCAGGCATGGGAGGAATCGGCTTCAACCCATAACATAGAAAGGAAGAGTGGGAAGAAAGATGAGGTGGTGTGAGGGGGGATAACAGCAAGCACAGACGGGTGAGGGTAAGGCCACAGCTACTCATGGCTGTGTTTAAGAGGACATGAACCTGGAACGGTCAGTACACAGGGGCTTGACACCATGCTCCAGAGCCAACACTCATGTTGCCCATGAGGAGCCAGTTAGAGAACCTTCTGTGGGGCTGAGACAAATAACATTACTAGTTTAGAAGTAGTGTGTAGAAAGGTATGAAGGGTGGATTGGACTTTAAGAAGCTTATAGTAATGGGGGCACCAGTTGACTATTGTCCAGGGGAGAGATGATGAATGTCAAAGCTACAGTGGGATCAGAAAAGAGGGAGAGACAGTGGAAAAGGAGAGAATGGAAACCAGTGTCTGACTGATGGGGATGCTGGGGATGAAGGCATCACCCAGGGACTGACGGATAGAGGTGAAGAGGATGAAGACATAGCATCACTTAGAGAGTTGAAGAAGATTCAAGATCATTAGCCACAAAAGGAATTTCCTCGCATATCTGGTTAAGAAGCTTAAGTGGAAGTAAAAGAATGTAAGTAGAAAAGAGGAGGGGTGTTAAGAATTTAAGAGAAGGATCCTTTACCCTGAATCCCATAAATAAAATCATTTATTTATTTAGTAAATGTGGTAAGGGCAGCACATGGGACCCAGGAAGCAGAAACATGAGGCACAGGAAATGAGAAGCCATAACTCCTTCTATCCAGAGAGCTGACAGTGGAAAGGCCATGTTTATATTATATATGATAAATGCCATGTGGGAACAAATGAGGGATGGTTACAATGTATATCAATACCCCATGTGCTGGAACAAACCAGGCAGCATCAAATAACACCAGAGTCTTCCCTTCCAGTCTGTATCTCTCTGGCCTGACGGTGTGACAAGGCTATACACACCAACAGCAGAGGAGAGAAATTATCTCCTTTTCCAGCTCCTCAAAGCCCCCTGTATAGACTGTGTGCCTTGTGGTTCCTTCGTCCACATTCAAAGCTGGTAGCCTAGTACAGCGTGTTGTCTCTTTGACGGCAACTCCCTTACATGGCTTTCTCCCTCTTATGCAGATTCTTGCGATCACACATAGGGCATGTCCAGCTACTCTCAGATAATCTCCCTAGATTAAAAATCTGTAATTTAGAATGGCTATAAAGTACCTTTTCCATATCTACTCACGTATATAGGTTCTGCCAGTTGGGGCCTGACAATCTTTGGGAGGTCACTATTCAGCTTATAGTAATAATGGGTCTGGAGGAAACCTAGCCCCTTTATTCTGAAAGTAGCACTGAGCCACTGTAAAGTGTTAAGCACAACGTGGCAAGAGATACATTTTAGTAAATGTAACTCAGGACTTCAAGGATGCAGATTGAAAAGGAGTCTGAAGTCAAGAGCGCTCGAGAGAGATATTTAGCTAAGAGGTTATTAACCAGGATAGGGAGATGGACGGAAGTTAAGACCGTATTACTAACAGCTTGTGGCTTGTTGAGGGCAAAGGATGGTGTTAGGTGTAAGAGATAAGATGTCATACAGAGAGAGGCAGGTCTGAAATCTAGAAGACTTTGGGCAGAGAATGAAGATGGTCTAAGAAAAATTAAACTTTGCTTGCAAACTAAGGTTTAGGATGCAAGCCATTCTTGGAAGCTATCTCTAAAACAGAATTCAACTAGGTAATGCAACTCTTACAGAGTTCAGGTTTATCTTAAAATCATTAAAACCGAATTTACAAATATATTAAATTCTTACGATCTTTTTACCTAAACTGGGACCCATTCCATTAGCCTAATGATGAACTATCAAAGCTATTTAAAAAAAAAAAAACACCCTAACCACCACTCCCACAGTTCTAACTTCCTGTTTTCCTTCTGCACACACAGAGAGTGATGAGAGTGTATTCCTTAGTCAATGCCAAAATGTACTGTCTCAGCTTTCCTTCCCCTTTCACAGGAGTGTGTGAGAACAACTCCTGTGATAAATTCTCAAGATAAAACAGCATAAATGAATTACCTTGTTTTAACAATATATCTGAGACCAAAAACCACACCTTGAGGGAGGAAAGATTTATTTTGGCTCATGACTCGAGGGTACAGTCTAACATGAAAGGTATAGCAACTGAAGCACAAGGCAGCTGGTCACGTGGTATCCGAAGTCTTACTCATCTTATTTTGTTTTTATTCAGCCTGTGGTTCCAGCCTGTGGAGTGGTGACAACCACATCAAGATAGGTCATCTGTCCTCAGTTAAACCTTTCCGTAACCTCCTGAAGACACCCAGAAGTATATTTCCATGGTGATTCTAAAATCCAGCCAGATTAACAGCAAAGAGTAATCATTATGGAAACCAAGCCAATTGTTTAAAACGATCATACATCACAAATAACTGTCACAAGACATCCCCCTGACAGTATCAACCCCTTAAACTCTTGCCACAGGAAGAACATGTGATTTGGTTCCCATGTCCACCAGGACAACGCAGCCAGGGCAGTGTAGTCTCTGATGGGTCATCAGAACCGTTTAGTGGTCCAGTTGTGACAGGAGCCCGGTCTCCCAGTTCAGCTCATTGCTGTTTCCCTCCCTTTTCCATCTTCCTACCTCATGTTCAGCCTCCACCTGACTTTTTTATCCGCTGGGACTAGGGGCCACAGAAGCAGCAACACTCCCCTACCTTGTCATTCACGTATGTATAGTATGTGTGCGTGTGCTCCATCCACGGAGCCTCTTTTCTGCCATCACAGTTTCCCACATATCCTAATTCCACCCCTGCTCTCCTCCCTTCCTCCACGCTCCCTTGCCCTCAGTCTGCACTGCACCTGTATCATCTGGTCCTCCCATTTCCTCATATGCGCACATCTTGATTTCTTTCTGAACTTATGAGGTTCCTGTAGGGTTTCACATCTCAGTACTCAAAGCTAAAAAGGCGATGTACGATATGGAAGTTCAGTGGTTCCGGGGCGTGTGCTGTGTTTGACAAAACAAACATCCGTTTGCTCTGCACTGCAGAGATCTGTTAATTTATTCTGCTGTTGTTCTGGATGTGAAGATGCAAAAGCAAACACTGTCTCTGTATCAGAAACAAAAGATTAGTTCCCACAAAGCAAGGGGAAACGGATAGCTTTTATGTTATCAGTTCCTAAAACATTACGAGCAATGTACCGGTGCTCTTGCTCCTTCCTAGGAGAAATGTGCTCGCTGTGTTCTGAGCCCCTTTGTTGTGCTTGCGGTTTTTCTCTGAGATGCTGTGTCCTGGTGCTTTAGCTTTTCCCATCTTCCTCTTCCACGGTGCAGCCAGCATTTCAGATCAGAATCTGTGTAATTGAGGCCAGATCTGGACAGGGCTCTTCAAATAATGTGTATCCAGCAGAGCCACATAAAATCTCAAGGGGGCTTAGCATTCGATAAAATGTGTGAACTGTTTCTTTACATTTTAGCAAAGCCTAAATAGTGTCTGCAGAGCACTATAAATAATATTAGGCCTGTTTTAGTGGTCTTATTTCTACCTGAGTTAATTTATTGCCACTTTAGAGAGCCAGCCATCTGAATTCTGGTTTTATTTTGTAAAGGTAGGGTTGGTATAAGAGATGAGTAAGACAAAAATTCAAGATAAACACCGGCAAAAATAATCTTGAACGTAATATCCTACTTTGCTGCTGAATCAATACTTAATCTGCAGTAAATAACATTGGCGGGATGCCAATCCGTAAAATAAACCATAAAATGCTATGGAATACTCTAGCAGCTAAAGTGCTTCTCAGGCAAACAACACTAAGCTAAAGTACTGCCCTCCTTAATGCAGTTTAACTTGTGTGTCAGAATAATGAAATAAAAAGCTTTTTCATTTTGTTGTATGCTCAATATTAATCAAACGCTGTGTTAGGTCAAGTAAGGTGATGTGAATCTATGCAGTTGTGATGCAGGGCTTTGGGTTTTATGACAAAGTACGGTTAATAGTGTATAAACACATAACGACACCTCAGCTGATCCAGTGTGAGGTTTGAAGAAGGTACTGGCAGGCGGTTCGGCTCAAGCCTTCTCCCTGCACCCCTGACATTACAATACCCAAAGTTTGGTTCTGCACTGTTTTCTCTTCTATATCGGCATCCATCCTGTAGACTATCATCTCTTATATCCTATCACTCCCAAATGTAAACTTCTAGCTTACAAGTTCTCCCAAGCTATCCTGTAATCTCATAAAGGGACAGGGGAGATAGCATAGTAGGTAAAGAATCTGCTACACAAGGTCAAAGGCCTGAGTTTGGATCTCTAGTATAGACACTTACAACAAGGCCCAGTGGATACATGCCTGTAACGTTGAGGACACACAAATGGATGGTTACCCTAGAACTCAGCCAGATCAGTGAGCTGCAGTTTCAGTGCAGAGCGCACTCTCTCTCTCAAGAATTTAGATGAAGAGCTATTGAGGAAGATACCCAAGGCTGACCTCTGGCTTTCACATGCACCCCATGTATTTATGTCCATACAAACACATGCAGACACCACTCACAAGCAGATGTATGCTTGACATCTTCTCTAGAGATGGTGTTAGATGTCTGTTAAAATAAATTCCAAAATTTTTCATTGAATAGCTGATCTTCTCTTTGCCAAATTTGCACTTTCCAAAACCATTCTTCCAGTTGTTCAGATCTAAAAATGATAAACTAAAATTTAATATTCCTCATTTTCCTATTCTCTGCATCTAAATCATTTTGGTTGTCATTGTTGCTGCTGCTGCTGTTGTTGTTTTCCTTTCAAATTGCTCTGCATTCCAACCACTTCTGAGCATTTGCATTACTACAACCTGGCCCATGTCACCTGGGTTACTACAGGAGCCTTCTACCTCATCCCATAGCACCTTTCCTGACTTTCCAAATACCCTGTCACTCACACCACCTACAAATGAGCGAGAGAGAGAGAGAGAGAGAGAGAGAGAGAGAGACCTTTGAAAATGTCAGATGATGTTACTGACTCAACATGCTGTAGCGGCTTCTCATTCTTCTCCACCGCAGGATTTGTCCGTAGACATCACATGATCTGGGATACCACCATCTATTTCTACACTAACCTCCCATTTAGTACCAGCTCTACTGGCAAGGTGCATGTCCACAAGGAAACTTTTCCTAGATGTTTCCCTTGCTCAAACCCTCTTCCCAGACGCCGTGGCTGATTTCCCATGTGTTCTACAAGTCTACTCAGAAGCCGCTGTTGCTGAATACCCTCGTCACCAGCTTGAAAGTGACAACTTGCATTCCCAGTATTCCTGAAATGCTATTTTTCTCTTTTCTGTGACCACAAAATACAATTCTCATAATCTTAGTCCATATTAAATAACCCCTGACCCCCACACATGCACCACTTAATGTAAGTCTAGAAGGCAGTAACCCTTTTTAAGTTTGTTGATGCAGCATATGTGCACCGGAAACACTCCTGAATTAATAAAAATATTAACACTAACGTGGTAGTTGCAGATGTCATGTTCATTGAAGATAGAAATCATCCTTGAAGGAGTTAACAGTAGAAAAGAAACCCGTAAGAAGAATGAAAATGGAAGCAGAGTGAGGCTAGAAGCAAGCTTGAATAACAAGGAAGGAGATACACAAACAAGAGTCAAGTCTATGAAAATCCAGGTACAATAACCCCCTCTCCACACCTCACGCCTCCACCTCTCCCTACTGTGGTCCTGCATGCTTTCCCTTTCAAACTATCTCCTTAAAGCCTTCCTACCGGGAATGGCCCTTCTCCAGAAGCAGCCCCTCTCCACCATGCCCTTGGAAGAAGCTCTCTCGAGAGTACAACTGCACAGGTTTTCTGCTGTGTAGGAAGAAATGCAATCTGTCTGTTCTCACAAGGACAATGATTATTCCTGAAACTATAATTCTGCATTTGTTAGGAGGGAGGGAGGGGAAATCGGCGGCCATGAATGTATATGATTTGGGGTTCTTCACCTGTATACAGAGTTTATATGCTATATTTTCTTTCTGAAAATGTGAACACTTGCTAATATCCTTGTAACATGGGAAATGCTCAAGGTTTCAGATTTTTAAGTTATTAAAGAAATATTAGGTGGCAGAATATTTTCCTGAAGCCACAGGCATGTTTGAAGAAATGTTGTTGATGTAATCATGGTTGCAGTCATGTATGTCCTCAGCCATCTGTAGAGAGGAACTAGAATTACATCATGAGATCTAAAAACTAAATATTAATAGAAGTCTGTGGTTTGAATGAGAATGTCCCCCATAGGCTCAGATATTTGAACTCTTGGTCCCCAGTTGGTGACGCGGTTCAGGGAGATTGTGGAACCTTTGAGAGGTGGGACGTTACTCGAGGAAGTATACCACTGGGGACAGGGTTTGGGTGTTTGTCTCTCTTGCTTCCTGTTTTCTCTGCTTCCTGCTTACATTTGAAGATGTGAGCTCTCAGCTACAACCATTTCTGCCCCCAACTGCCATGTTTCCTGCCGTGATGATACACTTTCCCTCTGGAACCATAAACTAAAATAAACTCTTTCTACTGCAAGCATCTTTCTTCCCTCCTTTTTCTAAGGGGCAGGACCTAGGTCACCCAGGGCCACAACCAGGATCACAGGGTAGCCTGAGACATACCGAGCTGTCTGCAGACTCACAGGCACCATCCTGCCTGAGCCTTCTGAGTTGACAGAATTATAAGCATGTACCACCGTTCCCACCCCTTAAGTCACTTTTAATTATGATGTTTTATCACAGCAACAGAAAAACAATTAATACACAGGTCCAAATACTTTCCTTGTAAAGAGTCAACTTCACATATTCAACCAGTATCTGAAAGGTAGTGAAACTGTCTCTTTTTGTAAGTATTGGGGAACATTGCATGGCCCCTGGCCCCTGTCTCCAAGAGTTCACAGTCCCTAAAAGAGGGATAGATAGATAGATAGATAGATAGATAGATAGATATATCACCAGCAGTGCTATCACATTTACAGTTTTCTACAGCCAGACACAACCACTTCTAGAACAAAGTTATATACAACACTCTGTCACTCCCCATGACATTTGGGCTGTACTGTACCATCTACACTACTATAATTCAGTGTGCACAGCCCCAAGCCTACCTAGAGAAGGCTGGTGCTGGCTGGATAGAGTGAGGATGCTGTGGATGAGGCAAGCAGCTTCAGATCAAGAAGAGTGCTTTTGCTGCAGCTACCCACCTAGTGGGGACAAAGCGAGGTACGACTTCACCTGTGTCCATTGCGTAAAGGGAACATTAGCACTGACCTTGTTATAGTATCAGAGCACCCTTTCATTATTTGTTCCTGAAAAAAAACCATTATGGTTTGCTCTGCTTTCTTTATAACAGATTTAAAAAGACACCAATTCCCACCCTTTGTGTATTGAAAAACAATTAGTGTCTAGCCTCTAGAAAAACAATTAGTGTCTAGCCTCTGAAATTTAGAAGTGGCTTACAAAGAGTTCTTTTATTATCATCTCCTTTGGAAGTTTGAACAATGGGAGTGATTTCTCCTTAGTTTAGTAATTTCGGATATTTAGTTATTTAGAAGATGTTTTGATTTTCTAAGGAAATGTCAGTTGAACTTTACTCATTTTTCAAATATGAAGCAGAGGCATTATATATTACTTATGAAAATACACCCAATCAGCCATATTTTCACTTTTATAAGCCTCCAAAATGAAGTTAAAAGGCATGGCCTTGGTGACTAATTCCCCAGGTTGTATTTGATAGATACAGAGATAAAGAAAAGGGAGAAGACACAGGATTTCAAGATGAGCTATGAGCCCATGGAATGACCACACTGTCCAAGAGAGTGTTACCCCATCACAATAATGACCACAATAAAGATACAATAAAGGGAAAATGATATGTTATGAAGGAACATGAAAGACATGTGCTGCCTCTGTGTGTGTACATGTGTGTGTGTGTACATGTGTGTGTGCGTGTGTGTGTGTGTGTGTGTGTGTGTGTGTGTGTACCATAAGGTAAACTTGTGGAGGTGAGAAGAAAATTTATGGTCAATTCTCCCCTTCTACCACGAGGTGTCCAGGGTTCAGAATCAAGTCATTGGGTTTGTCAGCAAGAACTTTTTGCCCACTGAGGCATCTTGGGAGCCCCTATGAGACTCTTAATGAAGTTTTTAATTTTTGCCATTCAAAACTGAATAAACTAATCATACAGTTTTTATGGAAAAAATTCACAGTTAAGTAAAATAGAACTATGGAAAATCCCTGATATCACAATACACACTAAGATTACTCAGTTGTTAGGAAAACAATATACAAAACACGGCCGAACACACAGAAAACCCAAGAGTACATTTATACATATAAAAGATTTAAACTATGCCCAAGGTGGTAATTTGAGTCAGTGGGACAGTCATGGTGAGTGGCGCCCACAGAACTGGATAGCCATTCAGAAAAGCTGATGTCATAGCAAAATGTCACATGCGTCCTAAAATAAATCCAGAATTCTTTCAGACTAGATGGACGAACTTAAGTAGAAAATGTCTAGAAGAAAATTTAGAGAGTACCTATAATCTTTACTAACAGAAAACTTCCTCAATCAAGACAAGAAAGCCAAACTCCACTTAAGAAGAAGAGGCATAGTAATGATATAAAATTTCAGACTTCTAAATGAAGAAGGTGATGAGGTTGGAAAATTATAGTCAGGGCTAAAATGCGGTGCAGATGGAAGTCTGCACAAAATATTTTCACATATGAGTACAAAGAAAGACAAAGGGAGCTGGAGAGGTGACCAAGCACTTAAGAGCGCTTGCTGCTCTCACAGAAGACCAGTGCTCAGTTCCCAGAACCCACATTACAAGGCTCACAGCTGCCTGTAACTCCAGCTACAGGTGACCTAGCACCCTCTGCTGGTCTCCACCTGCATCGCATGTGCATACCCCCAAAACACACACACACACACACACTCACACACACACAATTAAAAATAAATTTTTTTAATAGAAAAAGATAAGCATCCCAAGAAGCCCATTTGTGAAGGACATGATTAAACAATTCAGAAAGAAACTCTATTTAAAATAAACGTGAATACAAGCATATTGGTAGTGAGGCCACCAAAAACACTTGTAGATGATTGGTGGTAAGGATTAAGGAGAAATGGTGCCCTTATCTCCGTAAGTATAAATAGTAACAATTTTAGTAAGCAGTCTGACAAAAAAATTGGAATTTTTAATTAAAATTATGTGTGAACTTTTAATTTAAATTTTTAATTGTGTGAATTTATCCTTTATATTAGTGCCCTACTTTTGTGACTTTACCCCCATCACAGAATTAGTTTTACTCAGATGTAAGAATTGCATTTGCTAATGATTTCAGTGTTGTTTACATCAGACGACCTTGATGTCCCGCCTTGCTGCAGTGCTGTTCCTCAGGGTACAGAGAGAAAAGAAGAGACAAGCAAATGTAATTCCCAACAATAGGGAAGCAAAGGACTAAATCATATAGAATAATTACAACAGAATAAATTCAAAGGATTAATGCAAGTTACTATATAAGGAATTAAACAAAATATAAGAAAAAGAGTCAAAAGTATACATATGAAGACAATTATAGATTGTGAGATATAGATATATCTATATATATAGATATAGATATAGATATATTACACATAATTGTATCCAAATGTATAAACATGGGTATGTGCATGAGTGAATGGATAAACACATTGTGTGTGTGTGTGTGTGTGTGTGTGTGTGTGTTGGTAAACCATATTGATTAAATCACTCTGTTACTAACAGGCTATTTTGGGTAAACTGAGTTTGTGATACAAGTGAAAAAACTTTTTGTGCTTTTGTGTGTGTGTGTGTGTGTGTGTGCTGAGATTAAACACAGAGTCATTTACATTCTAGGTAAGTACTGACTGAGATATACTACTGTCACCTCCCACCAAAAGCTATTTTTGCCACTGTTTTTATAAATTTGATGGCATTCTGATTCCATGTACGAGACATTTAAAAAATATATTTTAAAAGGAAAACATACATTGAAAATGAAAATATAAAAGAGCCATGATAGTCCATATCTAAACTCTGGGAAGTTGGAAGGTCAAGGAAGGAGAATTGCAGTATTCGGAATGAACCAGGGCTGCACAGTGAGTTTCAGGCTGTCTTAGGTTAGAGATTAAGACTCTGTCTCAAAAAAAAACCTTAAGAACAGAAATCACACGATCATCTTAATGGATACAGAAAGGTCTTTCATAGAGTCCAATGTCCCTTCATAGTAAAAGCTGTGATGTACTAGGCAGAAAAGAAACAGCTCAACATGGTGAAGATTGCATGCAACAAACCCTTGGCAAACATACTAAATGGGGAAACATAAAGCATTTCCACAAAAATCAAGACAAGGGTATATAATTTCTCCACTTTTATTCAATATAGTGCTAAAAGTCTTTGTGTGTGTGTGTGTGTGTGTGTGTGTGTGTGTGTGTGTGTGTTCCCATGTGTATGGAGTACCTGCTCATGTGTATGTATATGTAGAGGCCAGAAGACAACCTTGGGTACTATCCCCAGGAAGGCCACCTGCCTATTTTGAAACAAGTTCTCTTCATTGGCCTGAAACTCATCAATTAGACTAGCTTGGCTGTCCAGCCAGCCCCAGGGATCCTCCCTCTTACTGAGCACCTCTATGAGCACTAGAGATCCAGACATTCCTAAACTGTTTCTGAAGATCAAATTCAGTCCTTCCCTTCGTGAGACACGTGCTTTACTGTGTGAGCTACCACTCCCCACATTCCCAGCCCTGTGCTGGAAGTCTTAGCCAGAGCAGAAGTCAAGACAAGCAAGTAAATGTGACATGAACAGGAAAGAAAGAAGTCAGCCTCCTCACTTGCAGATTCTATACCTAAGAGATTCTAACGACTCTACTGGAAAACTCTCAGAACTGTTAACACTCAGCAAGTTACAAGACACAAAATTAACGTACAAAAATCAGCAGCTAGATACCAGTAACAAACATGCTGAGAAAGAGATGAGGAGAGCAATCTACTCCCAATCGCCTCAGAACAGACCTAAGCAAAGAGGTGAAAGACCTCTACACTGAAAGCTTTAGAACACCGAAGCAGTCGAAGAAGACACTGGATGAAAGAAAAGCCTTCCGTGCTCATGGGCTGGATAAAGATACTAAAAACACTTCTTGGAGAAAAGATAGTGTCTTCACCAGCAGAGCTAGAACATGGAGAATGAAGTAGACCCTTCTCTCTGTACAGTAACCAACTCCATATGTATCAGATGCCTTGACATAAGACTTGAGTATCTGTAACTGTTAGAACACAACATTGGGAAAATTATAGGGACCTTCTGAATAAGACCTTACTCGGGAAATAATGCCGGCAGCTGGCAAATGAGACCTCATGATGTTAAAAGGCTTCTGCACAGAGGGACACTAGTCCGACAAAGAGCCTATGGGAATGGGATTAAAGTCTTTCTTTTTTTTGGACATTTTATTTATTTACATTTCAAATGTTATCCCCTTTCCTGGTCTCCCCTCCAGAAATCCCCCATCCCACTTTCCCTCTCCCCTGCTTCTATAAGGGTGCTCACCCACCCACTCCCAACTCCCCACCCTGGCATTTCCCTACACTGGGGCATGGAGCCTTCCCAGGACCAAAGGCCTCTCCTCCTATTGATGCCCTTCTTGTGATCCTGGTTGTGTCAGAACTCCTCAGAGACCAGCTGTCTCTGGGATCCTGGGATCCTGAGATCCTGGGATCCTGAGATCCTGGGTGTGGCAGAGTTCCTGAAAGTCAAGCTGCCTCTGTGACCCTGAGTTCCTGGTGTGACCAAGCTCCTGGGATCCTGGGATCCTGAGATCTTGGGTATGTTAGAGAGCTTGGGAATGGAGTTTCCTCTGGGTGTTGTGGGACTGGGTGGATTAATCACTACTGCTACATACAGCTACACAATGGAATGTTTCTCAGTGACTAGAATAAAATTATGTATTTGTAGGAAAAATGAAGATAACTAAAGACAATCATATTCAGTGAACTAACCCAGTGTCAGAAAAACAAATAGCCTACATTTTGTTCTCATCTTTGGTTCCTAGATTTCCTATAGCCCAATAAAATAACAATGTGTAGTATAGATAAAGTGAAATTATCTAGGGAAGTGGTCTCACCCTTCCTAACACTGTGACCCTTTAGTACAGAGTCCTATGTTGTGGTGACCCCAGCCATAAAATTATTTTTATTGCTACTTCATAACTGTAACTTTGCTACCGCTATGAATTGTAATGTAAATATCTGTGTTTTACAATGGTCTTAAGCAATCCCTATAAAGGTTCATTTACCCCCCTCCCCCCACCAAGGGGGTCATGACCCACAGGTTGGGAACTGCTAGTCTAGGGGAACAAAGGATTGACAAATGTGGTGGAAGAACAGGAAAGGGGAGAATGCCCTGCACATATAGCACATACCCATATGAAACGCTTTTAATTTATTTTTTTAAGCTATCCTCATGGTTTTGTCAACTTGACATAAGCTAGAATTAGCTAAGAAAAACAAGCACAACTGAGAAAATTAATCCACCAGGCTGGTCTGTGGACAAGCCTATGGAGCATTTTCGTGGTTAATGAATGATATAAGAGGACTCAACTCACTCTGGGCGGTGCCAGTCCCACCCCTAGGCATGTGAGATTGTCGTGTACAGGAGAGCAGCCACGGGAAGCAAGGCAGTAAATAGTATTGCTCTATGATCTCAGCTTCGGTTCCTGCCTCCATGTTCCTGCCTTGAGTTTCTATCCTGCCTTCTTTCCTTGATAGAGCTGACCTGAGGGCTGTAAGGTGAATACACCCTTCTCCTCCCCAGTTGCTTTTTGCCATGGTATTTTATCACAGCAAATAGAAACCCTAAGACATAAAGAAAATGAAATGATACAACCAATGGATGTGTTTACACCACAGTCAACATGGCTTCTCTAGATACCATTCAGTCCTATCAATTCCAAAGAGATCAGTAGCAGTGAAATAAAACCAAATTTGTTACCATTTTCTGATTTACTGATTTCCCACTTTAAAATGTTTTCCTCCTTAAAATCTCTTAGGTCTTTAAATTTGCTACGAGTTGAGTGTGTGTATGAGAGAAGGAGAGAGTGTTACCCTCAGAGACCAAAAGAGGGCATCAGATCCCTTGGGGCTAGAGTAGTGGGCCATCCTACCTAGGCGCTAGGTCCTGAACTAAGTTCCTCTGTAAGAGCAGCAAGCACTCTTAACACCGAGGCCCCCCTTCAACCCCATTCTTCTAATATTTTTAAATTTATACAATTGATATATTATAGAGATAAAACATTGCTAAGAAATTAGCATTTTATCAGCCTAGCAAGTTGCTATCATTCTTTAGAATGTTCTCTCTAGATATTTTAACCATTTTGTCCATGTAATTTCACGTTTTCTCTCTTTCTACTAAATATTCATTTTCTGCCTATTTGCTGAATATTCTAGTCTAATGGCTAGTCTTTAAAAAAGGAGTTTTTAATACTGAGACTACAGGTTGCAATGTATAAAAAGTCACATAAAAATTCTAGTTAGGGGATTAAAAAGAAAATGTTCATGTTTAATATCATAATTTATATCTTATTTACATTTAAAAGAAACAATACCTGGACGCTGTTATAGCACTTAAGTTGGCTTTCCTACATCTTACCCCCATTCTAAAAGAATGGTGCATTTTGGCCTCTGACGCTCTTTGCTAGCTGTAGGGTATAACAGGCTCCTTTGCAGGCATGGTGTTCTGTGAACCGGGCCTAATTACCACTGTTGGCTCATCCATCAATACTACCTGACATATTTTTAAAATTTTATTTATTTGTGCTTCTTTATGTTTGAGTGTTCTGTCTGCATGTATATTTGCTTGCCAGAAGAACACATCAGATTCCTTTATAGAGATGGTCATGAGCCACCGTGTTTTTGCTGGGAATTGAACTCAGGACCTCTGGAAGAACAGCCAGTGCTCTTAACTGCTGAGCCATCTCACTAGCCCCTGCCTGACTCACATTTTTGTGTCTAGCCTATATACCATTGTTGATTTGTTTCACTATCTGAAACAATCCTAAACCTCAAATCTGGCCTTCTAGACTTTCTCTTCCAAGAGCTGGTGTCTCCTCTCTGAAGGCTCTCCTACACATCCTAAGCAGGGTAATTACTTCTCCCTACCTTCAAACCTAAGATATACTTTTAAAAGTAATTTCAAGAGGATCTGGTAAAGCTATTTTCACCATCTATAATTTTTCTCAGGAAATTTTCTTCTATTCTTCACAATGGTTTTTTTCTAAACTTCATCACTTGCCATCTTAATTATACATGCACTATATATGTTTTGTGCTTGCTGAGCCAAATCTCTGGACCATCAGATGATGTTCGAAGCCACTTCTCCCACCCTCCACCATGCACATGTAATCTTCATCAGCAAAACATAGGTGCTCAGGGACACCATCCGAACCACGTGCACACTCAGTAAGCCCTGCAGAAGGATGGAAGAAGGACCAGAGAAAGCACCCAGCTAACAGTAGCTGCATCCTTATGGTTGGTTCTTGCTTTATCATCATTACTTTTTCATATTTACACTATTAAAGGAGAAATTTTACTTTTGCTTATTTATGCAGTAAGGATCCAACAGAGTTTGCTCTATATAATGAGCTAGCTTTCGCCACATCTTTTACCAGGCGACCACAGTGATTTCCAATGCTGCTCTCTATTCTGGTACCAAATTCCTATCTATTCTGCCTCCTTAGTCTGATAGTCTATTCGAGTGTATACTGATATTCAGTATCATTTTCTTAATACACCTATACAGGCTGTACTACTGCTGAGATAAGCCCCTAACCTCTGCTTTTCTAAGGCTTGCCTAGATAGTTTGCAAAATTGCGGTGATCTTCTGAATGGTGATACATTTATAAAATAAGCCAGATGTAGAAAAAAAAACACTGCATGTTCTCACTCATATGTGAAACTAAAAATATTGATCTCAAAAAAAGAATTAAGTTGTGATTACGAGACACTAGGAAGGCTGGGGCAGTGAGGTTGGATATTGAGTACCAAAATACGTCCAGTAGGAGAAAACGAGAACACCATAGGATAAGTATAGATTACTGCAAGTTATTGTATATTTTGTAAAGAATTGTAAAATGGGGGTTTCTAGGTTCTAAACACAAAGCAATAGAGGTGCTTAGACTACAAATGGTGTTTACTCCAATTTGATTACTGCACATTGAATACATGCATCAAATTATTATATTGTACTATAATACATGTACTTACGTGTCAATTAAAATATATTTCCTGCTGCTTATGATTGTTTGTGTCTGGTTGAAGCTGGAGGATTACCATGAGTATGAGGCCACCCTAGGCTAGATAATGAGACCTAGCCTTCAAAAGGGAAAGGAGGGGATGGAAAGTAAGAAACAAATTTAAAACTATTTTATTTACTTTACAGTTTTATTTTATATGTATGGGTGTTTTACCTGCATGTATGTCTATGCACCATATGTGTGTCTGATGCCTTCAGAAAACAGAGGATGGCCTCAAGCCCCCTGGAATTAACGTTACAGGTGGTTGGAGCCACCACGTGGTGCTGGGAATTGAACTGGTTCCTTTGGAAGAACAGCCAGTGTGCTTTACAACTGAGCCATCTCTCCAGCCTCTAAAACTATATTTTAAAAGTAGAGTTTGCTAGATCATCAAGTCTGTGTGTAAATGCCTCTAACCACTGATCCATCTCACCAGCTACACTGGACCGTTTTTACCCTGTTTCCTTCTCTAAATTTTTAATTTAAAATGATTCTTTCAAATTCCTGGACTTAGACAAAATCATTTCTTCGTTAACAAAATAACTTTATTTAGTGACGAATCAGGAAGTGATATTTGAAACTGAGAAAGTAATGGATATTGTGTCTTAAACTTCTAGAAGATAATAATCATAGACATGAGTAAAATATAAGCTAGCAGTGAGAGAGAGGTTTCTATTTTAGTTTGCCAACAGATTAAAATTAACTTTCTTGCTAAGTTTTAAGTCCTATGGACTAAAAGGATTTTCAGCTAATTTTGTGACAGTATTCCATTATTTATAAGCCAATTTAAATAAAGCTCTTTTAGGGGAATGTCATCATGTAAACGTATCATATGACATCTACCCAAAGGTAGTATAATGAAACTTTCCTCAAACAGATCAAGAGTGTGCAACCCTTTGCTAAAGCTTATGTCCAAAGTCAAAGGAATAGAGCAGAAAAAATTTACTTATTTGGGGAAGAAAGCTGAGGCCTGGAGGTACAGCCCTGTAATTCCAACTACTTGGGAGTGTGGGGTGGGTGTTAGCAAGAGTTCAGGCTTGCCTCTTTAAGTTCAAGGCTAGCCTGAGTAATTCAACAGGATGCCTTCTAAAAAAAAAGAAAAAGAAAGAAAGAAAGAAAGAAAGAAAGAAAGAAAGAAAGAAAGAAA
>JADRCH010000109.1:6724239-6836463 GCA_019843965.1 Rhynchomys soricoides
AAAGAAAGAAAGAAAGAAAGAAAGAAAGAAAGAAAGAAAGAAAGAAAGAGAAAAGCTAAGAGTTTGGGACTCAGCAGTAGAGCACCTACCTACCACATATGAGCCCCTGAGCCCTGGGTTCAATTCCCAGCCCTGGAGGGAGAGGAGGAGAGGGAAGAAGAAAGAGGAGGAGGAAAAAGAAGAGGTGGGAGAAAGGGATGGAATGGGAGGTGAGGAAGGGAAGGAGGGAGAGAGGGAGGGAGGGAGGGAGGGAAGGAGGGAGGGAGGCTATCTGTTCTTTGTCTTCTGTCTCGGCTATAGTATTGGTTAATGGCTATATATCATGTAAGTTACATCTCAATAAATTTTATTTTTAAAAACTAAAGTAGTAAAAAATGCTTTTACATGAAAGTTTATTAGTTATTTTCTCCAAAAATCCTGATGGTGACATTTTTGTTGAAATTTTGCAGGACAGAAATTGGCATCTTTTATAATACTGTCATCATACTCATAAACATGGTCTGATTTTCTTGATTGCAGACACTTAAGATTTTCTTTATAACATTATAATGAGGGATTGTTTTGATAATATTCATAATACTTGTTTTTATTAAGTAGTCTCATAAGAAATAATGATAAAAATAAAAGTACAGTATTATATTTTTTCAGTTGGTTTTGATCTAGTTTATTCCGGTCTCCTCTCTCTAAGGATGTGCTTTACAAAAGATCTAGCTTTGGATAAGTAATGGGAATTTAGAACATAGTACCTACATGGAGGAAGCTAGTCACTGGAGACAGATCTTTGAAGGTATCTTGTCTTTTTGTCTTTAGCTAGCGTGTGTGTGTGTGTGTGTGTGTGTGTGTGTGTGTGTCTTCATCCCTCTCCTCTCCCTCCCTCCCTCCTTCCCCCATGTCCCCCTCTTTTCTCTTTCACCCTTCCCCCCACCATGAATAAACTTCACTGCCACCTGCTCTTGCTGCTGTGACATTTTGCAGCAGTGTGACATGGCTCTTCTAAAATTCATGTGAACCTGGAATTTCTCTATAGAAATGTGTTTGGAATCAGGGTATATGTAGAAATAACTTGGTGAGATGAGGTATTGTATACTAGGGTGAGCTCTAAACCTAATGAGAGGAAAGGACACACAGAATCACACAGGAAGACTTTCTTGGGGCTGTGACATGATGCCATAAACAACTTAAGGTAGGAGGATTTATTTTGGTTCTTGATTTCAAAGGGTTCAAGTTCATGGTTCCTTGTCCCTGTGCACTTAGGCCAGAAGGAGTGTATGGTAATGAAGCATATTCATAGGGGACAAGAAACAGAGAGGGGGAAGGAGAAAAGCAGGGGCTAGGGACAAGGATCTAATTCTTCCTAAAGTTCCCATAGCCTCCCAAAATTCTGCCACCAACTCAGGACCAAACGATCAACGTGTGAGCCTACTGAAGAAACACAGTTATAAATCAAGTACGGCAGGAACAGGGAGAAGCTGGAGATGGCCAGGAAGGACTCTTCCGTAGAACATCCAGGGAGATGGCCGCTCCGTTGAAGCCTTGATTTTACACTGCCAGTCTCAAGGAGAGGAACAGTATCGTTTCTATGGCTTTAAGCCAACTAACTTGTAGCACTGCTACATAGGAGGCAGAAAGCTGCTATAATACTTAAGGTAGACACTTGCTGTTTCTGCTACAACTTAATTATGTAGACATGATATTGCTGGGGCTTATTTTTATAGGAAAATTGAGTGGTATTATATTAACCGGCTCTATATTTCCTGGCAGGTGCACACATTCTTCTGGCTGTCTCTCCAATGTAGCCAGACACATATACAGTCTTATATTTTAAACACCTTAAACAGCTCAATGGCTGCACCACTTCCTAACTCCATGTGGCTAACACACACTCCCCTCTGATAGTTCTGAGTTAATATTTACTAAATTTATATTTTATCTTTGCTGCCCTTGACCCCGCTGGGCAGCCCTCCCGGGGCCGCTTTCCCCTTGCACCTACATATCTGCTGTCTTGCCCTCCTGCTCCTTCCTGGTATGCTCCGTCTCCTACGCCTCATCATTGTGCAAGCCCCTCTTCCTCCACCTCAGTCCCTTCCTGGGAGTCCTAAAAGTCATGCCTTTGTCTCCCTACCCAGCCATTGGCCGCCAGTAACTTTATTGACCAATCAAAAACCAACTGGGGGAGCTGGAGAGATGGCTCCATGGCTAAGAGCACTGACTGCTCTTCCAGAGGTCCTGAGTTCAATTCCCAGCAACTGCATGGTGGCTCACAACCATCTGTAATGGGATCTGACGCCTTCTTCTGGTGTGCCTGAAGACAGCTATAATTGTACTAATATACATAAAATAAATAAATCTTTAAAAAAACAACAACAACGACTGGTGATAGGCTTTCTTTAGTCCTATGTGTGGGACACTGCAAACAGGTTTTGGGGTAACATACTTAGCATGAGAACACAAGCTGCTACAGGAAAATATCCTTGTAATCAATGCTACGCTGAGACTTGTTTCTGCTATCTTATTCCTGCCCTGTTCTCCACTGTTTGCTTTTGGGCGATATAGGCAGTTAATGGTTGCTTAGGGAGGCAGAAGCATTTTCCTTCAATACTTTTTGGTAGACATTTCACAGTGACTCCTGTTAATTGTCAATTTGTGTTCTATTTTTCCTCTGTTAATCCCAAACCCCACACTTGGGTTTTCCAACATCAAATTCTAAATTTAATCGTCTATACTTTCTTTCCGAGAGAGAGAGAGAGAGAGAGAGAGAGAGAGAGAGAGAGAGAGCAGTCTTCTTGGGCCTTTCACGTTCCATCATGGGAATGGACAGAGGAGGCTCACTAGACCTCTGAACTGTTTCAAGGCGTGTCAGGGGTAAGGCAGCATTGGCAGTTAATGGTAGCTAGGGAGAAGGGATTCACGAAGGCACAGCCGTCCCTGAGGTTGATGGTCAATACAGGCAGTTAATGGTTGCTCAGAAAGGCAGAAGCATTTTCTTCAGTGGTTCATAAGTTGTCCATGCTCCTGCATGTAGCTTTAATTAAACTTACTGGTTCACACACACAAAAGAAGGAAAGAAAAAAGAAAGCAAGTAAGCCCAGAAGTAAAAGGGAACCAAGTTGGAGCTGGGAAGACAAACAGGGTCAGCACTGAGTGAGAGGGAGACAAGAGAGGTACTTGGACCAATAGAATCAAAGCATAATACATCCATATATGGAAATGTCAAAATAAAATCCATTATTATGTGTAATACATGCTAATAGAAAAACTGGGGGAAAAAAGATACAAGATTTCAGCATACCCTTTCTGATCCCGTGTTCCACCCAGTTTGCATTTCCTGGAATGTTTTAGGAAATTTTCTTATTTTATATTTGATTTTTTAAAATTTTTAACTAATATATATTAGCTATACACATTAATGAAGTAACACTTTTGGAATAATGTGAAACATTCTAGAATTATATAGTGCTGCTTATGCAGCTCTATAATTACCTTTAAAACAATGAATTGTACACCTTTTAAAAATATTTTTTGGGGGGGAGTTTGAGACAGGGTTTCTCTGTGTAGCTCTGGCTGTCCTGGAACTCACTCTGTAGACCAGGCTGGCCTCGAACTCAGAAATCCACCTGCTTCTGCCTCCCAAGTGCTGAGATTAAAGGTGTACGCCACCACTGCCAGGCTAAAATTAATTTTTATTGTATCATCTTATTAAAACATTTCCTCCAGGAATTTTTCAAAATGTATCAGAGTACAGTACAGTTAGACTGGAAAAAAATGTCAAGATTCAAATTTCTTTTAAAAAGAAAAAAAAAAATCTTTGAAGCCAAATGAGTTGGTACAGTCCTTAGGGAGGAGGCAGGAGGATCAAGATTTTGAAAACAAGCTAGATTACATGGTAAAACCCCGTCCAAAAACAAGGGCTGGGGACATAGCTCAGGGTGGTGCGCTTACAAAGCTCTGGATTGAATTGCAGCACTGAAAGAAAAAAAAATAGACATTATTGTCTACAAGACTTCCAACGCTACTATTAAAAACTCAAATGTCAAGACTGGAGAGATGGCTTAGTAGTTAAGAGCACTTGCTGTTGCAACAAAAGACCTAAGTTCAGTTCCCAGCACCCAAATAGTTGCTCACAGTGATGAAGGGGATCTGACACCCTCTGTGGCCTTCTCTGGTACCAGGCATGAACTTGGTACATGCACGCATGCACGCTTGCACATACGCACGCTCACGCGCACACACACACACACACACACACACACACAAAGACACAGAAAAAATAAAACTAAAAATTTTTAAAGTCAAATGTTAATTTGATTCTTGTTCTTTCTAAACAGCCCTCTTTTGCTCTGGAATTACTTTCTTTCTTCAGACATTACTGTGTCCAAGTGTTGATATTTTTTTTCTCTTATGTCTTCTGTTTGGTGAGTAATGTCTGTTTGATTTTCCCTTCATTGTGGAGAAATTTTAATTACCAGTTCTTCAAATATTTATTTTTTCCGTCCTTCTAGGTCCCCTATTAGTCATGTTGATATTTATACTACTTCTAGTTTTCTTTTATTTCTGTCTCAGTTTTCCAGCCTTTATTCCTTTCTGTTGCCTCCTGTGAATGCTTCAAACCAAATCACAAATAGGTTCAACTGTATTTACTCAAGACACAAGCCAAGCCCTGAGTTGAGCCCTGAGTTAAGAGGCTAAGTAGGGAGTGACAATGGCTAACCAGCTAAAATAAATGCACAAAATATGATCATAGCCAAATTTTCTTAGAACAACAATGGTTTGTGGTTGCTATAGTACTTCTCAGTTTTGTATAGCCTTTTTAATAAATCTATTCAAAATAGTTATTGAAAAATGTCAAGAAATTAAAATTTGAGCCATACATGGTATCTCACACCTGTAATCCTGGTACCCAAGGAAGCTGAGGGAGGGAACTTAGGAGTTTAACACCAGCCTGAGTCACATGAGACCCTGTCTCAAAAGAAAAATTAATAAAATTTAGTTTAAAGGATTTTTTCCTTAACACAAGTGGATTCCCATGATACCCTGGGTTTTTATAAGTCAGTGCAGACTTCTCTAGTCTATAGATATAATAGATTTGGGTAGACCTGTGTTCTGTCTGTCTTTATAATCTACCAACATTTGTGTATTATCAGACACCTTTTCCTTTGATTTGACATTGAGTTCGTCAATAGACATTTGTAGACCCTTTCTCAGATACTGTTCATGGTGCTAGGGATCCAGCCAGCAAAAGGTAAGAGTTAACAGAGACTCCTGACAGAATGTGGGTCCTAATAAAGCACAGACTTTTTTCTCTGTTGTTCCCATTGTATCCCAGACTTCAAGAACAGTGTAAACACTGGCTGAATGGTAAGTGAGGAAATACTGAGTGCTAATTACATGTCTGCTCATTGTTATGAAGAAGAAAGTGCAGGGGTTGTGGAGCATACAAATGAGAGCCTTCTGTAGGGGATTGTATCTCCAGCCAAAGAACTAACAGCTAAGAGGGATGTTCATTCGAAGTGTTCCTCAAAGCTTTAACCAACACCCACTCAGGCCCTCCTACGGTGCATAGACTAGTATCACTCAGAATCTTCACGATTGATTTCTGTAAATGAGAAAATGCATTACTTATTCAATAATATCAACTTTTTAAAAATAAGAAACAGAAAAAAAGACCCAGTTTAACAACGCTTGCTTGGCTTTCTGGCTTCTTCCCTGCCTTAACACTCAACCCATTTTCTTTTCTGACTTGCAGATGAAGGAGCCTCTGCACACCCTTGTGATGATACATACTGTGGTCCTTTCCCAGAATCTGAGCCAGAGGTGAAGGCTGTAGCTAACTTCCTTCGAAGACACAGAAAGCGCCTCAGGGCGTACCTGTCTTTTCACGCCTATGCTCAGATGTTGCTGTATCCCTATTCTTACAAATATGCAACAATCCCCAATTTTAGCTGTGTGGTAAGTGTGTGCTCTTGTATGTGTGCATTAGACCTCATGCTTTTCTTCCTAAGGCTGTTGTTCTGAGTGCTAGTGATAGCAGCAAACACGTTTACTCAAGTATTTTATATTAATTAACTCATTTAGTCTTTACAAACACTCTTGGCCCCATTTTACAGATGAGAAAGTTGAGTCTTGGGAAGATTAAGCAACTACACTTAGAACTCTCAGAGTTGTGGCCAAAACTTGGCCCCAAGTCTGGCTCCAGCATTGTTGGTTATAACTAGTATTCTGCTTCCCAAATGCAATAATTTCAAATCAATTTTACATTCTTACCATGGGTTATGCAGAAAAGGTTGGGTGGATTTGATTAATATTATAGATTTGGTCATATATGCAGGGCTGTAATTAACTTTATTGAGTCAATAATCATTCATTAGTCTGACTCATTAATTAAAGCAAGTTTTAATTTATAAGTGCTGTTTGTTTAATGCTACTAAGTCTCTTGGTGCACAGCTGACACTGTAGTATTAAGGACAAACGGACTTCTGGGGCTATATTGCATAAAAGACAAGAGTCTTTCTCTTTATCTCACAAGTGCAACAAGCTGCTCCAGACAGGGAGCAGTTCACCATTAAGGGGCCATTTCGGAGCTTATGGCATCCGAAGGCCTATAAACTTCAAAATGAAGGGAAACTAACAAATAGTGTTAGAAGTCAAAATAACAATTGCCTTTGGGAGAAAGAGGGAGGGTGACTCCCTAGAAGCCCAGGGAGCTCTGGGTTATTGCTGTTATTCTAGTGCTCGACCTGAAAGGTTATAGGCATGTGTTCAATTTGTGATCATTTACTGAGCTATAAACTTAACATTTGTGGTTGGTTCTTCTTCTTCTTCTTCTTCTTCTTCTTCTTCTTCTTCTTCTTCTTCTTCTTCTTCTTCTTCTTCTTTTTCTTCTTCTTCTTCTTCTTCTTCTTCTTCTTCTTCTTCTTCTTCTTCTTCTTCTTCTTCTTCTTCTTCTTCTACTCCTGACACTAAATGTGCAGAGCCTTTTCGAACATCATTTCTCTGACACCAACCAAGTGAACCATTCATTCAGTTCAGTTCTGACACTAACTGCCCACAGTAACCATCAGACTCCAAGTTAAGACTGCAGTCCCATGAGACACCGTCCACTCCAGATACCAACTTCAAGCAGGGGATTTAGACACTTTTGTGTAACTGAAGAGTCCAAGGTTCCCAATACCCACCCTCCCCCAGTTTCTGTAATTTACAGGAACAACTCACAGATTCCAGAGAAATGCTTTATTCACTGTTAGCGACATATAAAACACACAGCCTGGGACTAGCTAAAGGATGATGCAGGAGGCACAGAGCTTCTGTGCCACCTCCCAACACTACCATGCGCTCACCAAACCAGATGACTTCAGACCCCATTTTCTAGGAGTATCATAGGTCTCCCTTTACATGGCACAATGAACGAGATCACTGCCCGTTCATAATTCAGCTCCCTTTCTGAGACTGCTAGAATAGGATTGAGGGTTGCAATTGGCGTCTATGGAGTAGAGACCCAGGATGCTATTAGCATGCTGAAATGTCCAGAACTGCACCCAACAGCAAGTCATCATTACATATCAAGAGTGACACTGTTTGGAAATCTGGGGTGAAGCCTGTCAAGATGATGATTTAGAGGTCAAGTTTACTTGTAGTGCAAATATGAGAACCTGAGTTCACATCCCCGATACCCATGTGACAAGCCAGGTGTGGGCATATCTACATCTGCAATCTCAACATTCTGGGGGACAGAAATATGAGAGATGTCGGGCATGCTGCCTACCAGCCTAGCTGAAAAACCAACTGAGTTCCCAGCTCAAGGAGAGATGTGATAGAAGAAGATCCCAACATCTACTCTGGCTTTAAACACACACTCACATACACACACAAGCACACAACTCACACACTCACAAATATACATAACACACACAGATACACACACAAACGCACACAGAAGCACATGCACCAACACATACTTCATACATACACATAATACAAAGGTATATGGGGTAGAGGAGAAATAGAGAGAGAGAAAGATGAAATGGGTTTAGACATAAACTAAATCACTAAAACTAAGATAAAAATTTTTCAGAAACCAAGCAGTTCCTGCATGTTAATCAGAAATCATTGCATCTTATTAAAACTCTTTAAAATATTCCACCAATATGTAATAGCTTCTGCTAACTTTTAAAATCATTATTAAACTACTTTAAATATGGAAATATTTCAATAAAAATGTGCTTCTTGCTTAGCTGAGGGCCCACAAATGTCTTTCTGGGCAATTGAAAAGAGAAGACGATTGGGAAAGGGGGTGTCTTACATCTAACTGTTCCACCCTGAAGGCCATTCTTGGGGGGGGGAATGTGAAATGCCGGCTCTTTGTGGATAGAACAGATCGAAATCACTCACCATAGTAAGTGCTCCAGAACACCAGAAACACAGTGCTCACAGAGGTTAGAACCAGACTTCCAGGTAAAACAGCTGCCCAGAAGCTGCCTCCATTTGACCCAAAGACAAGAGTCAAACTAAAAACTACAGTAGACTCTGTTGTAGAGAGAAGAAGAGCTTTAAAATGCTCACGGGTCACAGATACAGTAAAAAGGGAGGGACAAAGATAAACATGGTTCCAGTGGGGGTGGAGGGTGGGGATACAATGGAGGCAGGTATACGATGGGAGCATATAGAAGCCTCATCCAAAAGGAAAGCCAGGTGAAGAGACTTGGTGGGCATGCGCCGGGCAGGGGGGGGGCGGGGGGAGGGGGCGGAGGGCGGGGGCGGGGGGGCGGTCTTACAACCTCAAACACAGTCAGTGGTGGGTTTTGATGATACAGTGATGCTTCGGTGGAAATGCGCAACGCAGTAAAGAGAAATTCCGTTTTGTGACCGATTCAGCAGGCAGTGACTAGGTACTATTTGCAGCTCACTTCTAGAGATACACAGGCTGAAGTTTCAGAGGTGTGCCTTGATCCTGAGAGCTGGACCCCTCCAAACACAGTGCTGATACTTAGGAGAACTGGAAAATCCAAAGACAAGCTTCCACATCTCCACGGATTCTCCGCAGAACTAACACGCTGCTGTGGTTGCTTCCTCCTTTCGTCCCTCCCCAATGCACTTCAGAGAAACTCTGAAAGCAAAAATATCAGGTACCCCAGGTGATATGGCGAGGGAATCTTAGGAGGGAGAGAAGTCTGCCCAGCACACAGCGTACAAACAAGTGCAGACAGCCCAGGAGGACATCAGACACTGGCCCGACACACACTTGACGCCAACGAGAAGCTTAAAAAGATAAGAACACACAAGGTCCCCAGTGAGTCTAACCTGCAGTCTCCAGGGCTTCGTTTTTCTACCCTAGCCTCTCCTTTTAAACACACACCTTTTAGCAGCACGTTTACTGTCACATTTAGGTTTTTGCTTTTATGTTTGACTTCCCCTCATACAGTCCACTAATCTTACTTACAATTTCTTCACTCCAGAGTAACCATTTCAGCTGTTCTCTTCTCTCACCTGGGGCCCACCCCCTTTTCTTCTTAAGTAATGTTTTTACTTTATCACAATCACCTTTATTTTGAAATAAAACCTCTCTTCTTTTAACTCCTCCCCCTTTATAAATGGATCCATGTGTACGTTTGAACTTCTGCTTTCTTGGGAAATCTGTTGTTGTGGCTGTTGTTGTTATTTGTTTCTCCACTGATCTTCTGTCCCCTTTTATTTAATCTTGCTTCTTCGACTGAAGACGACACAAGCAGACGGAATGCTTCTCTTGCTCATGGAGGGGTAGACTTAAAGTTATAAAAATGCCTGTATTAACAAAAGTGATCTGCAGAGTTAATACAATGCTCATCAAAATTCCAAGAACATGGGGCTGGGGAGATGGCTCAGTAGTTAAGAACACTGGCTGCTCTTCCAGAGAACCTATATTCAATTCCCAGCACGCACATGGCTGCTCACAACCATCTGTAACTCCGGTTCCAGGGGATCTGGTGCCCTCTTCTGGCTGCCACAGGTACCACGTATGCACATGATGCCATACATATATGCAGAAATACTCAAACACATTCATATATATATATATATATATATATGTGTGTGTGTGTGTGTATGTGTAATTTTAAATATTTCTAAAAGTCTAATAACAGTAAACACAGAAATAGAAAAGGAAACCCTAAAATTCACATCTAAGGACAAAAAAAATTCAAAATATCTAAAGCAGAAAAAAATAATGCTAGGCAACATCACGACACCTCATCTCAAGTTATCTTACAGAGCCACAGTAGTAAAAGTAGCATAGTCCAATAGAGTAAAATAGAGGGCACAGCAAAAAGATATAAATAAATAAATAAATAAATAAATAACACACTTGGTGATTTGCATGAAAATGTCCCCCATTGGCTCGTAGGGAGTGGCACTGTTAGGAGATGTGGTCTTGTTGGAGGAAGTGTGTCACTGTGGGGGTGGTGGGACCTTTGAGATTTCAGAAGCTCAAGCCAGGCCCAGTGGCTCACTCTCTCTTCCTACTACCTATAATCAAGATATAGAACTCTGCTTTGAAGCTTCTTCAGCACCATGCCTGCCTGCCTGCATGTTGCCATGCTTCCTGCCACGATGATAATGGACTAATCTATAATCCAGCCCCAATTAAATATTTTCCTTTATAAGAGTTGCGATGGTCATGGTGTCTCTTCACAGCAATAGAAGCCGTGAAGTTACACAAGCAACATAGTTGTTTTTAAAGGGTTCAAAAACATTCACTGGCATGAATGCAGCTCCCTCAACAAATTGTACAAGTAAATTGGAATAGCCATGTGAAAAATAATAAAATTGCCACATCCAAATCTCTTGCACTGCCCAAAAGTAAATCAAAAATGGATCAAAGGGTGAAATGTAAAGTTTTGAGACTACTAGAGGAAAACATGGGTATATCACTTTGAGACATAGACAAGGGTTATTGAAAAAGAACCCAGCAGCGTAAGAAGTAATCCTAAACCTGGTAAGGCAGTTACACTAAATCAGAAACTTTCTACACAGCAAAGGAAACAGTCAGCAGAGTGAAGGGGCCAACAGAATGGGAAAATGTCTTTGCCAACTATGTATCACTTTGAAACTAATGTCTAAGATATGTGAAGACCTACAAAACCCAAACACCTCTAAAAGAAACATCCCATAAATAAATGGCTAATCAATTGAATGTTTCCAAAAAGAAAAAATATAAGTGGCCAATACATATATGAAAAATGTTAACATCAGAAAACTGCAAATTAAATTGCCTAGAGAGCCTATGTCACTACAGTCAGAATGACTATCATCAAGAAAACCAACAATAAATGCTGACAATGATATGGCAAAGACTAACACTTGTGCTCTATTGGTGGAGCCATAAACTAGCCATAAACTATGAAAGCCAGTGTGGAGGTTCCCCCAAAACTAAAAATAGAACTACCGTAAGAGCCACCCATGCTGTTCTTGACCACATACCCAAAGACTAAGCCACCGTTCATGTTCACTACTGCTCTACTCACAAGAGCCAGGAAATGGAACCAGCTTAATGCCCACCAACAGATGAATAAAGAAAATGTGGTCCATATGTAAAATGGAAATGTATTCATAGATAATGAAAAATCATGACATTTGCAGAAAAAAATAGGTAAAGGTAAAAATTATTCTGGTACAAATTAGGCCAATCAAAAAGACAAACACCTCCTGTTTTCTCTTACATGAAGAACCTCGATCTAAAATCTCTCGGGGGTTGGGGAGCATGGAGTAAGGATAATGAGGGTGAGCAGGGGTGTGTATACCTGTCATGTGGCCATGGAAAGCGATGAAGAAATCTTAAGGAAGGGGTGGGGGGGGAGAGAAAGTAATGCAATACGTGTGGCATAAAAGTAGAAAGGGGGCCTATAGGGAGGGGGGAGACAGACAAGGGTGGATTGTGAAAAAGAACTGTGACACGTGTTTAGAAAATCCACAATGAATTCTATTACTTTGCTAATGTTTTAGAACAGTTAAGATTGTACACATACCTTGCCTAAATAAACGAAGTGGTTCTTTGTTTCTTAATACATTTTCATAGTCATCAAAAATAATGAAAGCACAAGTCTCCTGATCAGCAAAATGCAGTGACCTTCTAAGTGCAGAAACATCTGCATTTGTCATAATAGAGTATTGATGAGACTGTTGAAGACAAGGTTGGACATTTCCCAGACTCCTCATGACTATGTTTACATTTCTGTTGGTTCCCATAAGAACATCGTCATCAGTGAGGTCAGCATTAAATGGTCTGCCAGTGTCCTGGGCAGGAGTAGCCACAAAGGACGGCACTTGTGGCAGACAGTGCCACGTGCACTCATGAGCATAACAAGGACCACAAGGTGGGGTTCAGTCCTCCACACACACCAACAGGTGTGCTTCAAATGAAGTAGTAAATTATTCACAGGCAAGGTGAAATGGGAGAACTGTGTACTGGATTCAGCATGCTTCTCTTCTTCTCATTTGTCATCCAATCCATGTCTAAACCCTTGCTAAAGCTGCTCCTTTGATATCATCTGAAAAGGTTTAAAGAACAATTATTTTGTTAGAATATCCACCATTTAGGATTTTGATCATGTTGAGGTGTGTGTGTGTGTGTGTGTGTGTGTGTGTATTGTTTTCCCCTGACTTTTGGCAATGAACAGGAGCAATGCCACCTTGGACTTTCTGCATCTCAGCAGCAGCTTGAAGTAGCTTCGTGAGAGGCTCTGTAACCTCAGAAGTCAGGAAGCATCATTACATTGATGTTCCTGTTCCCAGTGGGGAAAAACACACAGCATAAAGGGAGTGGATCTTCGTTAGTGGTTTCTTAATTGATCCAGAAACATCTGTATATACCTATTGAAATGTATACTTGTGGATCAATATGATTGTCTGAATACTCTTACAGACTGTGCCTCTTCAACATTCCTATGAGAAATACTAAGTATCTATTACATACACAGACATGTCACTAAGGATGGGATATGAATTAGAGATGAGATTGACATTATCATGGCCCTGTCAACTGTTTTGTAATACACAGAAATAAGCGTGCCTGAACTAAAGGTCAGGGCATAAACAAAGAAGCAAGTTCAGGGACTACGAGCACATGTCCTAGCTTGCCCATTCTGTGCTGTGTAACCCCAGGATATTCCCTTTAACCTCGTTGATCCTTCCCTTTCTCATCCACAAAATAGAACTGCTGTTGGTCACTGATTTGTGTGAGGATCAACCAAATAAAAAATATGTTTTAACAAGCACTTTGGTGGTCATCACTGTAAAAATAATAAATAGTGTTGCGAAATTACTAGGTAACACCATAAATGATTACCACTAAGTATAGCTGTTAAACTATGAGCCATTTTTGCTCTCTCTGTGGATCTGACCACCAATAATGCTCAAGTAATATGACAGTGACTCTAGAAACTCTGGTGCAGCAGTATAAATGACACAGTTTCTCCATTTTGTCCTCACAGGAATTTGCAGCTCACAAAGCTGTGAAGGCGCTTCGGTCGGTACATGGGATACGGTACAGACATGGTCCTGCCTCCCAAACATTGTGTAAGTTTCCTGTGCATGTCATATTAGAATTGTGCCATGACTTCCCTTTAAGAAGCAAAGTGTGTTCTCAATATAGCAAGATTTGTGCCTATCAGATTAGCCAAAGAAGATGGGAGAGTTGGTGCCTGTTTAGTTTCCCACAGCTTGACAGAAATCTCTGTAATGATTTAAACCAATACTGAGCAGAGAACACGCTAAGCATACAGCAGTGACTGCAAGTTGAATTGAGATCCCTAAACAGTGGTAAGTCCCCCAGTGAGCTCCTTATGCCGTTTGTAAGTACCTAAGTATGGAAATGGCCTCAGGAAGATAATAAAGGAAATGTTTCAGCTCACCGGCAGCTTCCATTTGTCCCTTTCCTCCGCCATTCTTGTTATGAAATGCCATTTCATACCCAGCATCTTCATATTGATTTTCTCTTGAAGATTGATTTTAAAGTATTTCTTCTATATAAAACCAAAAGGAACCAGTATATGGAAAGAAGTTGAATACTATAAGGTCTGTTCCCAAGTCTGCCAGATGCGTTGTCCTAGCCAGGGTATCGATTAATTCTGGTTTTTAACTTTTTCAAACGCAACATGAGTAATTGGATTACATCACTCCTCATGACCTTCCAGATTCTACAATTTATTGTTACTGGGAAAATGTAGTGAACAGTCATGCATGTATGAATGCCTGTGTGTGCATGCGATCACACGCTGTATGTCTGTGTATACACACTGGCATCTGATTATGTTCCTTCATAAGGCCAAACTTCTCCTTGGTTTCTTTACAAAGTCTTACTGTCCTATCCCACGTTTTATTCAACAAAGGTGAACTGTTCATTAGCAAGTCATATAAGTTTATGCTGAAAGTGAGAAGGGCACAGTGTCAAGAGGTCTATTCCACAGTTCATGATTGTTGGTCCATGCTGACCTTTAGAGATAGTTTCTCTTCTCTCCCCTTTCCCTCCATCCCTCTACCCCCTGTCACTCTTCTCTCTGACTCACCCTTCAGCTGACCCTCCTACTCACCCTCCCTTCTTTCTGATATGGTCTTAAAGCTTACCTTAAATTTCCATCCCTGTGCCCCAGCCCCAGCTACACTGCCTGGCTATAGAACTGTTCTTTAATAGTTATCTTGAGAGAGAACGTAGTATTTGCAAGACATCGTATGCCAACTGGTACCTATGTAATACCTATATTGAAATTTTAAAGTCATTGTCTAAGTCTTGCCAGCCCTTTCATTTTGGTACAAAGACATAGTCACACTATTGTACTTACAGAGGACACTCTGTTACCATAGAAATGAGCCTGCCACATCACCATGAGGTAATGCTTGGCACATGCTATCTCTTACTTTGGCTTTTATTTGTACTCTATCCAGAGGGACATTGAAGCCACAGCACAATTTCCGCCCTTAGCCAAAGCCACGGGACTCTGAGAGGGACCTGGGCTGCTCGGCTGGCCTCTTCACATACAGCCCATCCTATTTGTCCCAGGAAATTGTATTAAAAGGCACACTGTTACCAGGCATGATGGTACACACTTGGAATCTAGCACTCTGAGGGTAGAGGAAACAATATTCACGAGTCCATCTTGGTCTACATGAGTTCTGGAACAGTCTAGACTGTATAGCAAGTTTCAGGACAGGTTAGGACTACATAGTCAACTCTGTTAGGTTTTGTTGTTGTTGCTGCTGCTGCTGCTGCTGCTGCTGCTGCTGCTGCTGCTGCTGCTGCTGGTGATAGTGGTGGTGGTGGTGGTGGTGGTGGTGGTGGTGGTGGTGGTGGTGGTATGTGTGTGTGTGTTTAAAAGATCTAGCAGTGACAGCACATGCCTTTAATCCTAGCACTTGGGAGGCAGAGGCAGGCAAATCTCTGAGTTCAAAGCCAGCCTGGTCTACAAAGTAAATTCCAAGACAGCCAGAGCTACACAGAGAAATCCTGTCTCAGAAAAACAAAGTGGAGAGGGGATTCAGTGCTCAGTGCTCAGTTTTCAGCATTTAGTGCTCAATGCTTAGTACTCAGGGTTCAGGGTTCAGGGCTCAGGGTTCAGTGCCCAGAGGGTAAAGTGTTTGCTATACCAAATGTGAGGACCAGAGTTTAAACCTCAGAACTCACATTAAAACCAGAGTCAGATGTAAGCATCTGCAATGCCGGTATGCCTACTACAGGGTGGGAGGTGGAGACAGGAGAATCCCCAGTAGTTCGTGGGCCACCTATCCTGGCATATGCAGCTATGGACAACTATAAACCCTGCATTGACAAGGTAGAAGGCAATAAATGAGGTTATACTCTGATCTCCACATATATGCTGTGGCACATACATGCACACAGGAACATGCACTAGCTTATAAACATGTGCACATGCATTTTAAAAAGTGATATTGTTTGAGTTAATGAACATGCTCTAGAGATTTAATAACAGTAGTATGTGTACAGCAAACTGGATCATAGAAATTTCAGGAAAGGAAGTACATCAAGATTTTTCTGTGAAATATTAATTCATTTAATAAATTACTCCCCTTGGGGCTTTTTATTCTAAACTCTATATACTAAGCACTTTGGGGTGTAAATAGGTAAAGTAATAATAGCTAACACATCCTAGTGCTTTCAAGCAACTTACTATTTCATTTTAAGAGCAACTCTTATGCAGCAGGTGTTGGCATTATCTTTTTTTAAAGGGAGTTTGAGGTGCAGGGAAGGCATGCAGCAGGTGGAAGTGGGTACCTGGTACATGGGCGTCAGTACCGTGTGATTTCAGTTCTTGCCTGAAAAGCTGCAGCATGTGAGGCCAGAGGAGCCAGAGGAGCGAGTAACCAGAATGGACTGTTAGCTATGTCAAGTGCTCTGAGAGGCTAAAAGTAGTATGTGAGAGGTGAGAGGAGAACGAAGGAAGAAAAAACAGAAAAGGAGATTAGATATGGGGTCCTTGGTGACCTTCAAGAGCAAAGTGTACCACACAAGCAGAGACGAGGACCGGACTAAACACGCTTGAGGGTGCAGCCATCTTTCAATTCCCGTGAGTTCTCAAAACAAAATAAGGAGAAGGGAAACAGTGTGGTAACCAGGGGTGTATGGGCGTTTGTTGAGCATTTTAGCCACTGCAGTTGTAAGGAGTGACACAAAGACCTGCAAGAGATTCCCAATTTCACAATACAGAGATGGCAGTATCACCCGGTATCAAGCCGGGAAAGGGGGCGGGAGGGGGGAAGAAAGAAAGGAAAGTCGAGATAGAGGGAGGGAGGGGAGAGGGAGGGGGAGAGAGAGAGAGGAAGGGGGGAGAGAGTGCAATATGTCTTCTTCTGAGCTAAAAGAGGAAAACTTGGGGTTCTAATGTCATCAGGAGGTGATACTTAACCATTTAGGGGGCAGGGGTAAAATGGGGAATGCTGAGAATGAGGGAGTTCAGTGAATGGCAGGCTGGGACGCAGAGCTTCATCGCCTGTGATTGAACAGTGCACACCACAGGCCCCTCCTCCACAAGGATGCTATCTGATGCCCTTCTCTGGACTAAAGTCAGAGAAGCTGGTGGTAAGTTGATCTTTAGAGACTCTGCATCGGAGTAAGGACAGAGGACAGCACTGGGAAGATCTGGAGAAAATTTTTAGTGAGATAACCGCCCATGGCCAAGTGAAACGAAGCCACAGGAAAGCAGGGAGAGGTCTGGAAACTAAAGGCAGAAGGCAGGAAGGGGCTCAACAGGAGTGAGAGAACACAGGAAGTGGAGGACATAGGGGGCTTCGGGAGCCAGAATTCCAATTTCCCAGACTTTGAAAGGAAAGAACTGAGAAGTAAGAACAACAGAGGTTTCTCGTAGTAGATTGCTTATCGGTGGGTAAAGCGAGCAGAGCAAGGATGAAGATAAATGCTATGGGAACTGAGGTTGAGGAACTTTGTGGTCATCACACTGGCATTGCATTAAGGCTTAGAACAAAGACAATAGCAAGTATGATTTGTAAGCTCCGTGAGCCAGAGACCGAAGAACTACCATTAGTGTATTCTTTCAATTTTTGCTTATTATTACTGTGAGTGTGGTAGCATGCTTGTGGAGGTCAGAGACGAGCTACGTGGAGTCAGTTCACTCCTTCCATATTTACATGGGTTCCATGAAGCGAACTCAAGTCCTTTGCTGCAAGAAATTTACCCACTTAGCTAGCTATCTTAAATCACTCTTATTTAAAGTGCTATTTCATTTCAAGAATTTAGGAGGGTTTGGTGAGCATACATGTTATACACGAATGAGTGTGAGTGTGAGTGTGTGTGTGTGTGTAAATTAATGCATACTTCTTAGTAAAATGACTCTTTTTAACTTTTAGATGTAAGCTCTGGTAACTCAATGGACTGGGCTTATAAAAATGGAATACCCTACGCATTTGCTTTTGAACTGCGTGACACTGGGCATTTTGGATTTTTACTGCCAGAGATGCTCATTAAACCCACCTGCACAGAGACCATGCTGGCTGTGAAGAATATCACAATGCACCTACTAAAGAAATGCCCTTGAGAGGAACATTCGTCTGGTCTACCAACCCAGAGAAAGCAGATTCTGACCAAAAAGGCTCCTTGGCAAATATAACTGTTTAGACTGGAAGGATCCATGGACCTTCAAGGATCTTTCATGCAATTGGACACTTTGCAATGACAGAAAAGTAGGGCACAGCCTACTTTGGTATAAGAAGAAAATCCATTTTATATCCCTTTAGAGTCTTATTTGATTATTGGGGGGGGGGTTCAAATTCCTTTGTCTCAAAAAGTGTACAAATTAATTGAAGATTTCTCTTCTCTCAACTGCTATGCTCTAGATTAAGACCTACTCTTCCTACTTGGTTCTTATTTGAAATGGAAACAATCAACTGTATTTCTTAATAAATATGTAATTTTTCAAAGATATTCATCTCAGTTCAGTGCACTGTATACACCTATAAAAATTTGGGCAGATGTTTCAATAGACATGAACCTAATAGCTATGGCTCATTGCACATGATAGACCCTGGCAACATCGAATCATGGATAGAGGAGGGGCACCTGAAGCCCACCCTAGCTGAGAATTTATTGGCAGTTAAGGGCTGTAGGATATGGGGAGTCATTTTTCTTCCAGTATGTAGCCACTGGCAAGTCTCTTAAGAACTAGTAAATAACCCCACACACATGTGGATGCATGCAAACAACTCTAATCAACTCTAGGTTATTTTAAGAGCAGAGAAAACGGGATGGGGTAAAGAGAGGAGAATGGGGTGAATATGATCTGAACACATGCAGTGGTTCTCATCCTTCCTAATGCTGAGATCCTTTAAAACAGTTCTTCATGGTGTGGTGACCCCAAACCATAAAATTATTTTGTTGCTACTTGATACTGTTATGAATCATAATGTGAATAGTTGATATGCAAGATGTTTGATGGTACCCCAAAGGGCGAACCACAGATGGAGAACCATTCATTACATACATATATGAAATTGTCAAAGAATAAAAAAAAAACTAGCAAAATTGAATGACTTATGTTTATGTCCTGAGAATTCCACTTTTAAAAAAGTTAAATAAGCCAAGCATGGTGGCACAGGCATATAATCCAATATACTCAAGAGGCTGAAGCAGGAGGATTCCAAAATCACAGATTGCCGGGGCTATAGAGTGAGTTCAAGACCAGCCTGGTCAAATCAATGAGACTCTCTGAAAATAGAATGAGAGATCTAGGCATATAGCTCACTGGTACGACACTTTACCTACCGTGTCTGTGGTCTTGGGTTCACAATGCTGACAGAAAAGTAAAAGTCAGTATTAGTTGAGGGTACCAGGTACAGGAGTTTTACAGTAGTAATCTCATTTAGAAAGGTGACATAGACTTCCATTTCCAGAAAGCAAACAAGGTATGTGTCTTCACCATTAAAAAAAACCTAAGCTCCTGGACAAGGTAAACTTTTGTAAGATGGGGTCTTTTCCACCTCTCTGTACTGCTCAGACCACACATACACACCAAAACACCAGGCCCATGGCTGGTTAAAATCGCCGTAAACCGTTAGACAAGATTGTAAGGATATCTTAGGTCGGGCCTTGAATGAATATGGAAACCTAGAAAGGTATTCATGCAGACCTGATTTCACATCATTGTGAGAAATGGGGCCATAGAACAGAGCTTAAGGCTACACCAAGCTGTGAAGTCCAATGAGTTCACTGCCACCAGAACTCTGGGATTACCAAGAGAGGTATCTTCAATGTAAAGGTAGATTAGATTACTATACACTGTTACAACTTTACACACATGCACACACACATACACACACACACACAGAGTCACATACACTTAGACACTTTAAAAAAAAAAGATTTATTTTATTTATGAGTACATTGTAGCTGTCATCAGACACACCAGAAGAGGGGTTCTCAGAACCCATTAAAGATGGTTGTTAGCCATCGTGTGGCTGCTGGGAATTGAACTCAGGACCTCTGGAAAAGCAGAGAGTACTCTTAACCACTGAGCCATCTCTCCAGTCCCCACTTAGACACTCTTACACACTCACTTATTCTTTCTTACACACACATACACATACTCATTTTCTCTCACACAGATTCTTGTTCTCTCTCACACATACACACTCGTTCTCTCTCTCTATCTCTCTCTCTCTCTCACACTCACACACACACACACACATTATTTAATGGTCCAAAGGGAAAACTGACCATTTCCAATCAGAGAAAAAGTAGTGTGACAAGAAATTGCCACCAAGACTTTGGAAGGCCGTATCAGTTCCCTTGCAGGTTTGTGGCCCAAATCCAGACTTCTTAAATGGCCTGATAAACTAGCCAATAGTGTGGTTCAGATTTATTCCACAATGGTAATACCTCCAAGCATTCAAAAGAAAGCCTCTTAAAAAGTCTTGTCTGACCAAAACATGACTATCAAAATAAAGGGATGGCTGAAAACTTCCAGAGGGGAGAAAAAGACCCAGTCAAAAGATTGACGTACAGAGCATGAACTTCACTGGCACTACTAAAGCCAGAAAAACAATGGAGAAATGTCTTTAAGGTTTAGGAGGGGGGATTCATCCCCTCAAAAAAATTTATACTCAGCAAAATTATTGATGAAATATGAGAGTAAAATATAAACATATTCATATAAAAGTAAATTCTTAATAATTTGCCTTTTCCTGATGTAGGATTCAAAATCATGTAGGAATCATGTTTGGATATGCACCGTCTCCCAAAAAGTCACATCTGTTAGGGTGTGGTCCCCAGTTGCTGGCACTATTTTGGAAGGCAATGAAGCTTAAGAGTGGGGCTCCACTGGATGTATGTCAGCCAGGGAGGTGTCAGGGTTATTGTGTTCCTGGGCCTTTCCTGTCTCCTGACCACCGCAAGGTGAAAGAGCACAGACTCCATCATATGCTTTTTGGGCATGCTGCTCTACCCTTTCTATGGGCCTGGAGTCAACAGAGCCAAGGCTAAGGATGACAGCTCTGAAACCACAAGCCAAAACAGATCTCTGCTCCTTTGTTTATGGCAGTGTTTAGTCACAGAGATAGCACTAGGGAGAATCTAACAGAGGAGAAGGGCAGGGGGGGAAATCCCAAGGTAATAGCTAAAGAAAAGGTCTTGGGTAATAACTATTTAATATTAATAGTTAGACTAAAATGATAACCTGTAGAACAGTTGACTTGAAGTAGAGGAAAGGTCTGAGGCTTCGTAAGAGCATGGAGATGCATATCATACACCCACAAACACGTTCAGGGCAATTTTTACTTGTAGGGGATTTGATAAACTCATAGTAAATGTATAGAAAAACAAGTAGACAGAAACTGGATTTAAACAAGCAAAAGAAAGGGTTTTATTAAAACTATCCTAGAATGCTGCATGACTTAATTCTAAATGCTATAAAGTCAAGTAGCGTCAGTCATAAATACCAGGACAGAAGAAGCAAGATGCAATTGAGACGGGCCGCAAGACAGCATAGTCTTCCTTCTCCTCCATAGAAGGAAGTTGGGTAGTCTCTGTCTTGGTTAAGGTTTTTCTGCTGTGAACAGACACCACGAAGGCAACTCTTATAAAGGAGGTCAGTTCATTGGGACTGTTTCAGAGGTATAATCCTTTATCATCATGTCAGGAAGCATAGCAGTGTGGAGGCAGGCATGGCGCTGGAGAAGGAGCTGAGTGTTCTACATCTTGATCTGCAGGCAGCAGAAGGAGACTGTGTACCATACTGGGAAGACCTCAAAGCCCACCCCAGCAGTGACACACTTCCTCCAACAAGGCCACACCTCATAATAGTGTCACTCCCTATGAGCCAAACACTCAAACACGTAAGTCTATGGGGGCATACTTATTCAAACCACTATTGTCTCTAAAGCTGAGTGTGTGTGTGTGTGTGTGTGTGTGTGTGTTAAAATAAGAAAGCAGGGTCAGTGACATGGGTCAGCAGGTGAGAGCACTTGCCAACAAGTCTGAGTTCAATCCTCAGAGCCCACATAGGGAAAGGAGAGAATTAACTCACACAAGTTTTCCTCTGAGCTCTACATGCATGGAAAGGCATGTATACATGTACATACATGCATGTGCACAGAAACACAAACACAAATAACTATGACCAAAAAGTAAATATTAAAAGAAATGAATAAAAAGATAAACAATTACTGGACTAATGCTCACAGGATGGAGTCCTGCCAGCATGCACATGACAACTCCGCAACAAGTATGGCCTTGTCAGGAGCACAAGAATGCAAACAGGACACCAGGACCAATAGGAATAGGAAGTAACACAGGATGAAATGAAGCACTGTTGTTTTTAGCAAGCACGTTTTCAAGCATTAAACTTTCATTCAAGGGGAGAGTTAATAAAGATATTTCAATATATGCTTAAGCACAAGGATTAAGAGAAAGAGAGGTACAGAGAAGAATTACCTGAGTGTCAGTATGGGCTTCTTAAGGATGAGTCATGGAAACAAGACCAATTTTATATTTTAATTAGGAAATGCACATATAAAAGCATATACTTATTAAAAGTAAAACATTATTTTAAAAGCAAAGTCATAATTACTCACTTTCTGTTTTTGAGACAGGGTTTTGCTATGTAACCCAAGTTGACCTCACACTTACAACCCTCCTGACTCAGTTTCCCTAATATTGAAATTAACACATGTGCTACCACACTGATTTTCCTCTTTTCTCTTTTTTCTTCATTCAAGAGACATATTTATAGGACAAGTCTTAGATAAGGCCAGCTTGGTTCTGTGAAGAAGAAATAGACTCACCTAGCAGCAAATGCTCAAAAGTAGCCAGGAAGTTAGAGTTTGTTCTATCTCTACCAGTAGAATAGGTACAACCCAAAGTGTCTGGCACAGTTAGGAGAAATGGAAGCTAATAAATGTTCTGGGTGAGAAATAGAAGCTATTTCTCAGAATGTTACAGGAGGAACTTGACCAGTACATCTTGTCTACTGACCCGTGTGGATTCTTGATGCCAGCAATCTTTCCCCAGTTGAGCAACAATCAACTCTTGAATATTTGGAGAGAAAAACACCACAACAAATATATAAATAAACCACAAAATTCATTCTTCATTATAGTCAATGACAGCCTTTACCAAGCCCAATGCAGTAAGAACAGTTGGCAAGTTAGTACCAAGAACTAGATATTCACATTGTTTTATTATCCTTGCTGTTCCACAGCAGAAGTGCTATGAACACTTTTTTCAGAGGTCAAATAAGGGTGTGCAATTGCACATGTGCACACACACGTGTGCACACACACACACAATTATCCACCAACTTCAGGCTATCCAGTTCCCTTACTACCCATATTTAGATTCAGAATGAAATAGTCTTGATGAAATTCATGTAAATTCTTCTCCATGATACTCTCACATTTCAGTAATACTGTATATATTTTATGCCTCTGGTTCTTTATGTAGATATTTTAATATTTATAGGCTATTTTCATATTTAATAGTTTTAAACTAAGCCACAAGATGTATGGAGAGATGATTTATATTCAAGCGACTCTGCTAGGTGCTATGTGTGAAGAACAGAAGTCTTAAATTTTTGTTAATTCCTGCTTAAGAATATAACATTTTCTTCATGTATAAATAGAACATGCATTTAAAAAGTCTTAGTAAATTACCCCAATATGCATATTACTATAATTTTATAATGCTGATTATATCAAGTTTTATTTTTCAACTGAGGTTTAGCAAGTGTTTAAGTTTCTTAGGGGTGCCATAATAAAGTACTACAAATTGGGGGAGTGCTTAAAGTAATAGAAGTATATTATCTCATGGTTCTGGAGGCTAGAATTCTAAAGCTAGCATCAGTGGGACTATGTGTCCTCTGACATGTCAAGGAGAACCTTTGTCCCTTCCAATCTAGTCCTTTTAAGCTGTCTTTGGTACTCCTTGACTTTCAGTTGTACAGCTCGAATCTCTGTGTACACATGGTATGTCTCTACTTTACATGACTGGGTTTGTATGCCTCTACCATCACATGGCAATGTTTGTATGTCTCTGCTTTACATGACCATGTCTGTATGTCTCTATGTTCACATGACCAGGTTCATATGTTTCTACTGTCACATGACCAGGTTCTTATAAGAACTCTAATTTGTGGGGCAGTGGATCGTGCCAGGAAAGCTGGTAACAATTTCCTTACAAGATGGGGGTACAGGATGTCTATGGGGGCATTGTCTTGATTGCCAACCTCTGAAGGAGTTCTCATCCCACTGTGGATGCTACCATCTCTTGGCAGGTGATCCTGAGTTGTGTATATAAGCTAGCTGAGCATAAGCAGGGAGCACTTCAGTTCGCAGTCATCCTCTGTGAGTTCCACACTGAGTTCCTCAGCAGGCTTTTCTCAGAGTTGGAAGCTGGTTTTAGCCAGAATGTCTTATTGCAGAAACAGAAAGAAAACACTAGTCATACAAGATCATTCACCCTACTCCAGTATGATATCACCTAAATAAGTGCATTTGCAATGACCCTATCTTCACAGAGGGTCACATTCTGATATATGCATACATATGATTCAAGTTATAATACCCACAATAAAAATTTTAATAGACTATTAGAAGTAGTAGAATAGTCTATATAGCTTATCTTTTTAAATAATAAAAATATAACTCAAATTTTGATGTGTTATTAACATAAGAAGTATGTTTCTTTTACTTAAGGTTGTATATTATCTCAGTTCTTGATGATTATTTGGGGCTGATACATCATAAAAAGTATTTACACCTAAGTTACACTGGATAAAAACTAATTGATTAAATTAGAATTCCACGTAAATGTTGATTAAGTATGTTGTAGATTAAGCAGGGTAATTATATAGTGATTGTATTTAATGGAATATTTTCATGAATCATAATCAGAATATTGCATAATAAGCCTGAAAACAGCATCCCTGAATACCTAATGCATTTCACAAAACACACTGTACCAAGAGCTACCATGACAGGTGAAAAATCTCATGAAAATAAGCTTGGAGTTCATAGAAGGAAGATTCTAATTAACTCCTTGCTTCTAACCTCTGACCCTGCATCACAACCATGACCTGTAGGACGGGGTCCTCTTTCCCTAGTGCATGCCTATGGGAACCTCTGCAGAGAACACCTATCCTTACTGTGCCAATCCAGCATAGGTGAGGCAAGCATATCCAATTACAGCTGAAGACATGATAGTATGTGGATGTTATAATTAGCCTTATAATTTAGTCATGAATTAAACTAAGAGGCTAACTTCATGACCTAGTGATATAGCAATGGAATGGTGGGTTCTTGGCTTCAAACTGACTGAATAAGAAACATTCCCCCAACTGGGAACAATTCAGAAACTAGCAGCCTTCTGTCAGAGCAAGCTGTCAGATAAGTGTGCATACTCTGGGAAAATACATTAGCAAGACCCAATGCTTAGTATGAAAATCAGTTACTGCTTTGCTCTGATCACTTTCCACCAAATGCTGTGTGGTGAAAATTCAGTCCATGTCCATGCAAGCCATGAATACAGGGTCATAGGGAAGAAACTGGGATTGGATAAGAGAGGGGTCCTGGGGTGGGTTTAGTGGCTTTAGAAGAAGTCTGAGTTAGCAGGCTTTCTACCTCATCACACGATGGCCTCGAGCATGTTGTGATGCAGCAAAAAGGTCCTCTGCACATGCCAGTGCCACTCTCTTGGACTTCTCAGCTTCCAAACTGGGTCTCGACAAGCCTTTCCAGTCACCCAGTCGTCACCCAGTCAGGTGCATTTTAACAACAGATGACATGAAGTCGCTAACTGAATTTACAGTACTTCTTCACAGGCATGAGTGGCTGCTATCCTGGTTAGAACTCTTCAGTAATCTGAAGCTGTTCTCAGTACATTAAGTCTGCTAAACAGAAGTCAGGTTGTTGGGTGAATTTATATGCGTCCATGTGGACCCAGAAATATTGGCCTAAAAGTATGCATTTGGAGGCTTGAGGTATGGAAATAAACGGCTTGTTGGTTTTGTATTGGGATCAAAAAAGGTCATACAAGAATTAGTGCTAGATGTGCAACTTCATGTATCATGGACTCTCATAAAGAGACACCCAAGGACACCCAAAACAGGGAAGGCTGCTCTCACAAGGAGCGTTCACGAATCAACTATTTCTGAGAATAACTCTGAGTAGAATCTACAGCCTCTGAACTAATTCTGCACTAAGAACTAAAAATCTCACATTCTTTTGTTAGACTGTCAAACATAAACACTAGCCTGTGTCCTTCTTTCAAAACACATGGGAGTTCTATTTATTTGCGTTTATTATCTCTAGTCAAGATGCTTCCATAGAGAAGAGTCTTTGAATACCCCTCAAATTTGAACCACAAATCTCAGGGCAACTGCACACTTTGTTAAGATCAGTTGACTATTTTAAGAAGTCCTTAAAATAGCTTCAGCAAAGGTGTCTGTCTTGTGACTGGCTACATAGTTCCCATGCACCTGCGTTTCCATTCTCTCTAGTAGTTCTAACTTTTCTTACTTCTGTCTCCCACATCTGCCTCCCTCCTGGTTTCTGCCTCGCTACACCAATTCTTGAGCTGAATGGTGGTGAATGGAGAGTGAGGAGGAGAAATCACGGAAAAGAGGATCTTTAGATGAGGCAGGGGAGGTTTCCTAGGAGCCATACAGAGAGGGGCATGAACAAGAAATGGAACAGGGATAAAAAGAAAGGATATTTTAAGATTCATTGTTGAAAAACAATTATAAACTAAATTATATATTGTCTTCATCACATCCAAAGAAAAAAATGGAAAATCTAAAATTCTTGGGCTCTATTTTTTGAAATACATTATCATGCTGAGATAAATAAGCTATATTCCATCCTTATTAACATTAACATCTATGACCAAGCTAGAAGATGTAGCTCAGTGCATGTGGTACTGCCTAGTGTCCACAAGGCCCTGGCTTCAATCCCCAGTTTAAGGGAAAGAATCATATGGGCCTTCTCTCTGACTTCTGTGTTGCTAGAAACCATTGGTTGCTGTTGCCAGGTTTACAAAGGCAGAGCCGTAGGAGCCCTGCTGGGCCAAGAGTGAACCCTGATAGTGTGGCTCCCCAGTCTGACATTCTTTATAGATGTTCTGTCATTGGCCAGGTAACCCTAGAGAATATATAAACTTGCTGTTAAATTTTCTAAGTTCAAAATAGAGAAACAATATGGAAGCCGTGAAACAGTTATAAAATAAACAGTATCTACCTCTCTACAATCCACTTGCCCATGGTATAAAGCACATATTCTCTCTGTGTGCATCTCTCAGTCTTTCCTCCTCTGTTTGTGTATGTATGTGGCTGGGTATGTGTGTTCACATGCGTGCACATACTCACATGCATGATTGGGCATCTTTATGAAACTAGATGTGAATCAGTATCTTAATCACTTTGCATCTTCTGGTTCTTATTGCGTTGTTTAGAAAACAGGACAACTTTTTTTATTATTATTTAATACATTTATTTACATTTCAAATGTTTTCCCCATTCCAGGTCTCCCCTTTGAAAACCCTCTATCCCATCTCCTGTCCCCCTGCCTCTATGATGGTATTCACCCACCCACCCACCCACTCCCGCCTTCTCTCCCTAGCATTCCCCTATACTGGGACATCTAATACTCTCAGACCCTAGGGCCTCTCCTCCCACTGATGACCAACAAGGCCCTCCTCTGCCACATATGTGACCAGCACCATGGGCCCCTCCATATGCATTCTTTGGTTGGTGGTCCAGTCTCTGGGACACTGGGGGGTCTGACCAGTTAACCCTGTTGCTCCCTCCCCATGGGGCTGCAAACTCCCTCAGTTCCTTCAGTCCCTTCTTCAACTCCTCCATCTGGGAGCCCACGCTCAGTCCAACAGTTGCTGTGAAGTGAATCAAGGGTGAGAACAGGACATCTTACTAATTTATCCCACTTTGGCTAGACTGGATGGCCAGTGAGCACAAGGGTTTATCTGTCTCTACTTTGAGCACTAAATTATAGCCCCTCATTGCAGTGATCAGCTTTTATGTGGGTTCTGGGTATCAAACTCAGGTCCTTGTATACTTTACTAAGTGAAACGTCTCCACAGACCCTGACTCTCCTTGTGAAATCCCTAGGCTGATAGCCTATTTTTCCAGAGATTCTGAGTAAGTATTTTCTTGGTGCTGTTTGCTTAGATTTTACTTAATTGACATCTCCTCAACTCTTAAATGTACTTAAACTGCATCTTGCCTTCATTAGGATTCTAAAGCCACACTTGACTAAATACAGTACAATGTATATTCATGTTTTGAAAATAGCACCCCAAATGGACTCAAACTCACTTTCTTTCTTACATTTCTAGGTCTTTTTAGTAAGACATGATCATAAGCAAAGGGATGACTGTAGATATTGCTTGCTGTGGGTACCTGACCTTGTAAGGAAATTAGTCATTACCATTTTGTGAATTTTTATTTTACTTCTCTAGTTGACCAAGAACCATGTGGTCTGTGGCATCTAGGATACACTTCCTTGATTTTTGATATGAGGTTTTAGGTAACTTTAGCTAGGTGTTAGATTGTACTTAATGTTTCCTACAGCCCTCAGAAGCTAAAATGTCCTCTAGTGTACCCTCGCTTTTCTTCTCCATTGGCTTTGACTCATTGGGTTCCATTTGGGAATATATACACATATATAAACAAACACAATATGCATGCTATAATAATTAATAAAAAAGATCATAAATTTGAAGGAAGGGGTGCTTGGAGGAAGGAAATGGGATGACGTTGTAATTAAACTACAATTTCAAAAATAAGCAACAACAAAACAATCAGCTCAGAAGCAAGTTGCTGTATAACAGGGGGTTTGGACATCCTTGGCCCAGGGAGTAGCACTGTTAGGAGGTGTGAGCTTGTTGGAGTGGGTGTGGCCTTGTTGGAGGAAGTGTGTCACTGTGGGGGTGGGCAATGAGACCCTCGTCCTAACCTCATGGGAGCAGTCTTCTAGTGGTCTTCAGATGAAGATGTAGAATCTCAGCTCCTCCTGCACCATGCCTGCCTGGACACTGCCATGTTCCTGCCTTGATGATAATGGAGCGAACCTCTGAACCTATAAGCCAGCCCCAATTAAATGCTGTCCTTATAAGAGCTACCTTGGTCATGGTGTCTGTTCATAGCAGTAAAACCTTAAGATAACAGGTGTGAAGTTTCAGTTGTGTGGGATAAAGTCCTAGACATCTACTACACAGCATCACACAATACTGAGCTGTTAATTTCTTTAAGCCATGCTGAAGATCAAATCTTTGTGTGTACTAGCAGGCACACTGAGCTATATACCCTCAGCCTGTATACATAGTATTTTACAGGGCTGTTCTCATGCTACGTGTTTTTACTACAGAAACAAAATAAAACTAAAAAGATAGACTTTTTAGGGGAGTAGAAAACTTGAAGGGAGAACCATGCATGTGGTGATAAAAAAAAATGGTTGGGGCAACAGTAGACAAGCCTTTGTACTGAGGGAAAATTTTATTCTCATAGAAGCACTCTGAGGTCTCTGCGCTTATAAATAATCATTAGATGGTCACTCTGTTCTATCTCATAGTCAAGCTCCTGGATATCTTAATTGGGAGATTTATTATTTTCTATCGACAACTGTTGCCAAAGGAATAACTTGAAAACAATTGCTCCAATAAACGTCTCTCCAAATGGAAAAAAAATCATTTAAATACAGGCTTTGGTGGAATGAAATATTCCTCCTTGGCACTCTGAAGTAGTACAGATTTTCTTCTTAAACTAGACTACAATAACTATTGGATACACTTTTATTCTATATCAATAGTCAAATAACCAGAGACAAATCTATGTTCCAGGAGAACTTGTGTGCTTACTCAATAAATGCTTATTGGACAACTTCCGTGTAATTGACACTATGTAAGCAAGCTACAAGCAAAATTGTAAGACTAACGTTTGCCTAATAACTTCCTTGTTAACAACTTCTCTACCCAGCATGCATTGTTGCCCCTCACTGCCCAGGAAACCAGATCACTACCACCTACCACTACCCACCGTGTGAAATATCCAGATCCCACCTGTTCTTCCAGATGACTCACCAATATTTGTCTCTCCATTTTCTGCCAAAACTGACCTCTCTAGTATACCTCAGAAAGAAAATGTTCTCATTTACCTGTCTGTTGCACAAGATAGAGATAGCTCCACACTTATCAATATTAAAGAATATCAAGGGTTTGGGAAGATGGCTCAGTGCTTGCCTCACTAACAGGAAGGCCTAAGTTCTATGTCCAGTACCCATATAAAAGCCAAGTTTACTGGTACATGCTAGTAACCGCAGCCCTAGGAAGGCAGAGGAGTAGGTTGCCTGGGGAGTGCTAGCTAGCCAGTTTTCCTGATGACTTGGACATTGTCCTCTGATCTCCATATACACGTACACTTGTGTACCCCCACACACATACACACAGTTTAACTTTCTACACAGACTGTAAACTTCTATCAGGGAAGGATTTTTTAATAAGCACAGGAAAGATCTTCTATTAATTCAGGAAGGAAGGCATCCACTACTCTTTAGCACGTCACTTCATGTCTTACCGTTCTCCACTACTGTGCAAAGTATAATCTTGCCCTAGCTTGTAGCCATATTTTTTTTTGATCCTCTGTTGGTACCAGTCAAGAGCTTAGAACTCACATTCCATTGATGGATAGACACGTGACCGAACATCCATTGTTTAGTCTCTAGGTTGCTTAAAGACCTAACACATGCCAATGACTTCAAGTCTACAAACAAGAGATCTCTATTCTGCTGGTGAGCCACATAGTCATGTGGTGAATTGCATTCCAAGAAGTTTATTTCATTTTTGCTTGTTCACACATAGCAACCAGTGCACAAGCTCACATACATTTACCCTTCAATTGTTCCTTCTATGTCTTACCTGCCTTGAGAAGGAACTGATCATGAAAAGTCTAAATTAAATTGCATTAGTTAGTGGTATGTGCAGATGGTAGTTAGAGATCTTAAAGGTCTCCTCAGAAACACAGAGGAGCCAAGATGTGTAGCCTATTACTCCTCTTTTTCTGTCCTATTTTCAATGTGGGAGTCTGAGCAGCTGCTAACTCAGCAGATAAACTAACCTACATAACTATTCTTAAACATGACAGAAATATCTCCAGGAACTTCCTTTTGTGAAAGATCTGTGTTCAGTGCATTTGTACTGAAAAGAATCTCAACAACAGATCAAGTAATCGAAGCACTTAAACAGTAGTTTAAACTTCTTTTTATTTTTTTAAATTAATTAATTTGTCTGTTTACATCCCAAACACTGCTCCCTTTCCCCAGTCCCGTTCCCTTCTCCTCTAGGACTCCTCTGAGACATCAAGTCTCAGCCAGATTAGGTGCATCCCCTCCCACTAAGACCAGACAGGGCAGCAGCCATGAAGATTGAGCTGCCTGTCTGCTACATATGTGGTTGGGGGTTTTGTTCCAGCCTATGTACATTGTTTGGTTGGTTTAAACTTCTTAAGTACATTACACTTTTTAGTAATCTGTCTGCATCCTTGTGAATTCAGTAGTACATTAGGATGCTACCTACACAGTAATCACCAGCTGATTAATTACTATGTAACCATTTGGTTTTTTATTTTTTTTCAGTTGTCCATAGGTTTTACTTAACAGTAAAAACAAAGAAAAATACCCAAAGATCATATATAAACCCTTAAGATCAGGTGTTATTGTGTTTAAAGTGATGATCAGCATCTCTTGTTGTTGTTGTTGTTTGTTGATTGGATGGTTGGTTGGCTGTAATTTTTAATTTTAAAACAGAATAACATTTCAGTGGAACCATTCTACTTCTCCATCCTCTACATGGTCCTCCACTATGCTCTGGATCTCCATCTTTTTGTTGCTGTTGTTGTTTTGGGTTTTTTTTTTTTTTTTGATACTTTATTTACATTTCAAATGTTTCCCCCTTTCCAGATCTCCCCTTTGGAACCTCCCTATCCTCTCCCCCCTCCCCTGCCTCTATTGGGGTATTCCCCCACCCACACACCTATCCATTCTCATCATTCCTCCTTGGCATTCTCCTATACTGGGGAATCTAACACCCTCAGGCCTAATGGCCTCTGCTCCCCCTGATGGATAACAAGACCCTTCTCTGCCGAATTTCTGGCCAGCACCATGGGTCCCTCAATGTGTATTCTTTGGTTGGTGGATCAGTCTCCAGGAGTATCAGGGGGTCAGGCCAGTTGCCACTGTTGCTGCCTTTCTGGGGATGCAAACTCCCTCAGCTCCTTCAGTCCCTTCTCCAAGTCCTCCATCTGGAACCTCACGTGCTGTCCAATGGGTGCTGTAAAGTGACTCTTGGGTATTTCAAACTTTTGGGCTAATAACCACTTAACAGTGAGAACATATCATGTTCATTCTTTTGTGACTGCGTTACCTCGCTCAGGATGATATTGTCAAGATCCATCCATTTGCCTGCGAATTTCATGAAGTCATTGTTTTTAATTGCTGAGTAGTATTCCATTGTGTAAATGTACTACATTTTCTGTATCCATTCCTCTGTGGAGGGACATCTGGGTTGTTTCCAGCTTCTGGCTATTATAAATATGGCTGCTATGAACATAGTGGAACATGTGTCTTTATTACATGTTGGAGCATCTTCTGGGTATATGCCCAGGAGTGGAATAGCTGGGTCCTCAGGTAGTATTATGTTCATTTTTCTGAGGGTCTGCCAAACTGATTTTCAGAGACGTTGTATCAACTTGCATTCCCACCAGCAATGGAGGAGTGTTCCTCTTTTGCCACATCCTCCCCAACATCTGCTGTCACCTGAGTTTCTGATCTTAGCCATTCTGACTGGTATGAGGTGGAATCTCAGGGTTGTTTTGATTTGCATTTCCCTGATGACTAAGGATGTTGAGCAGTTCTTTAGGTGCTTCTCAGCCCTTCGAGTTTCCTCAGTTGAGAATTCTCTGTTTAGCTCTCTTCCCCATTTTTTGATAGGGTTATTTGGATCTCTGTAGTCTAACTTCTTGAGTTCTTTGTATATATTGGATATTAGCCTTCTATCGGATGTAGGATTGGTAAAGATCTTTTCCCAATCTGTAGGTTGCCGTTTTGTCCTATTGACAGTGTCCTTTGCCTTACAGAAGCTTTGTAATTTCATGAGGTCCCATTTGTCAATTCTCAAGAGAATAAACCATTGGTGCTCTGTTCAGGAACTTTTCCCCTGTGCCATGTGTTCAAGACTTTCCTCCACTTACTCTTCTATTAAATTCAGTGTATCTGGTTTTATGTGGAAGTCCTTGATCCACTTGGACTTGAGCTTTGTAGAGGGAGATAGGAATGAATCAATTCATATTCTTCTACATGTAGACCGCCAGTTGAACCAGCACCATTTGTTGAAGATGCTGTCTTTTTTTCCACTAGATGGTTTTAGCTCCTTTGTCAAAGATCAAGTGACCATAAGTGTGTGGGTTCATTTCTGGGTCTTCAATTCTATTCCATTGATCTACCTGCCTGTCACTGTACCAATACCATGCAGTTTTTATCACTACTGCCCTGTAGTACAGCTTGAAGTCAAGGAGGCTGATTCCCCCAGAAGTCCTTTTATTGTTGAGAATAGTTTTTGCTATCCTGGGTTTTTTGTTATTCCATATGAATTTGAGAATTGCTCTTTCTAAGACTATGAGGAACTGAATTGGAATTTTGTTGGGGATTGCATTGAATCTGTAGATTGCTTTCAGCAGAATGGCCACTTTAATCATATTAATCCTGCCAATCCATTAGCATGGGAGATCTTTCCATCTTCTGAGGTCTTCTTCGATATCTTTCTTCAGTGACTTGAAGTTCTTGTCATACATATCTATCACTTGTTTGTTAGAGTCACACAAAGATACTTTATATTGTTTGTGACTGTTGTGAAGGGTGTTATTTCCCTAATTTCTTTCTCAGCCTGTTTATCCTTCGAGTATAGGAAGGCTACTTGATTTGCTTGAGTTAATTTTGTATCCAGCCACTTTGCTGAAGGTGTATGTCAACTGTAGCAGTTCTCTGGTGGAGTTTTTTTGGGTCACTTAAGTATACCATCATATCATCTGCAAATAGTGATATTTTGATTTTTCCTTTTCAATTTGTATCTCTTTGACCTCCTTTTGTTGTCTAATTGCTTTAGCTAGAACTTCAAGTACTATATTGAATAGATAGGGAGAGAGAAGGCAGCCTTGCCTAGTCCCTGATTTTAGTGGGATTGCTTCAAGTTTCACTCCATTTAGTTTGATGTTGGCCACTGGTTTGCTGTATATTGCTTTTACTATGTTTAGGTATGCTCCTTGAATTCCTGATCTTTCCAAGACTTTTATCATGAAGGGATGTTGAATTTTGTCAAATGTTTTTTTCAGCATCTAATGAAATGACCATGTGGTTTTTATCTTTGAGTTTGTTTATGCAATGGATTACATTGATGGGTTTCCAGGTATTGAACCATTCCGGCATTCCTGGGATGAAGACTACTTGATTATGGTGAATGATCATTTTGATGTGTTCTTGGATTCAGTTTTCAAGAATTTTATTGAGTATTTTTTGCATTGATATTCATAAGGGAAATTGGTCTGAAGTTTTCTTTTATTGTTGGGTCTTTGTGAGGTTTTGGTATCAGTGTAACTGTGGCCTCATAGAATGAATTGGGTAGTGTTCCTTCTGTTTCTATTTTGTGGAATAGATTGAAGAGTATTGGTATTCTTTGAAGGTCTGATAGAATTCTGCACTGAACCCATCTGGTCCAGCACCATCGTGGAGAATTAGCTGAAGCCTCACTCCACATCCTTAGACACAGTGATCATGAAGATCTTCATTATAAGGAAGAAGGCTTTGGTGAGTCAGAGAGACTTCCATTAAGCAGGTTCTAGACCCTGGAGGACTACAGATCACATGAGTACATGATCAACTTCCAAGGTGACATTTGTCATGGTGGTAGATACTTCCAGCATGGTCTTTGGAGGCCATGGAATTTGCAACATGCTTTGGAAGCTGCATAATTCTTACAGTGCAATTTGCAGCATCTGTTACATCCCTGGGGGCCACATCCAATTGGGGCCTTTGATATCAAAATGATGGCTAAGGTGACACCAGTGTGTTTTAAAAAAAAAAAGAATCATCTCTTAGAGAAGTGCAGTCAGTACAGTATGTAATGATATGATAGATAGATAGATAGATAGATAGATAGATAGATAATCACCAGCTGCTCCTGGAGATATCAGATATGCCAGTGCTTTGTGTGTGGTACATCTCAACTAAGCAGCTTATGTTGTAAGAACAGAAGAGGGATGGGGTAGTGGACTAGCTCAGCAGGTAAGGTGCTTTCTGTGCAAAGCTGATGACCTGATTTCAACCCCCTACACCAACAAAATGGTGAAAGAGGAGAACTGACACCATAAAGCTGTCCTGTGGCCTTCATATGTTTACATTAGGATGTATGTACACACACTCACACACACTAATATACACACACACAACATTGTATGCTTGTTGTTTTAAGGGAAAGGAAATGTGGAAGGAAAAGGCAGGGAGAGGTGATACTCTTTTTTTGAGTAACAGTCTTGATCCTTCTCCAGGGTCTATCCCAATAATGAATGGAACTAGAAAAGATCCTATTGAGTGAAATACCCCAGACCTAGGAAAACAAACATCATAAGTTCTCCTTCATCAGAGGCTCCTAGCTCCAAATCATTAGATGTAAGTACATATCCTGGAGTAACTTCAGAAACCAGGAAAGTAAAAAGGGCGCATAGCAGGGTTAGGGGGTGGAGAGGCAATGGAGAACAAAATAGAAGGAGACATGATGTGATCTGACTGAGGAAATGGGAGAAAACAAGCTCTTCTTAGGGAGGAGAAGGGAACAGAAGAAGGAAGAGAAGGGTAACGTAACAGTCTGAAAAAAATCTTAAAGAGTCATACTACTACTTAAAAAACAAAAAGCAAGACTATACATAAGTCTATGTTTAAATACATACACAGTTTAAATGAAATATTCTCATCTGGGCTGGCAGTGCTCCCTCCAAGATCCAAAGACTATCTAACAAAACCAAGTACCAAGCATGAGAAGCCCTCTTTTGAGTTGTTGGTCAGGGTGATCCAAGAGACACCCTGTTTGCCCCCAGAGGTGGAAGGTAAGACACCACACACTTCAAACATAGGACCCAGAGAAGCCTGTGCTGGAAAGGACCTAGACATCTCCTCCCTAGCACCAGATGACACCATGCAGACTTCCAAAGGAGGGAAGCAACCAATAGCCCTACCCAGATTTGGTGCCTATGAACCACAGCGATGACCAGCAGCCTAAGGATGCTATAATGGTATACACAACTTGGTGGTAAACAACAGCTCTCTAATTGGACTTAGCAACAAGAGGTAAACTAGGCCTGGCACTAGAAACTAAGCCAAGTGCCCAGGGCTAGAAAGTCACGGATCTTGGATTAGGACTTAGAGCCACTATTTTACTAAATCAGCATATTTCCTAACTACATTCTAAATTATTTGTCTTTAAACCCACAGATGAGTGCAGTCCTCAGCTGTCATCAAGAAACCTTCTCTTTGCAGCAAATGGAGACCATTACAGAAAACCACCACTGAAACAAAATGCAGAGTTGAGGAGCACATTCCCAGTGGATACAACTCCTGCACCCAAGGCTCATTAGTCTTTGAAGTTGGAAGAGAGGCTGAAAGACTAGAAAAGCCAGAGGAACGGGAAGTTTTCTGTGAGACTGCGTCTCCTAGTAATGTTAAAAGCTATACCCATAAAGTCTCATCAACATGTCTGCCCAGACATGCATGAGCTGTGGAAGGACAACAATACACATTTCAAAGTGGATAAAAAGGAGACCACAAGACCTTAACCCTATACGAAGAACTATGGGTAACTAGGGAATGCTAAGAGTGGGGAAAATAGTCTTCCCCAGGGAGAAGTACATTCAATGCCAAATGGAAGCCTTGAAAACATACATACAAGTAACAGAATACAGATTGAAGAGCTTAGGTTTAGAAATGTGTAGGTATACACGTATATGCACATTAACAGCAATTAGTGAGAAAATAGGCTATGAATTTTAAAGAGAGCATGGATGGTGTATGGGAGGCTTTGGAAGGAGGGAAGGCAAGTGGAAAATGAAGTGGAAAATTATATTAAAATCTCAAAAATAATTTTTAAAAGAAAAATGCTTAGCCTGGGCTACACAGTAAGTTCCAGAATAGCCTGGACTACAAAGTAAAACCTATCTCAAAAATTCAGAATGATAATTAAAAGACTTGCACTATCCTTTACTATTGTTAATTTTTTTTCTCCTTGAACCTACCATGACATAGTGTGGTCACTATGACACATAAATATACACACAAATAAAAATGATAAACTTGGGCTGTATAGATGGCTCTGTTGGTAAAGTACTCATAGCCTATGCCCATTCTACAGAACCCACATAGACACAAGCCAGTTATGGTCATGGACTTGTAATTCCAACACTGAAGATTCAGAGATGGGTGGACCCCTGGGGCTCACAGGCCAATTAGCTTGTCATACTTAATTAGTTCCAGGCCAGGCCAGTAAGAGACCTGTGATGGCTATTCTCGGTTGTCAACTTGACTATATCTGGAATAAACGACATTCCAGAAGTGGGGGGCACACCTGTGATCTGGATCTTATGGCTGGAAGACTTGATTTGATCCAGATCTTGAGGCATGTCTCTAATCTGTGCCACACCTTCCGCTGGGGCCACATAAGGACAGTGGGAGAAGAAAAGGGTTCTTCACCTGCTTGTACTCACTTTGCCAACACATTGCAGACTACTTCTCTGGAATCCAGTTTATATAGAAGACCACCTAGCCTCATGGGACTGAGCAACTACTAGATCCTTGAACTTCATTCACAGCTGGCCATTGTTGGATTTGCTTGACTACAGCCAGTAACTCATTCCAATAAATTCGATAGATAGATAGATAGATAGATAGATAGATAGATATTCATTCCATAAGTTTTATGACTCTAGGGAACCCTGACTAATGTAAGACACTTTCTCAAAAATAAATTGTTTTAAGGTAAACAACAGCATTCCTGAGGACTGACACCCAAGGCTTCACGTACATTCACACACATGTACATACACACACATACACACACACACTCTTTCTCTATCATCTATCTATCTCTATCTCTTAATGGTATAAATATACTATATCAGCTTCAAACTTGCTTTAGAATATTTATATATTTTCTAGGTGAGTGAATATAACAAGATCTCTTTTCCCTATCTTGAATGACACCCAAGCCCTAGAAAAGCCATGAAATGGAAGCTACATTCAGGCTCTCCACAAATTCTAGAACTGTGTGAAAGCTGGTATAGTTAATTATGGTTGTGAATATATCATAAATAAAATTCCTAAGGGCCTCCCTCTATTTGTTAGATATTTATTTAGTATATAATTTAACAAGGATTCTCTGATACTACTGTTTCATAGGCTTATCAAAATTCTAATTCTATTCTAACTTTAATATGAGATTTTAATTTTACATTCATTAACACACAATCCATTCACCACAGAAGAAATAATTTACCTATAGAGTGGCCATAAAGTCTGAAGGTGACTGTGCATAATAAGTGACTTATTGGTGTTATATTACAGTACAGAATGTATTTACTGTGCTGTCCCAGTAAATGCATAGTTTGCTGTTTAGGGTAGCTCAGCTCTGTAATGACCAGGGTACCTAATAGGCATACCCAGCAACAGCACCATGCACCTGTGCTTTTCACCTCAGTCCTGTAGTTCTCAGATATGATCCCTGGAATCAGCAGGATCAATAGGCATGTGAGGACTATTAAAAATTCAAACTGGAAGGTTCCATTCCAGCCCTGCTGACCCAGAAAAATGACTAAAAGCTGAGTCTAACAAGCCCTGTCAGTGGCTCTGATACAAGCTGAAGTTTAAGGACCACTGGCTCCAATTGCTTGTTTCTGATTTCACTAAAGGAGAACCTATCCTTTTAGTGTGTGCTTCATGGTTGTCAGGCTTACCCAATAAAAAGATAGGCTGTGAAATTAAATTTGAATTTCAGATTAAAGAAGAAAATTTTGATGAATTGTTTCTTTGCAAGTGATTCCCAGGTATAACAGCCCATGTACTTAAAGGATATGTAACTATTTTGGTACATGGTTAAGTGTTATTTGTTACTTATCTGATATTCAATTTCAACTTCTAATATTGTGTCCTAATTTGTTCTAGCATCCCTATGCCTCACCTAAGGGTGTATTGATCTGACCAGAACACAGCATACTCCACAGGAATAGATAATCTAGCCCAATTTTAGAAATTGTCATCCTTCCGTCCTTTCTGCCCTTTGTGGTCACATGGGTGACCTCCTATTCCTGCCTAGTGAAGTCACTAGTTGGTGGTCAGGAGCATGGGCATTAGGTAGAGTCACCCATATTTCCAACTGTAGTTACTCTGGTAGTGGAAACATTGGCTGTTGTAAAACAATGCATTCCAATCTCATAGGGTTGACTTTTATTTATGAATTATGTCCATTTTTCTCTGTTTAGCAGGCTCCACTGTGTGAAGAATGCTGGGTTTCTCATGGATCATTGAATATGGATTGAAATTATTTTGTAGCCCTCAGCAGCAGTATGTGCTGATGGCAGGCAGGTTCATCCCTGAGACTGGTCTCTCTCAGTGAGAGAGGTGCAACCAAACTATCTTCTCTGAGCTCTCTTCTGCTGCCATTCACCTTTCATTTTTGAATTTGCTAATAGGTTTTATCTTCTTAAATGTCCATAAATCAAAGTGCACAGAGTTTAGTTGTGCAGTGCAGTGGGTTTTAGCAAATTCAGTCTAGATGAGGTCTTCACATCTCTTTCAAGCCAATACTCCCTGCACAGGCAGCCACAGCTCTGATTTTCACCATCAAGAAAAGTCTCTCCACCCCACCCAAGGACTTTCTTTAAATTGACTTACTCTCTTTTTAAAAAAAAGAAAAAAAAACACATTCAAAACATTTTGATCTATAGGAGAGAATTTAAAACATAAATATGTATGTGCAATTTTCTCCTCTAAAGTCATGTGTACCAAAGTCTAAAGATAGTTCCCTGCCTCCCACCCTCAAGGTCAGGAGATGCTACGGAGAAGCATCACAACCTGAGGAAGGCCCAGGAACCCCTCCTTAAGTCAGGAAGCACATCAGAAGACCCAGGAAAAGAAGTGTATGGGATCTGTGCCAGCGGGGGGGGGGGGGGGGGGGGGGGGGGTACCGTAGTACTTCAGCTGTCATTTGAGGGGTCCCTATGACACTTTGTGTTGAATTAACTCCTTCCAGACAGATAGAAACAAATGTCCACTCCTCCCCTCCTTAGTGAGGACACCAACAACTGACTAAAGTAAGAAGTCCACTAGCTCCAGCTTGCTGAAACATAGCATTCGTCTGGCTTACCTACAGAAGAAGTGAGTGGCTGGGTTCTCAAGGGAGGCTCTAATGGCTCTCCCCTTCCCATGAGAGCACATCAGTGTGATCTAATCCCAAGCAATGGTAGCTGCTCTGACGAGGATGGTAATAGATTAGGCTTAGAGAAGAAGGTTGAGATGCATCTTGCTAGGCCATTTATCCTTAAGCCCCTGCTTAACCCATCGCTGTGATCATGTTGCCTATGCTTCGTGTGAGTTCCATATTAAAGTCAGGTTTAAATATCCCAGGACCCTTGGGTGGGACAGAGCTCCTATATCTTAACTAGGGCAGAGGGCACTATAGACCACAGTAGCACATCTAAATTAAAGGTCAAGGGATATTGCAAATAACTTTATTCCATCTGATGTAAGTTAAGCACCTACCATGTTATTCAATATTTCAATACTGCAAACTGTCTACTGGAATAGTACCTAATTATCATTATTTTAAAATTTAGAATAGATTAGTGTTGTCCATGGAGAAGCAACGTCTACCAAGTTCCCTTTTGCCCATCGTCCTGGAGAACCCGGGGATAAAGAGCATACAAGTCCAAACAGCTGTTATCATTAGCATAGATACAAACAATTACCATTTGAGACAAATTTTTAAAAATGCATACTGAGAATAAGATGCAGGTTAAAGGTAACTCAAAAAAAGCCTGGCAGTGGTAGCACACACCTTTAATCTCAACACTAGGGAGGCAGAGGCAGGTGGATTTCTGAGTTCAAGGCCAGCCTGGTCTACAGAGTGAGTTCCAGGGCAGCCAGGGCTACCCAGAGAAACCCAGTGTCAAAAGCAAAAACAAAAAACAAAACAAACAAAAATGCTAGTGCCCATCAGAGATCTTCACACATACACACACACACACACACACACACACACACACCATGGGGAGGGAGGGGGAGAGAGAGAAGGGGTGAAAGAGAGAGAGAAAAATTGTCCTCTGACTTCAAGAATCTAAATCAAATTTATATATAAACATTTTTAGGAAGACTCCAAGGCCACAGTTGTCATAAATGTAGTCCATTTGAGGCCACTGTCTCTGCAGACAAAATCTGGTAGTTCCCATCACCCCTCTCTACACCCCTACCCCATGGAAGCCTTCCTGTTCCACTGCTGTCAAGATTGGATGTTTTTTGCACAGGCTCTCTGACACACACTTGGAAGAATTCGATGGTTATCAGAGTCACCCCTGTGAGGGGAAGGTGGGGATGGATTAGCACTGGACTAAGCAGGGAACTGAATTATAACACAAACCCAAAAAAACAGCCCAGAGCTCTGGTCTGGGTGCTGCTTGTCAAAATGTCACCAGTCCGGCTGGATCTCTGGATCTCTGTACATGTCTTTTCCACTAAATAGATGCAGGTTGACTCAGGTGAGGGCAACTTGGTCAGGATCAATTCAAGATCTACCTAAAGGAGCTGACCACTGTAAACTGTGGACCACATGTCCCATTTCTGGATATCAAATCCTTTCTTAAAAGCAGGTTTAAGTATCTTCTATGGTTGTTCGATTGTCTGCAAGAAAAATCCATATAGGTTTCTTTCACTCTCCCAAAGCAGAAGGTTCACACTGTGGAGTGAGTCCAGGTACCCTAGGGCCTTTTCCCTCTTCCCATGGCTCACCACTCGCTCCTTCTTCTTCAGGTCTCAACCTTAGGCCGCCCCTCACCCAACTGCTTCACAACATCCATCCAACTTGTCATTCCTTCCTAATCTCCTGCTTGAAAACTCACCATGACTGTGTTGTGTCTCCACAGTAAAATGGATGCTGAGCCCAGAGAGACTATGTTGCATATATTTGATGGATTAGTTAACTGAATATGCCTAACATTTTCATTTGGGTTCTCCTGGAAGTTGATCACAAAACAGGGATTTGGGTGTAAGCATTTTATTTGAGAAGTAATTCCAGAACACTGGTAGAAAAGAAAGACAGGAAAAGAGGTCAATTGATAAGGTACCACAAGTCCAGGAAATGAATGGGGTAACCCTGCTGGGGAAACTGGAGGACCAACATGGAAATATCTGTCTTGAAGTTATCTACCCACAAACTGGAAGACCACGTAGCACATAACCTTATATGTGTGAAATTTGTAAAATACTTCATTTCACAGAGAAAGCAGAAACAAGATGGAGAACAGTGTCAGGTCCAAAGGAAATTCCATTTTCCCAAATTCTGGCAGTTTGACAAAAGCCAGCATTCCTCTGAAGCTGGTTAGGCTCTACCAAATGGAGCCATTTCTCTTATCACCCACAAAAGGGACAAATGGCTACCAGTGGTGTCTATTAACATACCAAAGTTCCTGCTTGCCTCCAGGCTCCCTCGCCCCTCCCCCCTAGTCCATTATACATTTCAGAGTCCACGCTAGCATCCAAACTTCTTCAGCCATGGCGTCTCTCCCCCGGCTGCTCTTTCTCCTTATAGCCCTGCCATTTCAGCCATCTTCTTGCTTTCGCCCAAGTTCTTTCTGCCTTCCTCTCTCTGTCTCCCTCCTCCCACTCTCTGCTCTCTCACACTCTCCCTCTCTTTATGCCTCACCCCATCTGCTCTGTTCCTGCCCTGTCTCATGGCCTGGTCCACTTGCTGGCCATGTTCAGTCTGCTACCTTCTCCTCTGCTCTGGACTCTTCCAGATGCCTCTGGCTGGTCTCCCCCACCAGTATGAAATATAAGACCGCTACCACAATCTTTGAGCCAAATCTGAAGCAAGCTTTAATTAAATACTGGCCAGGAGGGTGGACTCTGGCTGGGTTCCCAGAAAATGGAGAAGAGTCACATTTTGCTGAGTTTATAAGGGCACATCTATATTTCCCATCAGGTCCAATCAGGGGCAAGTACATATCCTGACGTAATCCCTGCTCACATGCCTCCCGCCTACAAGTGATCAAGCACATCCGGTGCAGTTGAGTCAAACAAACTTGGTTAGGGGAGTGAAAGCTTGTAGCCTGTATCTCCCATAAACAACACCCTCCAGCATGTCAGGAAGTATCTGTTCTTGGGCAAGGGGCTTAAAGGTTAGACACATTTTTGTTTCATTTTGTTTCGTAGATCTCTTAGGTACAGTAATTACTGTGAAAAGTTAACTTAAGAAAAACTTAAAATGTAACTTTGGCTCTCACACATACCACCAGCTTACTAAGGGAGGACTTAGAGTAGCTACTAACAGGGCTTGAGTTTCTTTTGGAGGGTTAGAAATGCTAGGAATTAATAGAAATCTGTACAACATTGTAAGTGCATTAGAATCCATTAAAATTAAATTGTTTGCTTTAATACAATGAATAAGATGTAAACTATACTAATAAGAACAATTGAAAAACAGACATGAGGAAGCTGAGATATGGGTTCCATTCAGAAGTCAAACCTGTTGTGGAGATAACAGCGTATATTTCATAGCATTTCTGGTGACACATAGCAACAGCAGGCTGTGGCAACTACAGTGAAATGTTCTGGCAAAGATGAGGGTACCAGCAGCCAGTGGTGCCTTCTGAAGGTGTAAGCCCTGAAGTAGGAAGTAAGACCTGGACATAGCAAACCTGCCTGGCATGTCCAAGGATAGATAGCTCATTCCGTGGGGAAGGAGGATTCCCTCAACAGCCTCCAGCACCAAGAAATTATTCTACCCAGATCAATATAAATGACAGGTCTACAGAGTCCAATTATCTCAGCTGTAACCCCAAATCAAGTAAAGCTGTGAATCGAGAGGAAAATAAATGGAACCTTCCAAAGAAAGTGAAAGTGGGGTTGGCTGGCTAATAATCCCCATGCTATGTGCCTGACTTCACACGCTTGGGGCCTCAAAAGTTTCATGTTAAACTAAAAGGAAGTAACCAGTTCTGTCTAAGTTCAGGATCTTGAGTTGGGGAGTTTGTTCTGGATTATCAGGGTGTGCTCGATTGTTGCTAAATCTCCTTCCTTTGAGGAGATGTGAACAACATCTACCCCTTCCTTCTGTGATTCCAATAACGAGCCAAGGTAAGAGTTCACTGTAGTTCATTCTAGGAAACCAAACTATTCACTAGACTTGTGTACAGAGCAATGGGTGAGAGGCTACAGGTAAGAATGAGAATGGCCTTAAAGCAGCCACATGGGAAGGTACAAACCCTGCCATGAATTATGACTCCTTCAAGACTGTGTAGGTGGAGTCCCTCACCCCAGTCCCTCCCCACCTAAGTCCTAGAGCCATTCCTCAAAACCTGGAGGCCATGTGAAATTAGGGTAGATTTGTAAACTAGTTAGGAGGAGTGGCTGGTAAGGATTACATGGCCCTCCCTTGCCCTCCTTCAGAGAGGAAACGTGAATAATTAACAAGCCCAGTTGTAATGATATTTAAGAAGAGGAACTCCTAAGGACAATGGCCAGCTTGGTTTCAAGGACAGTCCAGTACAGGACACAACTCTTGCCTTCGAGCTTCAGGAAGAAGCTAGTTCTGCCAAGGTCTTGAGTTTAGCAAATTGATATGATTGCAGGTGTCTGACCTCCAAAACTATATATTGTTTTAAGCCACTAAACATCATGTAATTGTATATGAGGGGGCAGAGTTAAGGAACTATCAAAGTGGCCACTCCATTAGGGGAAAGATTTTTTATGTGTTTTATAAAACCAAGAATATCAAGGATATGCTTCCTAGAGTAAGGTATGGTGTGGTGCCTCAGTGTGGGTAGGGTTTATTTGGGGACATGGGAAGGAGAGTTGAGAAGGTAGTAGAGGCAGAGGAAGAGAGGGAACAGAGAAGGAGGGGGGGAGGCAGGCCAGAAACGTGTGGAGAGAGGACATAGGGAAAGAGGGACAAAGGGTCAGGTGGAGAAGAGAGTCAGAGAGGCCAGAGTCCCTTTTATAGGAAGCCCAGCCTACCTGGCTGTTGCTAGGTAACCGTAGGGCAGACCTTAGAAGGAATGCCAACAATTTTTATTGTAGATAAGAGAAAGAACACTCAGAGGCGTCTGGAGGAGTCAGAAAGGAACAGACTGGCCACTTGGCCAGGGCTATCTGTAAGAGAAGTGAGAAAGCTGGGGGTGGAAAAATCACGTGGGGCTGTAGGGAGGACAAGTTACAAGTGTTAGCATTCTGTCGCTGGCAGCCTGGGCCGGAGCAGGCCTAGGAGTCTGGGGCAGGAAGGTACCAGCACGCTAGCATGCGAGCGGGCTTTGAAAGGTGAACAAACACCTGTGCATAGGAGCCTGGAGGCCAGCATGGCCTTCTTAGGCAACCACCTGGTATGTGTCATTGGAGAGCCGAAGGTCCCTTCTGCCAGAGGCAAGGGGAATGTCTTTTGGGAGACAGGAGCTCTCACAAGTTTCCCACAGTCATGAGGAATGTTGGCTTTTATCTATCAGAAATCCTTCTATAAACCAGTCTGAATTGAGCCAAGACCGTCATTTCTAACAGTCTCAGACCTAACAGCAATAACTTACACTGACAACAGCCAGCTAATGCAAGGGCTGTCAGAGGGCACATCTCCAGAAAGGAGTTTTAAAACCAGTCATTACTTCCACACCAAAACCCACTGCAAAATTTGGAAGTTTAACATCGCAAAGAAAAGAAACTTTGTGTATCTTTGACTTTCTTGTTCAATTAATTTTGTTCCTTTTGTTGTTGTTGCTTCTTTTGTTTTGTTTCTCAGACAGGGTGACTTAGGATGCATTTCTATTACTGTGAAGAGGAACCAGGACCACAGCAACTCCTGTAATGGAAAACATTTCATTGGGGCTGGCTTACAGTTTAGGGGTTTAGTCCATTATCATCAAGATGGGAAACATAGCAGCATGCAGGTAGACATGATGCTGGAGAAAGCTGAAAATTCTTCCTCTTGATCCTCAGGCCAACAGCAGTAAGAGGCTCTGGGCCACATTGGACAGACCTTGAGCATAATGAAACCCCAAAACTCACCTTGAGCATAATGAAACACCAAAACTCGCCCCCATGATGACACACTTCCTCCAACAAGGCCACACCTCCTAATAGTGTCACTTCCTATGGGCCAAGCATTCAAACCCATGAGTCTATTTGGACCATTCCTATTCAAAGCACACAGGGTTTCACACCATAGCCTAGACCAGCCTGGAACTTACTATACACTATGTAACTTAGGCTGGCCTGGAAGTCATGGCAACCCTCCTTTCTCAGTCCGCAGTGTCAGTGTTTCAGGTATGAGCCATTGCACACAGGAAATTCCTTTTTTTTTTAATATTTCAAAAGGCCATACTTATATTTGTATAAAGTATCTTTATTTCCTCTTCCTGGAATAAGACATGTTTAAGTAGAGTATGTACATGCTCCTCTAAATAAATGGAATGTTGCTCTTTACCTTTTAGATTTAAATAAATCATATCATGCTAAGTAAAAATTCTTACCAGACTATTGGCGTAAGAAAAAGTAGAGAAACCGCAAGAAAATAATGTTTACAACTCTAAAAATACTAAGAAATCTAGCAACTTAAATAGCACTGTATATCAGCAAATACCAGCATGTACGTGGTGGGGGTGAAGGGAGAGGGCTGCCAGGCCTGAAGGTCACTGTGTGAGGTCTAGTGGGAACACTGAGGCATCAGAGAGCTAGTGTGAGATAGTGACATGGGAAAACCGGGGAAAGACTCCCCAGTGTTTAAAGTTCATAAAGCAAGCAATATGTTCTAATGACACTTAGTAGGAGATCTCAGAGCTCATCTGGGGTCCAGGGAACTATATACTATCACCAGTTAGCAGAAGATAAAATTTAATCATGTCGGGCAGTGGTGGCGCACGCCTTTAATCCCAGCACTTGGGAGGCAGAGGCAGGCGGATTTCTGAGTTTGAGGCCAGCCTGGTCTACACAGTGAATTCCAGGAGAGCCAGGGCTACACAGAAATCCTGTCTCGAAAAACCAAAAAAAAAAAAAAAAAAAAATTTAATCATGTCATGTCTGTGCTTCCGACGTTCTGAGGTGCTTAGGCTAAGAGGAGTCGAAAGCCTGCTTCATAATCTCAGAGCATGCAGAGCTCCTGAGGATTTGGTGTCAGCCCTTGCTCAGTCTCATGCCTCATTCTCCACTGTACTTAAATAGCCAACGTCTCAGGGCCTTTGCAAACGCTGTTCCTTGTTCGAAGGAAGCAAGTCCCTGTTCTCATTAATATGTTTTTCTGTTCCTAAATATCTTCTCAATGTAGTTTATGCTACAAGAGACAATCCATTTGGATGTCGCCATCCAGCAAGCATAGTCTCACTCAGCCCAGGTGTCGTGAACACAAAATCCGGACGCTATGACAGTTTGTTAGCCCCATGGGATATAGGAAACATCAGGACCTGGCACCAATATCATGCCCAAGCTTCCCCCGGGCTATCAGCAATAGTCATTTGTCTCTGACCTAAGTAATTCCTGTCTTTTGCTACCTACGTGAGTCACTACCAAGCTACCCAGTTAGCTGTCAAGTCCCGGATTCTCACAGATTTTCATGGTTTCCTATTTTTCTAGACAGTGTGGGGCTTCTTGTGAGGATGTGGAAGTCAACCTTGTGAAGGAAAAGGTGGGATGCAGAGCAAGGTTGCATAGGCTCCTGCGACTCCTGGAAGAGTTCTGATCAGCCGTACACAGAATTAGATTTAAGATGGCTCTCGGAACACCGGTGAAACAGCAAAAAGGAACCCAGGTCAGGGCGGTGGCTGCTTCCCCCATCTTCACGGAAGTCCGAACAGGTGATGATGCTCCCCAACTCCTTCTGAATTACCTCATCAGACAGGGACGGTGTAGGCGCAGCAAGATACAATTGACCGAGGTTTTAGAGGTTTGGGATAGGCTCTAACACTGTGTATAAATGTATGCGCTTGGCAATAGACTCAGATCTGCATCCTGATGCTGGTCTGTGGAGTCTGTTTCCCGGGATTCTTCACGTGAGTCTGTCGTCTCTCATCCTCCATCCTTGATCCTGTTCCCACATCTTCCATCTGTAATTCCACAATGTTTGCTCAAATATAAAAATTCATCTAGCAGAGCATGGATTATGACACACAGGAAATGTTCAGAAAAATGTTTTCCCCGTAAATAAAAGAAAACATGTCTAGTTTAGTCAAGGTCTCTACTCTAGAAGGTGCTGCTTTTTCTTCTAACTAAAATTGGGCCCACTTAAGTGCTTCGGAAAAAATGAAGCAAGCTTCCTCCTCTGCGGCACTCCCAGAGTGACTGGACTCTGAAGACAAGAGGCTCTGAGGGTGGCAGCAGTAAGCTCTTTCCATCTTCCCTTGTGTCCGTTAAATTCAGCTACCATGATGCTGCTAACAACTCCCAGACTTTAAAATGTTCATTTATTTAAGAAAACATTTGTTTTGTAGTCTAGCGAGCTATGGTTTTTGTCCTTGGGGTTAAAGGGCTAAATCTACATTTTGAGATTTCTTTCGTAAGGTTTTTTTTTTTTTTTTCTTTTTGTCTGAATGTTAAAAACTGAGTGGGAGTTGAAATTTTCATTAATTATTCAATTCTTTTCCCATGACTTTTTTCAAAAATTTCAGCCAGAAGGCATGGCAGTGCATTAATAAAGTGAAAAAATGAATAAATAGAATCTCACTTGGTTATGAGCACATAAAGAGAAACTGAGGAAAAAAGAAATCCCAGAAGTGAGTACACTATAAAACAGCAGGCACCCCACCTGCAGAGGGCTATTCAAAACTAGTCTAACACATATGTTTAAGTCACAAACCGAATTCAGACTCGAACATTTGAAATCCGATTTTTATTGATAAAATTCGCATTTTGTTTTGAAAGTATCTATATTGGTAGAGCTCAATTCCCCCTGGAAATGGCCCCTTGTTGAACAGAAGGGGACAATCCTGACCACCCGCCCTTCTGAGCTCTAACCTGTGAGGCCACACCAAGCCTATGATAACACCTGTTTATACATCCCCCACAGGTTGACTCGACGGTTGGTGTGTGCAGGGTTAAAAGGCAATCAGAATTTTTGCCAAAACATTCTAATATGTTCAGCTGAGAAACTGCTGAACACTCAACCTTGATCTGCTTTCCTTAATTGTATTATAGATTTGAAAGTGGAAGAGTGGATCAGTAGAAACGTCATTAATCAAGTGATATGAGCAGAGGGCAGAGGGAGATTCCTTCCAACAATGTAGAGAAAAATATTCTACACATCCCCATAAAGGTGTCCTCTAGGAAGGCCTCCCTTCTTCTGAGGAGGAGGAGGGGAGGATGGGTGGGGGAAGGGGAGGTGAGAGGGATAGACTGGAAGGAGAGGAGGGAGGGGAAGCTGCGATCAGGACGTAAAACAAATAATTAATAAAAAATAATAAGCTATGCTGCTGTGCCCTGCTAGTCCTCAGACCAGAGTGAGTGATCTACAGCCGGGCTCAGAAAAGGGATTAGACAAACCCACCAGGCATCATCCAGTTCTGCTCCTTCTATTGGCTAGAGTAAGAAGCAGGCGGAGAAAAAGGCTGTGTTTGTTCTTGGCCACTGCCAATAGTATCCCATGGGACCCATCTGTCCCTTACACACAACCACACAGCACCTACTACGGTAAAATCTCACCTGCAAATTATGACTCTCCACTAACACGTTCATTACCAGGCAGAGACTGCAGTATAATCATACTGAATTATTATCCTTCAGGAATGGAAAAGTTGATGTAGAGAATCAGAAATAGATGACAGGAGGAAATGTTGAAAACCACAACGCAAGAAAAGGGAAAGCAAATTGGCCAATTGTAACAATCCTTACCCTCAGAGCCCCCCCCCCCCCCCCAGGCAAAGCCTCTCACTTTTCCAGTTCTTTTCACACTGCCGATCCCTTCGACAGGCTCTTAAGGAAGTGGCCAAGATTCCAGACCACTGCAATGTGTTTTAGTCTGTTCTATGCCATAAACTGACCACTTACTATGTGTGTATCAATAAAATTGTCTCAAGTGACTCATGCTGGGGACACAGACAATATGCAGAACATTGACATTATCTGCAGTGTCACTCCAAAGAAATCTGAAGTCCCTTAGAGTGGCTACCACTCCTCTGACCCAGTCCTCCAGTTAGTGCTTGCACCCACTAACTGTTGGTCTGAGCAATTCTGGTGATTTCGTTTCTGTTTTTCAAACTGGGGGAATAACTAACAAGTGAAAGTTGCTCTGTACTTCCTCATTTGACTTATCTGTTGACTGCCTCACTTGGGATTTACCTATATCGTTAGATCCAAGACCTTGTGGTAGGTACTGCAAGGACCTGCAGCTCCTCCACCAAAGGGTGAGAAAGAGGGGGTTACAGCAATGTCCTCACACGTGTTTCTTAGGAAAAGTAGACTTACCATGGGCCTTAAACTGGCAACTACTTTAGAGCCACTAACAAAATGGCAACATCTCAGTGCCCTTGGATGTTTACCCTCCAAAACCTACCTTCTTAAGGCCTCTGTGTGTTGGGAATACGTTTAAAAGTTCCAACCAAAAATGGACATTAATCTGCTTCAAAAACTAAAATCACATTTAAAGGGAATTACATATGAAACATGAAGTTTAATAAAACAGTAAATTGATGAATTACTGTGATGGACAATATCCATGTTCCTGAAGATTTTGCTAAATTGCTAAGAGTATCCTACAGGACACCATTCATCCTGGCTAACGTATACATACCATTTAAAGCCCAATTATCACAAACCACATTTCTCAGGTAATTCCTGAGTATCCCAGGGCTGTTATAATCCTTTTCTTTGTCTTAGCGTGTATGTGTGTGTGTGTGTGTGTGTGTGTGTGTGTGTGTGTGTGATTAATCTATCAGTGTATATTTTACAAAGTATGTAGTTTGTGACTAACAGTGTGCCACAGTGAGTTTCATGGGTACACAAAACTCAGATCCAAACTGCTTAAGAAAATGCATTAAGCTCCTCTCATCTTGATGCTGACTTTCCCTCCAGCCTCCATATTTCCCCCTTGAGTCTCACAGGCCTCATTTCTTTCTTTGGCAAAGACAGTTCTCCTGTCTCTGGGACCTTGTATGCAGAGAAAACACCATGGCTTTTGTCATCTGTGTGGTTTATCACGACGAAGAGCATCCCCTCTTATGTTTTCCCTAATGTCTTCAGGGGAAGGTGTTGGTCTCCACAGCTCGTTGTAACTTCACTACAGTTTGGGCCCTTAGATATGGAGCTCATTGCACTGCACTTATCTCTGAGTCACTGATGGCGTGTGTCTGAGTCCCAAGAGCAGAGGTTCCACTTTGTCTCAGCGTTTTTCCAACACCTAGGCAATGATAACCCCTTAATGACTATTTGTGGAATTGTTTGAGGTTTTTTTTTTTTTTTCTCCTATGTTTCAGGCCACCCATGGCCTATTGTTTATTAGATTTTCAAAAATTATCTTTTGAAATTCTTCTCCAAACCAATTTGTCTTTCAGATGATAGTAAGCACATCTGGGAGCACATCTGGGGAAGCTTGGCTATAAGGTATCCTTTCTACCTCTACCTATGACTCATAGGAGCCAAAGGATTCTTGTCATGTGTATGCGTGAATGTATGTGTGCATTCATGTGTGTGCACATGTGTGGGAGGCAGCACATATATGTGTGTGTGCGTGTGTCAGCTAGAGTCAACCTGAGAGTCCTTCCACAGGCATTGCTCCTCAGGTGCCATCCACGTTGGTTTTCTGAGATAGGGTCTCTCCGGCTAGAGCTTGCTAAGTGGGATAGGCTAGCTGGCCAGTGAGCCCTGGTGCTGCAGTTTCAGTGAACATGAACACCACACCCATTTTTTTTAATGTGACTTAATCCTAGTGATTGGGTGGCAAGCACTTTACAAAACAAACTCTCGCCTCAGCCCCCAGAGAAGTCTTTTGTTTAAGATACTCACAACCCCACAAAGATAGGCATCTACTGTCCCTACTGAGGCACTTCCATCTGTTTCCAAAAGTCACCCCCTCAAAATACCCAGATAAGGTGTTTGTGTCTGGAATCGTGTATTTCAGTTACATAGTTCTTAAAATGGTGGCAAAGCTAGTCTGGATTGTAGTTATTTGAGTACATTTTATTTCCTTTCAAGGTAATTATCATTCTCTGTCAGGAATGATGCCTAATGAATCTTCCTCTCTCTCTCTCTCTCCCCCTGATATGTGGATAATACATCATGCACAAAAGTACACACTTTCTCACCTGCATTAGCAAACAAGATGATGTAGATGTCTTGTATAATCTATTCACTGGTTTCTATTTACATTTAGCATCATACAATAAAATTAAAGAATGCTTTGTGCAATATAGTAGTTCCAACACTTTCCTGGTACATTATGCATTTCTTATTACATATAGCAAATGTTTGTGTCATATGATCCACACAAATAAAAACATGCCTATTTCATGAAATAGAATTTCATGACCCTACATAGATATTGCCCTTCTCTGGAATGTGAAAATTGTGATTTAGGAAGCAATATTCCATTACAGCCTAGTATAAGTAAATCCCTGTTTTCCCTCCTACAGACAAACATAGTTTCTTCTCTTTGCTTTAGCTCACGTATCTACTATGGCAATTGTTTCTATGGCTTCATAATTAGATGTTTTCACATTTATCTCCCCTGACAGAATTTGAACTTCTCAAGGCTAAGAATTAAAGACTGCCAGGCTATAATTAGTGGACATACATAAACAAACTGCTTAGTTTCTTTACCCATTTTACATACACTCTTGTACTGCTATACTGCAGGGTAATGTTACCTCTATCTATGATGGATGGGATGACAGGACCCCCCCAAAACTTAATATTTTTATCCTAAAAATGTATTTACAAAATGGCTAGAATGAGAAAAATTAAAGATATCAAGACTCATTGCCCTCAGATTTGTAAGTTAATATAAAATACTTAGAAAGTAATAATGAAAGCTCCAGTATGGTTGAACTTCCACAGAACTTTCTAGTTTGATCTTAATGGTCTAGCTTTATATTATTTAAGCACTGTGGTAGTAACACTGGTCTTCTATACAATTTAGAGCAGTGTTTCTCAAGTATGAAAATATAATAATCCTCCAAGTTCACAAATTTGCCCTAATTAGTGTCTACTGCTCTAGTATCTAAATACATAAAAACCTGAAGGAAAACTGGGCATGAGAGTGTACACCTTCAGTTCTAGCACTTGGGAGGCAGACACAGGCATTAGCAGCCTGGGTGACAGACAAGTCCCAGGCCAGACAGGGCCACAATAAGTCCCTTTTCCCAACAACACAAATAAGGAAAATCACAAACATCTTATGCTTATTGACTCATAGAATTTTAAATTCAAAATAAAATTTTTAATTATAGTCAAATGAAGTGGTAAAACGAATGAAATGCCAGTCCACATTAGTGGTATGATTAGACCCCTTGGATAGAGCCAGCTCACCATCAGCATTGAGACTGTGGTACCTACATCTAATGTGGAATCTCTTTTGTTCCTGGGGCACCCGTGGTCTAAGTGTGTCTTGATCTCAGAAATCACTTCTGCTGCTTTCTCTATGCAGGTTAAATTATTTGTTCCTCTTACTCTCCCCCCGCCCCCCAATGGCCTTTATTTTCCCATCTGACATTTCTATCAAAATGCCACATAGATGGAATTAGATACAATCCACCACAGGAAGTGTAAACGGACCCATAGACGCAGTTAAAGAGAATTTATTTCCCCATTAGAAAACTGACCCAGATATACCAGCAATTGGTCCCAGTTCACCCTTACAATGCTTTAGTACCCCATTTAGCAAATGGTTCTGAAATAGTTCTGAAAAGCACGTATAATTCCACCCTGAGTTTTACTACGTGGCCTATGCTTAGCAAAGATGCTATCACTTAGATCTTCTGCTGTTCCTTTATTACAAGCCTTGAGAGTTAGAGAAGCTCAACGGTACCAGACGTCTACCAAATAACCGAAACAGAAATACACGCTGCCACAAACCAGTGCTCTACTCTAAAGAAAATCTGGCAATGAATCACAATTATCCTTTTGTGATCATTTTAGATTATCACCAAATAGGCCATCAAATTTGACTCAAAGACCCACCTTCCTCATGAAGATGAGTTCAAAATATGGGTTTGACATACAGTTCCGGGAAATATCTTCCATTGTAAATTTTTGAGTTTCTATAGAATTCCATTCAAAGTAATATAAGAAACTTGTAGGTTTTCATATGAGTTCACACTTTTAAAATATTAAAAATTAGTAAGATGAGGCATCCCTGAATTCTAGGATGAAGTTGATTTGGTCATAGTGGAGAATCTTCTGCTGTGTTCTTAAATTTGGTTTTCAGGTATCTTTTTGAGAAAGTTTGCATCTGTGTTCATCCAAGAGATTGGCCTATAATTCTCTCTGTCCCTCCTTGTTGAGATTTTATCTTTTGGTGTCAGGGTAATACTAATTTAGAAATGTTTCTTTCCTGTCTTATGGAATAAACTTTCAGATGATGTCTTCGTTTCTAATTTGATTAATTTGCCCCCTCTTTAATTAAATTTTCAGTATTTTCAAGGACCAATTCTTCATTTCATTGGTACTTTCTATTGTTTCATTTGTTTATTTCTATTTCGTTAATTTCAGCCATGATTTTATTATCCCCTCCCATGGTTTGTTTTGGTTGCTCCTTTTGTTCCAAGGCCTTGAGCCATTCTTAATCTCTTAATCTGAGATCTCTCCTTATTTTTCTATTATTATTATTATTATTATTATTATTATTATTATTATTATTATTTGAGTTCTCTGCCTATATGGATGCCTGTACACCAGAAAAGGACATCAGATACCATTACAGATGGTTGTGAGCCTCCATATGGTGGCTGGGGATTGAACTCAGGACTTCTGAAAGAGCAGTCAGTACTCATAACCACTGAGCCATCTCTCCAGCCCCAGACTATTTGTTTGTTTGTTTGTTTGTTTTAATGTAAGCACTTAGCACTGTAAACTTTCCTCTTAAAACTTTCTTCATTGTACCCCATAGATTTTTTAGTATGTTGTGTGGTACACAGACAAATGGATCATCTTACTAGATGCAGAAAGGACCTTTGATGAAATCCAGCATCCCTTTATGACAAAAGTCATGGAAAAAATATGAATGCAGGGGCTTATCTCAACATAATAAAGACAATAAATAGAAAGCCCCTACCCACTATCATCTCAGAGAAAACTTGAAGTATTTACATTAAAATCAAGCACAAGACAAGGATGTCAGCTCCCTCCAATCATGTGCTTAAAGTCTTAGCTAAGGCAATAAAACAAGTGAAAGAGACAAAGAGTATAAAAATAACAGAAAAAGTCAATGTTTCTTTATTTGTCTGTGATATGATTTTATATATAAAGGCCCTAAAGACTTCATCAAAAAACTTCTACTACGGTTAAGCACATTTGGCAAAGTAATAAAATACAAAATTCACACACACACACACACACACACACACATACACTAAGGAAACTTCAAACACACCAATGACAAATATATTGAGAAATTGGTAAAACAATTCCATTCACAATAACCTTAAATAAAATACAATATCTTGGAATAAATCTAACCAAGCAAAGTAAAAGACTTGTATGCTGTGGGAAATATTAAAAATGATCAGCAAGTTCCCATGCTACATCCTGCTTCTCTCTGCCCCGGTGGACTGGCCAGCCAGGAACTGTCGGACAATGGCCAACCTGTTTTTATGTCATGGAGACTCTGACTCAGTGCTCCAAAATTTCTCCACCCAACTCAATAGGTTCCCCATTGGCGGGTTGCTACCATGCCAATCCCATGCTTCAATTCCCCCACAGCCTCTGTGGTGCACATCAGGCAAACCCACATTTTGCCACCATACCTTTCTCCTGAGAACCCAGACAAGCCACCATGAGAAGAAAAACACCATATAAACTTAGCTCAGAAACAATGGTAACTCAATCTCTAGGCACAACAACTAAAACCTAATCTTGTAAACCTTAATAAGTCTTAATAAGTCTCTGGAGGCAAATCATGACAGATCAACCATTGAAACTGGAAGATACTAGCAGCTACATCTTGTCCTCATGCTGTCCCCATTCAAAAAGACCCCATCTCTCTCCTCCTCCTCCTCCTCCTCTCTTACCCTATCCAACCTGGAAGTCCCTCCTACTCACTCAGTGATTGGCTCCTTTTTTCATTAGGGGATTGGTTCACAAGAAGTCACCTGAGTACATGACTCACTCCTTGTCCACAGCTCCTCCCAGGAGAACGAAATTAGCATTGAAATACAAACCACACCAGGCCCATCCACAACACTTGTACACTGGAAACTTTAAGACACAGAATAAAAAAATTGAAGATGAAACAAGAAAATAAAATGTCTTCTCATGTTCATGCATTGGTAAGATTATTATTGTAAAAAGTAGCCATCCTTTCAAGAATTATCTACAGATTCAATGCAATATCCATCAAAGTTCCAATGAAATTCTTAATAGAATTTTTAAAATTTAATCTTAAAATCTATATGGAAATACAAGAGACCTGAGATAGCCAAAACAACCCTGAACAATAAATATACTGCTAGAGATATCACTATCCTGATTACAAGTTTGGCTACAGAGCTATAGTAATAAAAACAACATAGTACTGGCAGCAAACAGACACGATGATTTTTAGAATAGAATTGAGGACCCATTTATAAGTCCACATTCCTACTATCACCTGATTTTTTTTTCATGAAGGGGCCAAAAATACACATCGAAGAAAAGACAGAATCTTCAATGTATAACTCCTTGCGGAAGAATGAAACTTGATCCTATTTTTCACCTGTACAAAATTAAATTAGGCTCTGATGGAGAACAAAGTAGAGAATGTGTTTTAATTCAGAGGCACATGAAAAACTTTCTGAACGGTACCCCAGAAGCACAGGCTTTAAGATCAACAACTGACAAATGGGATCTCATGAAACTAAAAAAGCTAATGGGCAGCAAAGGACACCCATTCCAGTGAATAGGCAGCCTATACAGTGAGAAAAAACTTTACCAGCTATGTAAATGACAAAGTACTCAAAAAGCCAAATACCACGATAACAAGCAATCCAGTTAAAAATTGGGACATGGAACCAGAGAGTTCTCAAAACAAAAACCACAAATGACTAAAAAATGCTTAAAAAGTATTCATCATCTTTAGCGATTAAGGAAATGTAAATAGGACTTCTTTGGAATATGATCTTACCCAATTCAGAACATTAACAACAACAAAAAATATCAAATGCTCGTGTAAGGCAAAAATAGAAATACTTATTCACTATTGGTGGTAGTACCAACTGGTGGAGCCACGATGGGAACCAGTGTAGAGTTCCCCAGAATTATAGAAATAGGTCTACCATATCCAGCTATAACATATCCAATATACTTCTAAACATATTTATAAAGGACTCTACATCCTACTCCAGAGATACTTGCTCATCCACACTTATTGTTGCTTTATTCACAATAGCCAAGAAATGGGAACTGCCTAGAGTCCTATCAACTGATGAAACAATAATAAAAATGTCATATATTTGAATATTATCCAGCTATAATGAAAGTAAAATTACTAATTTTCAGGGAAATGGATGGGGCTGGAAGTAGTCATTCTGAGCAAGACCCACAATGACAAATGACCCAATATTATCTCATTTGTAGAATCTAGTTTTAAAACTTCAGATAAGTATATAAAGTTGCAGTGCCTGTATGTGGTGGTTTGAATGAGAATAGGCTCATTTATTTGAATCCTTAGTCCCAGTCTGTGGAATTGTTTGGGAAGGATTAGGAGGATGAACTATGTGGTTTCAAATGCCAGTGCCAGCTATTTCTCTCTGCCTTGTGCTTGTGGGTCAGAATGTAAGTTCTCAGCTACTGCTCCAGCTCCATGCCTGCCTCCCAGCCACCATGCTCTCATCATTATGGTCATGGACCCACCCTCTAAAAATGTAAGGCCCTGTTAAACTGTTTTTTTTTTCTATAATTTGCTTTGGTAAGGGTATATTAGCACAGCAATATTAAAGTAACAAAGACATGAAAGAAGTCAAGAAACTAATAGAGAGCCATGGGGGGGGACAGGTTTCAGGGGAGAGGTGGCATGAAAGGGAAAGGAGAATAACAGGAGAGAAGAAGTTAATGGGGGATGTGGGCGCAATAGAGGGCAGAGTAGAGGAAGGGACTATGGGGAGGGATCTTTACACTAAAGGCCATATGGAAACCTACTGCTATATAAGTGTCCTAAAATATACAAACACGCATACACACACACACACACACACACACACACACACACACACACATATGTATGCATATATTTCTGTCTTATTAAGTTAAGGTTTCCATTGCTGAGAAGGCACACCATGACCAAGGCAATTCCTATAAAGGACAGCACTTAGTTGGGGCTGGCTTACAGTTCCAGAGGTTTAGTCCATTATCATAAAGGCAGGAACATGGTAGCATCCAGCATGGTGCAAGAGGAGCTGAGAGGTCTACATCATGATCTAAAAGCACCTAGGAAAAGACTGACTCTCCCACACTTCGTGGAGTTTCAAAGCCCACTTCACAGTGACATCCTTTCTCCAACAAGTCCACACTTCCTAATAGTGCCACTGTCTATGGGCCAAGCATATTCAAACCACCACAATATACAAGAGGGGTTTAAAGGGAGATACCCAATAGTGGGGAATAATGCCTTTTCCATAGGCTATCAAATAAAAATCCCACTACCAGGTAGTTAATTCTTCCTTTGTTGTTGGTCAATGGGGTCCCATAGACTGCCCCCCAAACATCACAGGTGTTTCCATTGCTCTTGATTACCCTACAGAACTTGACTATAAAACCCTATTGTTCAAAACACCACATATTTGACTCATAGGACACTTAAAAAATCAAGCTGACCTGAAAGCTCCATCCCTACTAGATTGCTTTCATAGCACTGGGAAGTTCTATGACTATGAAAATACACATAAGGAATGAAAAGTAATTAACAATCTTGCCAAGCTGTGAGTTCTGCAAGTTACAGTGAAGGCAAGATGTGCCACTGGTGCAATACTTATTAAAGGAGTAACTAATTATATTCTGACTGGATTAAGGCCTACACCACAATATGAAACTTATGACTTACAGCATTAACTGACCTGTCACTGACTAGGTCATAGACCATAGGGGCAAGTCTGCTAAATGGACAAAGTATCAAACTGCTTCCTAGCTCTTATAGTTATAGATTAGTGCATCCTTAACCCTCATCAGAGAAGCCTCTTCTTCCAGTAGATGGAGATTAATACAGAAACCCACAACTGGTCGATCTGCGAGAATTAGAGACTGTAGCGTGTTCAACTATGAAAGGATTAGCTATCTCACATACCCTCACAAGGCGCAGGGATTACCACAGAAGGGGAAGAAGTGTGTGATATTTGTAAGAATCAGAGACCATGAAAATCTGCTCCAAAATAGTATTTGCCAGACATTAAAGCATAGTTATGAGCACGAACTCTCAACACCTGTGCCTGCATGCACACGATGAAGCAACCAAAATCTCAGCATAGTTGAAGAAGAGGCTCACAAAGTCCCACCCCTAGCTAAAGAACTATTGGCAATTGATGACTGCTGCGGAAAAGTCAATTTTATTCAAAGATGTGGCCTCTGTGAGGTTAACCATGCTTCAGTAAATGTTCCCATACCTATGAACATACAAGCAGCCCTAAGTGGACTCAGTGAGTTTGAAACACATGAAGTTAAGAGTGAAAAACAGCGGTGGTAATTAGGTTGTGTGGTGGTTGAATAGAAGTAGTCCCCATAGACTAGTGTGTTTGAATGCCTGGCCCATGGGGACAGGCACTATCAGGAAATGTAGCTTTGTTGGAGGAGGTGTGGCCTTGCTGGAGGAAGTGTGCCACTGTGAGAGCAGACTCTGAGGTCTCAGAAGCTCAAGCCACTTCTCTTCCTGCTGCCTGATGATCAAGATGTAGAACTCTCAGCTCCTTCTCCAGCACCATGTCTGCCTGCACACTGCCATGCTTCCTGACATGATGATAATGGACTAAACCTCTGAAACTATAATCCAGCCCCAATTAACTGTTCTCCTTTATGAGAGTTGCTGTGGTCATGCTGTCTCTTTACAGCAATAGAAAACCTAAGACAGGTAGGAAGAGGGGAGTAGAGATTAGAGTGGATTTTACCAAAACACATCATATGCATGTATTAAATGGTCAAACAATAAAAATTCTTACAAATGTTAAGAGTGTAGCTCCCTGTGTGAGAGTCTGTGTTCCTTCCATCTCTGTCCGGTCTTTCTCCACTGCCTGCGCACTTCCTCTTTAACTCCCATGTCTACCCAATCTCTCTTCCATCTTTCATAATTCTCCTCAATTTTGTCAACTCTCCTCTAACTGAACATTGCACAAAATTGAAATGTACTTCCAAATTATTATTGACTTTAGATTCTGTCTAGATTAGTAGCCAAATGCTTTGCCGTCTCTCTCGGCATGATGATTCTATCTAGATTAGTAGCCAAATGCTTTGCCATCTCTCTCGGCATGATGATTCTATCTAGATTAGTAGCCAAATGCTTTGCCGTCTCTCTCGGCATGGTAAGATCACAAGATCCCAAATCAGAGGCAGGTTCTTATTGAGCTCACCCCTACTTTCCCAATTTCAATAAATACTTCTCTGAGAAGACTAGATTGCTCTAATTGTACACACACACACACACACACACACACACACACACACACACACACAATCAGATACTGAAATTTCCACTTCTATATCACTCAAGATCTTATGACACATGCTTTTAATCCCAGGGCTCAGATGGTAGACAGCAAAAATCAGTAGTCAAGGGTCATCTTTGGCTACATAGTGAGTTCTAGCCCAGCCAAGGCTACCTCAAAACACAAACAAAAATGCTTATATATGGCAAAATATTTTTTTCACAGTAGCATCCTGTCTGACTTCTACAAATTCCAAAGCTCAGCTGCAAACAAAAAAGCTACCTTGAAGGTCTTCAAATTCCAATATTCATCTTTTCTCTTTCTCTCTACAAATCACAAAGCCATGGTGATGAGGCTCCCTCAGAAGGGAGGATTGCTGTCTGTTTGAACTGATTGACATTCTGGTTTTCTTTAAAGTGATTACGGAGAAATGAGGTTGATCACCCTGTGTGGCAAAACAATATGCAGAGCAATTTCTGCAATGATGTGACTATTGTCTACATCTGTGAAATGAAAGCACAGCTGCTAAGCTTATGTCTTTGAAGGACAGTGGTGGCACCTTAATTTTTAACAACTGCTTTTGGTGGACTTAGATCAGATTCTATCCCTTTGGAAGGTTTTCTTTGATCAGTTTTGTCAAAATCCATTGTTCTCACCTCTCCATTTTCATAAATATGCCTCTGTTGAATAAATGTCATCCCACTTCATATTGTCAGTAGGTATTTAAAAATCAAGTCAGACCTGATGGTATAACCCTTTAATCTTAACCAAACAAGAGGCTGAGACAGAGGGATCACAGGTTCAAAGCCAGCCTGGGTTCCAAAGTCAGTTCAGTTCCAGACTGGATAATTTCCTGAGCTCATGTCTCAAATGAAAAGTTTAAGAAGGAGGAAAACAACAACAACAACAACTAGGGCTCGTGATGAAAGCCTTTAATCTCAGCCTTTGAGAGGCAGAGACAGGAGGATCTCTGTGAGTTCCAGGGCAGCCTGGTCTGCATAGTGAGTGAGTTCCAGGGCAACCAAGGCCACATATCTCAAAAACTTGTAAGGCCACCAGAGAACACACCTAAACGCTCTTAGAACATAGAAAGTCTGTATTGTGGGCCAGCAGCTACATGCTCAAATCACACAGTCCCAAGCCCACCGTTCTTTGTCTTTTATGCACACAAACAAGATTCTAGTTAGCAAGACTGATGTGTTTATAAAAAGATAAAGAAAAGGGGAATATGTGTGGTGGAGGTGTGGTGAGGTGTGGGGGAAGGAGGTGCCTTTATGGACCCATGCTGAGGCATCCCTTCCCCCTGAGGGACCAGCCACAGGACAGTATAGTATAGAGTTTATTCAGGGCATAGGGAGGGGAGTCAAGAGGGTAGTAGAGGCAGAAAGAAAGACAGACAGAGACAGAGATAGAGTAGAGACCGACCATGAGCACATGGAGAGAGAGGGAGGAAGGGAATGGGGAAAGAGGGGGGAAAAGGTCAGGGGACAAAGCAGGAGCAAGAAGGCAAGAGCAAGAGAGAGAGAGAGAGGAGGGGGCCAGCAGCCCCTTTTATAGTGAGTCAGGCACACCTGGCTGTTGCCAGGTAACTGTGGTGTGGAGCTTAGACAAAATGCTAGCAAAGACCACTTAGCAAAATCCACTCAATCCAAAACCAAGGTTAATAGATTTAAGAACTTTCCTGGATCCTGGAACTGTGGACTAGGTCTTTAACGGATCAGGTATTTGTCCCATCTTGGCAGGTATTGGAGCCCATGTGCTGGGTTTAAGGTCAGAATGGTGCCTCCAGCATGGTGTCAGTTGTGCTAAGATCTGGGGTCTTGTTACAAAACAACAAAAGTACAAAGAAAGACTGGGGCTATAACTCAGTGGTATGGAGACTACCAAACATTTGTGAGACCCTAGGTTCAATTCCAAGCACAAGGGAAAAAGTAAACTCCATATAAGCTAGAGCTAGCTGAGAAGAAGGAACCAGGCTAAGAGGGAAAGTAACAGTGTAAGATTAGGCCTGTGGGCAAGCCTGGGAGGTAGTCTCTTGATTGATGGTTGATGTGGGAGGGCCCAGGACATTGTGGGTGGAGCCACCCCGGCCAGGTGGTCTTCAGAGTATGTAAGAAATCAGTTCGGACAAGGCAGCAAGCAATGACACTCTGTGGCCTCTGCTTCAGTTCCTGGCTCCAGGTTCCAGTCCTCCCCTGACTACACTCGGTGATGGTGAGTAAACAAGACTGCTAAAATGAAATAAATCTTTTTCATCTCCTAGTTGCTTTTGGTCATGATGTTTTAACCACAGCAATGAAAACCTGATTAAGTCATTCGGACTAAAAACCTACCCAGCTATTATTTTGACCCCAACAGGAGCCAACAGTCTACGTCCCATACTTTTTAAAACTAGCTATGGATCTGTGGCAGCTGGGAAGTTAGGACTTCAAAAAAATAATTCACAGACTTTCTCTTTTTGTTTGTAGACAGGGTCTTCCTGGTAACCCAGGCAGGCTTTAATCTCAAACCCTTCTGCTTGCTTCAGCCCTCGGAGTCCTCAAAGAACAGGAGTGTCCTACCACACCTGGCAAGGACTTTGTTTTCTTCTTTTTACCATTCCTATACCCCCTAAAGACAATCGTGCTGGATAGTTTTGTGTCGACATGATTCAAGCTGGAGTTATCTCAAAGGAGGGAACCCCCCAATTGAGAAAATGCATCTATAAAATCAGGCTGTGGCCAACCTGTAGGGCATGTTTAAAATTAGTGATTGATGGGGAGGACCCAGCCCATTATGCGTGGTGTCATCTCTGGACTCATGATCCTGGGTTCTATAAGAAAGCAGTCTGAGCAGGCCAGTCCTCCATGGCTTTTGCCATGGCGCCTGCCTCCAGGTTCCTGCTTTTCTTTGAGTTTTTGTCCTGACTTCCTTCAATGATGAACAGTGATATGGAAATGTAAGCCAAAAAATCCTTTCCTCCCCAATTCGCTTTGGGGTCATGGAGTTTCTTCACAGCAATAGAAACCCTAACTAAGACACTGTCTTTGGAAATCTATTGCCAATGGTATTTGTGGAAGCAGTTTAAAACCATATGCTCTGGTCAGTTGTCAACTTGATTGAATCAAGAATCACCCAGAAATTCTGAGCATTGGTGGTATATGGCTTTAATCCCAGCAGAGGCAGGTGAATCACTGAGTTTAAGGCCAGCCTGATCCAGGAGAACTACACAGAAAAACAGTCTTGAAAAACAAACAAACAAACAAACAAACAGAATTACCCAAAAAATGATTAAAGTGCTCCAGGGATATCTGTGAGGCATTTCCAGAGATAATTAGATTTTTGAAGACTCTGACCTAGGAATGATTTAATCCACAGATGGAGTCAACATCTGAATAGATTGTTGGAAATGGTACAAATGTGGACTGTGAGGGCTGTGGAGAAAATGGGTTACTGGGACACGCCCTAGTCCTTAGTTTCTGCTGATTCAAGATATTCTGCTACACTCTCCCCACCAAGATGGCCTGATAACTCTGAATCTGTGAAGAATTCTTTCCTCTGTTGATTTTTTTTTTCCTTTTTTTTTTTTTATTTGGTTTTTCGAGACAGGTTTCTCTGTGTAGCCCTGGCTGTCCTGGAATTCACTCTGTAGACCAGGCTGGCCTCGAACTCGGAAATCCACCTTCCTCTGTCTCCCAAGTGCTGGGATTAAAGGTGTGTGCCACCTCTGCACAGCTCTCTGTTGATTGTTTCTGTCAGGTATCTGTCTTCTCAGTGATAAGAGTGATCTACCTAGAAACCATTACATAAATATCAGCAGCTGTTTTTGAGGACTTAGATGAACAAATTATCTACCAAACCACAGGCCTAAAGTGCATTTTTGTTGAATGTGACTATTTAAAATAAAACATAGTGTAGAAAAGTCCATTCCCATGATGAATGCATCCTGCACCAAAATCAGAATTCATTTTTGGGATTGTATGAGCTGAACTGTACACTTGCTTTAATGATAAATGCAAGAACAAGAAAGCAAGCTATTTTCAAAGACTCTGATAGCCAGTGTTTCTGTAATAACATGCCCATGGCTGTACTGAAGCAAATTACAGAATAGAGGCAAGAGCCAAAAGCTTCTTAACGAGACCTCAGCTGAACGGAGGGTTATGGCTCACAGAGCTGAAGGAAGTAAAGATGCTTGATGCTTTCAAATAGCTTTTTATTCATGGTTTTCTTTTAGCATAAATAATAATGTGTCTTCTTCACACAGTTGGTTTTTTTTTAATGGATATGAGTGTTCTGTCTCAATATATACCTCTGCATCGTGTGCATGGCCAGAAGAGGGTGACCAGTCCCCTGGAACTAAAGTTATGGACAGTTGTAAGCTAGCATGTGGGTACCAGGGATCAACCCTAAGGACTTGAGGTCCTCTCCAAGAACAGCAAGAGCTCTTAACTACTGAGCCATCTCCTCTCTCTCTCTAAGTCTCTCTCTCTCTCTCTCTCTTTTTTTTTTTTTTTTTTGGTCTTTACTTTTTTTTTTCTACTTTATTTACATTTCAAATGTTTTCTCCTTTCCAGGTCTCCCCTTTGGAACCTCCCCATTCCCTCCCCCTCCCCTGCCTCTATTGGGGTGTTCCCCCACCCACCCACCCACCCACCCACTCTCCTCTTCCCTCCTTGGCATTCTCCTATACTGAGGGATCTAATACCCTCAGGCCCAAGGGCCTCTTCTCCCCCTGATGGATAACAAGGCCCTCCTCTGCAACACATGTGGCCAGCACCATGGGTCCCTCCATGTATATTCTTTGGTTGGTGATCCAGTCTCCAGGAGTATCAGGGGGTCAGGCCAGTTGCCACTGTTGCTGCCTTTCTGGGGATGCAAACTCCCTCAGCTGCTTCAGTCCCTTCTCCAAGTCCACCATCTGGGACCCCCCACTCCGCCCTACTATTGCTGTGAAGTGACTCTTGGGTATTTCGAACTCTTGAGCTAATAAACACTTAACAGTGAGTACATACCATGTTCATTCTTTTGTGACTGTGTTACCTCACTCAGGATGATATTTTCAAGATCCATCCATTTGCCTGCAAATTTCATAAAGTCATTGTTTTTAATTGCTGAGTAGTTTTCCATTGTGTAAAAGTACCACATTTTCTGTATCCATTCCTCTGTGGAGAGACATCTGGGTTGTTTCCAGCTTCTGGCTATTATAAATATGGCTGCTATGAACATAGTGGAACATGTGTCTTTATTACATGTTGGAGCATCTTCTGGGTATATGCCCAGGAGTGGAATAGCTGGGTCCTCAGGTAGTATTATGTTCATTTTTCTGAGGGTCCGCCAAACTGATTTCCAGAGAGGTTGTATCAACTTGCATTCCCACCAGCAATGGAGAAGTGTTCCTCTTTCTCCACATCCTCGCCAACATCTGCTGTCACCTGAGTTTTTGATCTTAGCCATTCTGACTGGTGTGAGGTGGAATCTCAGGGTTGTTTTGATTTGCATTTCCCTGATGACTAAGGATGTTGAACATTTCTTTAGGTGTTTCTCGGTCATTCGAGTTTCCCCAGTTGAGAATTCTCTGTTTAGCTCTCTTCACCATTTTTTGATAGGGTTATTTGGATCTCTGGAGTCTAGCTTCTTGAGTTCTTTGTATACATTGGATATTAACCCTCTATCAGATGTAGGATTGGTAAAGATCTTTTCCCAATCTGTAGGTTGCCGTTATGTCCTATTTACAGTGTCCTTTGCCTTACAGAAGCTTTGCAATTTTATGAGGTCCCATCTGTCAATTCTTGATCTTAGAGCACAAGCCATTGGTGTTCTGCTCAGGAACTTTTTCCCTGTGCCCATTTGTTTGAGACTTTTCCCCACTTTCTCTTCTATTAGATTCAGTGTATCTGGTTTTATGTGGAGGTCCTTGATCCACTTGGACTTGAGCTTTGTACAGGGAGATAGGAATGGATCAATTCGCAATCTTCTACATGCAGACCGACAGTTGAAACAGCACCATATGTTGAAGATGCTGTCTTTTTTCCACGGTATGGTTTCAGCTCCTTTGTCAAAGATCAAGTGACCATAAGTGTGTGGGTTCAATTATGGGTCTTCAATTCTATTCCATTGATCTACCTGCCTGTCACTGTACCAATACCATGCAGTTTTTATCACTACTGCTCTGTAGTACAGCTTGAAGTCAGGGAGGCTGATTCCCCCAGAAGTCCTTTTATTGTTGAGAACAGTTTTTGCTATCCTGGATTTTTTTGTTATTCCATATGAATTTGAGAATTGCTCCTTCTATGTCTATGAAGAATTGAGTTTGGGTTTTGATAGGGATTGCATTAAATCTGTAGATTGCTTTCAGCAGGATGGACTTTTTAACTATATTAATCCTGTCAATCCATGAGCATGGGAGATCTTTCCATTTTCTGAGGTCTTCTTCAATTTCTTTCTTCAGAGACTTGAAGTTCATGTCATACAGATCTTTCACTTGTTTGGTTAGAGTCACTCCAAGATACTTTATATTGTTTGTGACTATTGTGAAGGGTGTCATTTTCCTAATTTCTTTCTCAGCCTGTTTATCCTTTTAGTATAGGAAGGCTACTGATTTGCTTGAGTTAATTTTGTATCCAGCCACTTTGCTGAAGTTGTTTATCAGCTGTAGCAGATCTCTGGTGGAGTTTTTCGGGTCACTTAAGTATACCATCATATCATCTGCAAATAGTGATATTTTGATTTCTTCCTTTCCAATTTGTATCCCTTTGACCTCCTTTTGTTGTCTGATTGCTTTAGCTAGCACTTCAAGTACTACATTGAATAGATAGGGAGAGAGAGGGCACCCTTGTCTAGTCCCTGATTTTAGTAGGATTGCTTCGAGTTTCTCTCCATTTAGTTTGATGTTGGCCACTGGTTTGTTGTATATTGCTTTTACTATGTTTAGGTATGACCCTTGAATTCCTAATCTTTCCAAGATTTTTATCATGAAGGTATGTTGAACTTTGTCAAATGCTTTTTCAGCATCTAACGAAATGACCATGTGGTTTTTTTCTTTGAGTTTATTTATGTAGTGGATTACATTGATGGATTTCCAGGTATTGAACCATCCCTGTACCCCTGGGATGAAGCCTACTTGATCATGGTGAATGATTGCTGTGATGTGTTCTTAGATTCGGTTTGCAAGAATTTTATTGAGTATTTTTGCATCGATATTCATACGGGAAATTGGTCTGAAGTTTTCTTTTATTGTTGGGTCTTTGTGGGGTTTTGGTATCAGTGTAACTGTGGCCTCATAGAATGGATTGAGTAATGTTCCTTCCATTTCTATTTTATGGAATACCCTGAAGAGTGTTGGTATTAGGTCTTCTTTGAAGGTCTGATAGAATTCTGCACTGAACCCATCTGGTCCTGGACTTTTTTGGTTGAGAGACTTTTAATGACTGCTTCTATTTCTTTAGGGGTTATGGGACTGTTTAGATGGTTTATCTGATCCTGATTTAACTTTGGTAATTGGTATCTGTCTAGAAACTTTTCCATTTACTCCAGATTTTCCAATTTTGTTCCATATAGGCTTTTGTAGTAGGATCTGATAATATTTTTAATTTCCTCAGAGTCTGTTGTTATATCTCATTTTCATCTCTAATTTTATTAATTTGCACACTGTCTCTGTGCCCTCTGGTTAGTCTGGCTAAGGGTTTATCTATCTTGTTGATTTTCTCAAAGAACCAGCTCCTGGTTTTGTTGATTCTTTGTATAGTTCTTTTAGTTTCCACTTGGCTGATTTCAGCCCTTAATTTGATTGTTTCCTGCCTTCTACTCCTCTTGGGTGTATTAGCTTCTTCTTGTTCTAGAACTTTCAGGTGTGCTGTTCGGCTGCTAGTATATGCTCTCTCCAGTTTCTTTTTGGAGGCATTGAGAGCTATGAGTTTTCTTCTTAACACTGTTTTCATTGTGTCCCATAGGATTGAGTAACTTGTACTTTCATTTTCATTAAATTCTAAGAAGTCTTTAATTTCTTTCTTTATTTCTTCCTTGACCATGTTATCATTAAGCAGAGCATTGTTCAGCTTCCATGTGTATGTGGGCTTTGTGTTGTTGTTGTTGCCATTGAAGACCAACCTTAATCCGTAGTGATCCGATAGGAGGCATGGAATTATTTCAATCATCTTATATCTGTTGAGGTTTGTTTTGTGACCAATTATATGATCAATTTTGAAGAAGGTACCATGAGGTGCTGAGAAGAAGGTATATTCTTTTGATGTAGGATGAAATGTTCTATAGATATCTGTTAAATCCATTTGGTTCATAGCATCTGTTAGTTTCACTGTATCTCTGTTTAGTTTATGTTTCCAAGATCTGTCCATTGTTGATAGTGGGGTGTTGAAGTCTCCCACTATTATTGTGTGAGGTGCAATGTGTGCTTTGAGCTTTAGTAAAGTTTCTTTTATGAATGTGGGAGCTCTTGTATTCGGGGCATAGATGTTCAGAATTGAGAGTTCTTGGTAGATTTTTCCTTTGATGAGTATGAAGTGTCCTTCTTTATCTTTTTTGATGACTTTTGGTTGAAAGTCAATTTTATTCGATATTAGAATGGCTACTCCAGCCTGTTTCTTGGGGCCATTTGCTTGGAAAATTGTTTTCCAGCCCTTTACTCTGAGGTAGTGTTGTCTTTAACATGGAGGTGCGTTTCCTGGATGCAGCAAAATGCTGGGTCCTGTTTATGGATCTAGTCTGTCAGTCTATGTCTTTTTATTGGGGAGCTGAGACCATCGATGTTAAGAGATATTAAAGAATAGTGATTGTTGTTTCCTGTTAATTTCGATGTTGTTTATGTGGCTATCTTCTTTTGAGTTTGTTGAAAGATTACTTTCTTGCTTTTTCTTGAGTGTAGTTTCACTCCTTGAGTTGGCATTTTCCATGTATTATTCTTTGTAGGGCTGGGTTTGTGGAAACATACTATGCAAATTTGGGTTTGTCATAGACATTTTGGTTTCACCATCTATGATTATTGAGAGTTTTGCTGGGTATAGGAATCTGGGCTGGCATTTGTGTTCTCTTAGAGTCTGTATGAGATCTGCCCAGGATCTTCTAGCTTTCATAGTCTCTGGTGAGAATTCTGGTGTAATTCTGATAGGTCTGCCGTTATATGTTATTTGCCCTTTTTCCCTTACTGCTTTTAATATTCTTTCCTTGTTTTGTGTATTTGGTGTTTTGACTATAATGTGATGGGAGGAATTTCTTTTCTGGTCCAGTCTATTTGGCGTTCTGTAGGCTTCTTGTATATTTATGTTCATCTCTTTCTTCAGGTTAGGGAAATTTTCTTCTATAATTTTGTTGAAGATATTTACTGGTCCTTTAATTTTTGAATCTTCACTCTCTTCTATACCTATTATCCTCAGGTTCTGTCTTCTCCTTATACCCTGGATATCCTGGATGTTTTCGGTTAGGAGCTTTTTTCATTTTGTGTTTTCTTTGACTCTTGTGTTTATGTTTTCTATGGTATCCTCTGCACCTAAGATTCTCTCTTCCATCCCTTGTATTCTGTTGGTGATGCTTGCATCTATGACTCCTGATTTCTTTCCTATGTTCTCTAACTCCAGTGTTGTCTCCATTTGTGATTTCTTTATTGTTTCTATTTCTATTTTTAATTCCTGGATGATTTTGTTCATTTGTTTGATTGTGTTTTCCTGTAATTCTGCCTGTTTGATTGTGTTTTCCTGTAATTCTTTAAGGGATTTCTGTGTGTCCTCTTTAAGGGTTTCCAGTTGTTTACCTGTGTTCTTTTGTATTTCTTTAAGGGAGTTATATATTTCCTTCTTAAAGAAAAACAATGTAGACATTTTTGTGTATACAGCCTCAGACTTTTTAAGTGTATGCAAACATTGTATAGTCCGTTCCTCCCCATTACTATAGCATGGGCATTTTTCCATGTTAACATATTTACATGCAATCATTTTAATGGTGTCATGGTATTCCATTCCATGACTATATTAGAATATACTTAACCAATTCCACACTGAGAGGTGCTTAGATTATTATAAATCACTCTACTAGACAATTTATTCTCTACTTTATAAGTTATTCCTCCAGTGATAGCTTCATTTATTCTTGGAAAAAAGACCCTTGTTCCTCAGGATGGCCTTCAAGACCATCCTGAACTCTAAAAGGGTTCTGGTTCCACCTCAAGAACCTCCCCACCTCTTCATCTTGGTGACTTGCCTCAAAGCCAGTTGTCTTTTCCTGTGGTGTTGTCTCTGTCGAAATGTTCCTTTCCATTGACTAACCTCCCACTATCTAGGTTTCTGCCCATGGCATCTCTCTTTGGCAAGACCTATTCTGACCACTCACCCTGTCACCATCCACTTACTTCATTTCCTACTGTCTGAAATGATAATACCTCTTCATTTTTCATATTCTCTGTCCCTCTGTGTCTCAGTGTCTGTCTATGATTATTTGTGTCACTCTGTCTCTCTGTCTCTGCCTGTCTCTCTGTCTCTGCCTGTCACTCTGTCTCTGTCTCTGTCTCTTTCTCTCTACACACACACACACACACACACACACACACACACCCCAAGCTGCTGCTCATAAGATCCATGTAACCTAAGCAGAGAATCAGACATACAAAACTCCCTCAAATGTCATACTTCCTGTTTCAGGGGACTCTTCAGAGGCCACATTTGCAGGAAAAACAAAACAAAACCAAAAACCAATGACCTAGGAGTACCCAGCCTTTTTATTCCTGAACAAATTCAATGTCATCAGGGAAACCTCTTAGCTCTCAAGCTTTCTACCACCATCATGGCATTGTGGCCATCCTGAGATTTTCCTTTGTGGCCTTAACCGAAAATAATTATCTGTATCATTATTTGTCTAAAGCATTTCTTTCTCCTTCTGGAGATGAAAACTTCTCCAGGGTCAGAATTGTATAAAACTCCCTGCTGTGCTTCCAGCTCTAGCAATAATATTGGCATAGAATAAGCACACAAAAAATACTTCTGAGTAAAAGAAATACCAGTGTTCTCTGGGCTGAAAGCAATAGAGTTTAAAAATAAACTATACAGAATTGAGATTTGTGTTTTCTTAACAGCTGGCTACAGAATTATTCTCAGGAACAGAAGGGTGCTTGGGGAACACCTTGATCAGCCACTTGGAGGGGGAGGAGTGCACCTGAAGTCAATGTGAAGGCCCCATGATAATGGAGAAATGGTCTGGTGGTCTGCCTGACACAGGCAGAGAAATCTGGCCCCAGAGAGAAAGGAGGGAAGCAGGAACAAATTAATAACCTGAAGGTGGGATACCAGGTAAAGCACAGTGAGAAAGTGACTGAAAGTTTTCCTTGTAATGTTTTTAAGTTATCATATATAAACAGGCTCCATGGATCCTACTAATTCATACCTATAAACCAGCCACTCAAGAGTCAGAGGTTCAAGGCTATCTCAGCTGTATAGTTAGTTATAGTCTAGTCTGGGTGTCTTAGTCAGGATTTGTATTCCTGCACAAAACATCATAACCAAGAAGCAAGTTAGGGAGGAAAGGATTTATTCAGCTTATACTTCCATGCTGCTGTTCATCACCGAAGGAAGTCAGGACAGGAACTCAAGCAGGTCAGGAAGCAGGAATTAATGCAGAGCCCATGGAGGGATGTTACTTACTGGCTTGCTTCCCCTGGCTTGCTCAGCTTGCTTTCTTATAGAACCCAGGACTAGCAGGTCAGGGATGGCACCACCCACAAGGGGCCCTCCCCCTTGCTCACTAATTGAGAAAATGCCTTACAGCTGGATCTCATGGAGGCATTTCCTCAAGGGAGGTTCCTTTCTCTTGTGTCAAGTGACACATAAAACCAGACAGTCTTTAAAACAAACAAACAAAAAAATGGGTTTCATTGTAGCATGCCCATACATGTAATATCACCATAGTTTGCTCTTATTTACGGCCCCATACACACACTCCTGAAGGAGAAAATGCAGGCATGACCTGTCCAGCACACGGCACTGCTAAATAAGAAACATGGCACCTCATGCTCCTCAATATTCCCAGAAGTCAGAACACCAGATTCTGAAGAAACCTAAGTGGCTCCGGTAGCTGACTGCTGATACCGGATCTACACTCTCCAAGTCCCCCTTAATGTGTTTCTTCCACTGAGCTCCCAGTGCTATGAGCACTCACTATGCAGTCAGAGGAAATGTGCTGATCACAGTCAATAGGTTTCCACTATATAAACAGTTGCTCACCGGCTGCAAAGCAGTGGCTGTTCCCTGAAACAGGTTCCAGAGTAATTGCTTTCAGCGCCCTTTACGGATCCACCCACGTTGCGGTCTTGTTGGGAGATGCCCCAATAAGGATTGTAACAGTAAACTGTTATCCCTTCTCCCTCTCCTCATAAGACCCCCCTTCCTATTAGTAGTCCCCCATCATGTCCCCCTTTGTCGTTGCTTGGAGTTAAATCTAGATTCTATGATAGAAATTATGGCGTGTTTGGCCCTTCCCATTACTGTCACCTGGATCTTGTGCTGGGCTCTCCCCAGCAGACCCTGTCCTTGCGGTCACCATTAAAGAATTCAGCTGAGACATGCAAAGGGCAGTGCAGAAGATACATAGAATTTATCACGGAGAAAAGAGGAGCACTCTCAAGGGGGTGAGCATGGACAGTGGCCAAGGGTACCATTTGCTGATCTACATTTTAGGATTTTCTAGCTTTTCCTGAGAGGCATTTTCCTGTACAAGAGATTGGCAGGCCCATTTGAATTAAATCTTACGGAGACAAACAATGATACATCACTGTCCTTTACCAGTCTTGATAGATAGTGACTTGATACGATTTACATAGTTATCTATCAATGCTCTTTCAGGCAGTTCAGAATGTTAAGTCTCCACCCAGGAATATGACTCAGATCCCTTTCTTTCGACTAGCAGACAGAATCCTGCTGCTTCGTTTCCTGGTTTTTACAGGTGCTGATCTGGAGGGCAGAGTGGACTCTGGTGATTTGCAAGCCTGTTAAAGCTTAGCTTCCCAGCATCAGCCCCCTGCTCGCTTGCCCCTCCCTTCCTCCCTTCCCCGCCCGCCCCTCCCTTCCCATACCCCTCTACTTTCATGTCATACATATTTTTAATCCAGATGCTGCACATGTGAAAAAATGTGCAAAACATGTCTTTCTGGTCTGCTTCATTTCACGTTTCATGTTGATTTTCAGTTTCTTCCATTCTTCCCGAGTGTGTGGTTTCGCTCTTCTTTACGACTGGGAAAAAAATCACACTTGCACACACCTCATACTTTCTCCATTCATTGATCCATCGATAGGCATCTAAGCCGATTCTGGGTCTTGGCTGTTATAAGTAGGACAGCTCAAAACACAGAAATGTAGTTCTGTGTGTTGTGCTGACTTTAGATTCCTCTGGATACATACCCAGGAGTGGTACACAACACTTCAATGTTCTGCTGTTCCAGGAAAGTTCACACTGATGTCTGTAGCGGCTACACTGGTCCACATGCCTACCAGCAGTATACCATGCTTCCTCTTTCTCCACATCCTAGCCAGGATTTGTTGGTCTTTGTTTTCCTGGTGGTAGACATTCTGACTAGGGTGAGTTAGAATTTCGAAGTAGTTTTAATTTGTATTTCCCTGGTGGCTAAGGATGCTGAATGGTTTTCAAGTCTTTATTGGCCATTTGTGTTTTGTCCTTTTGAGAAATGTGTATTTGGTTCATTCACCCATTTATTGATCGAATGATTTCAATTTTTGGTTGTTTTTTTCCAGTTATTTATATAGCTTAGATGCTGAAAGTCTGTCATCTTCATAGTTGGAAAGGATCTTCCTCCCATTCTGTAGCGTGTCTTCTTACTTTGCCTGCAGAAGATTTGGTTTGTCGTACAGTTCCATCAGTTCTTGCAATTACCCCCCACCCCCCAGCTTTTGAAGTCATTCTAGAAAGTCTGTGCCCCTCTGCGTATGTTTTGAAGTGTTTTCCTTCAGCAGTTTCAAAGCCTCAGGTCTTTTATAGAGGTCTTCAATCCATTCTGAATTTATTTTTGTCCGGGATTAGAGATGAGGACGCAGTTAGAAAACTTTCTTGAGAAAGTCACCGCTTCCATTGCATTTCTCTCAAATCTTCAGCCAAGTCTGCTCCTGTGTCCTGCGCAAAGTGCCTGCTAGGAGTAGAGTGTGGTATGTGAGTGTGTGCATGAGTGTGTGTGCACGCGGGTGGTATACACATGAGAGCTAGTAGGAATAGGGCCTGGATATGACATCTACACAATGCACTGCCAAGCAAAAGTAAAGATTAGAGGGTTAGAGCCAGAGGTGACTTTGAGAATGTAAACTGCCTGCAGAGTCCTAGAAATTGGCCAGCACCTTTGATTTACAGTATTTGCTTCACTTTATGTAGACCTCAAAGGCCAAAGAAACAAAGGAGTTCTTCGTCTGATCGCAGCAGTAATTGGGACAGACAGCACACACTGCTCCTCACCCTCCTCTGGCCTAAATGCTGATCATTTTTACCAGCTTAAAATCTAGGACCTGGGATCTAAAAAGAGGAGAAAAACAAGAATCATGAAAGAAAGGTTGGTATGCGAGATCGGTCTGCCTATTACTAGAGTCCATAAAACTTGTCAAACTGTCTCATCCTATTTGTTTTTAAAGAGATAATAGAAAATGGGGGGTACTGGCTCATCCTTATAATCCCTGCACTTGGGATGCTGAAGCAGGAGGATGACCCTGAGTTTTTAAGTTAGCCTGGGCTACAAAGTAAGACTCTGATGGTTTGACTTCTTGCTTCCTTCCTTTTTTCTTTCTTTTTTCTTTCCTTCCTTCCTTCCCTCCTTCTTTCCTGTGTATGTGAGAGAGATTTAAAGTGAACAGATGCTGTCTAAATAATAATTACCCCCCCTTACAGTTATAATTAAGTCACGAAAATAAAATTGAAATAGTTTTGTTTTTTTTTTTTTGAAATAGTTTTCTTAATTTTATTTTATTACTCTGCTTTTGCCAGTTTGGAACCTCCTAAAAGCACGAACCCCATGTTGCTTACACCTCCCTGGAGAACAGACTGTGTGGCCAACCTTGTGAACAGCTTACCAGATGACTCACAAGTGACTAGCAGGGGGCGGAAGTGCGCTGTTCCTTACGTCTGTGGAACCTTAGAATGCTGGGGGAGGGGGAAAGAGGTCTTTAGTCAGACACAAATTATTAGAGCACATGTATGTAAAATCCAATTCCTTTCCTTCCCAGAGGTCTCTGCAGACTAAAGCTTGATTTGTTACAGCGTGAACAAATCCAGGCTTCATTGCAGCTCCTGTTCTCATTAGCATACCCCTAGTTCTTCCAAGACAGAAAGATTGTGCTTTCCCGCTTGTTGGTCCACTCATGAGTCATCACACAGAGGTGGTCTCACTCTAGCTCCACGGGTATCTGAACAGGGAAAGGGTCACCTTTAGTGAGGCTAGCCGCCACCTGTTAGATTCAGAACAGCCTTGTTATTTATTAGCTGAGCTACAAGTAGAGCTTGGCTTCATTCCCCATATGTACATATATGCAAATCTTATGAAACCACTGGAGAGAATATGGGTGGGGGAAAAAATAATGGCACAGTATGTATCTGCACACACACATATTTGCACACATGCAAACCTTTTAAAAAAGAGTGGAGAGAATGTGAGTGGGAAAGAGAAATGGTACCCTTGCACAGATGCTAGAGCGTTCAGAATGTGCTGTATTATATCACATGGCAAAGAGGAATTGGGGCTGCAAATGATAATCAGCAGCTGGATTATGCTGCATTATTCAAGTGTAATCACAAGGGTCAATAAAGTTGAAGAGGAAGGCAAAAGAGAGAGGCTGTGGAGGAATGGTCAGAGAGTCGCAAGCCACAGACTTGAATGGTAAAAAAGAAACCACAAGCCCAAGAATGTAAGCAGCTTCCCAGGAAAGGCAAGGGGAGTGATGACCCCCACAGCCCCTACACTGGTCAGAGCCCTGCTGACACCTGAGCTTGACCTAGAAACCTGGGCCAGGCACTTGACCTCCAGAACTGTACTCTTTGATGCTAAGGATCATTCTCAGGGCCTTACAGATGCTATGCAGGCACTCTACCACTGAGCCAGATCCTCAGCTCCTCTAAAACCATAAAGTACTGCCCTCATGTTTACTTTAAGACTCTAGAGTTGTAGTAATTTGTTACACAACAGTGGAAGGACAGGAACACTATGGATGATTACAGTTCTTGTTTTTCTGGGAACTGTGTGTATGTGTGAGAGAGAGAGAGAGAGAGTGTGTGTGTGTGTGTGTGTGTGTGCGCGCGCGCGCGCGCGCGCGCAGGTACATGTGAGCATGTGCATGCACACATGAATATGTTTTCTCCTTATTAAGAAGTTTCACATTTAGCCTAGTGAGATGGTTCAGCAGATTAGCACGATTGCCTTCAAGCCTGAATTTGATCCCGGAAACCCACAGGATGAAAGAAGCAAATGGACTCCTAAAGAAGTCTCTGATCAGCACATGCACATCCGTGTTCACACACCCACACACATTCGTATTAGCAAACAAAACAAATAAATGTTAACGAGAACACTGTCAATGAATTGCTGTGAGGAACTCTCAATTTATATTTATGAACTTTGGCTGGCCTGTAACTCAGACTCAAAAAGTAAGATCACAGATCAGAGAGGTCAAGTGTAACTAGGAAAATTATAAGACTGGTTTATTTTTATTATTACTAAATGGGGGTTATGGTCAAAAGTGTGAAACATTAAAGCTAAAATTTAACAATATTCCAGGTGCTTCTTGATATTCCTAATCTCATTTATTGAAAGGGGGGGAAAAAAGAGAAAACCATTGACTTATGGATATTCGTATAACAAAAGGTAGCTGAGTTTATTTTAATCAAGAATTCATAAGCAATTAAAACTCAATTTAACAAGGACTTGTTGAGGCCCTACAGAATACCAGACACCATCTGGATCCATCTGCCAAGGTCGATCTTCTCCACAAAATTGTACAGAGGACAAAGGATGTCATTCCTGGGAAAGACAGTGTGCAGCAACATTCTCGTCCGTTTCCCGTTCACGGCCACGTGCTTGGTGGCTATGGTGGGACTCTGGCCGTGAGAGGAGGGGGCTGGTGACAGTGCTGCTGATGGGCAAGTCTAAAACAGCGAAGCAGGGTATAGGGGTCACAGGTGATCTCAGGACTAGTGGAGCTGGAGGTCATGCTTTTGGCATCCACTGGGTGGGGTGGGGTGGACCTGTAGGAGAGGGGTCAAGGGAAGCGGAGACAGTACCCATTTCACAATCATTAGTTAGGACACAGGGTGCTACCAAGATGTCCTTGTAGGTTGCAACATGTTGGTTTCCTTACTTTCCAGGAGTCTTTTTTTTTCCCCAACCAGACCACAAGGACAGAAAGGATGATGATACCACAGAAAAGGGAGGCAAAAAACCACCTTCTCCTTCTCTTCTGAAGCCCATGACCCAGTGCACTAAGTTCCCAGGACTTTTGTCTACTGTAACTTCCTTCCTCTCTGTAGTAACTGCACAGCAATGTCACTGCTGAGCTCCCAACTGTCAACTGACTCCGTGCTGTTTCCTCAGCCTGGGGCACCCTTCTCCTCTGATCAAAGTCTTCTATCCTCCAGACTTCAACTCACATGTCAATCACTTCTCATGGCAATAAATGAGATTCTGGGCAGAGAACTTCATAGGTGTCCTGTCATTCCATGGCTTTCAGTTGTCTTGCTTCCTCATCTCACAGGTGTGTGTGTGTGTGTGTGTGTGTGTGTGTGTGCACTAGGGTATCTGTGTGGCCACTGCTTGGGGCTCTTGTGTAAAGCTCCCAATAGGGAGTCACCCTTATGTCTCTGTTCCTTTAGCCATGTCATAACCTCTGACCTATCATTTCCTTCATCCTGCTTCAGTATTATTGTTTCCTGTGTCTGACTCTTCTCTCATGGCTTCTCTTTCAGCTTTTGAGCACTCACAGTCTCCTCCTGTAAGTGCTTCTCCTCAACATACAGTGCAAGTGCTTTATATAAAACAGCGATCACTGCCAGTGTGTCAAATGAAACACACACACAGGAAGTGACTAAGCAGTGAGTTCTTCTCTACCTTTTCTCCTACCCACAAATTTTTTTGACCAGAGGTTTTTAAAAGGTTAGAATTTTCCACCTTGCCATAAATGTAGAAAGTTCATGATTGTGTCATGACAGGAGCTAGGAGATGCTGTTGATCAGAACTGTTGCTTGCATCTGCTATTTTTTTTTTTTTTTTTAAAGCTTTTACTGACAGCGCCTGTTGTTTCTTGGAACAGAGTAATGAACCTGGAAGACATGGTTCTAGGATTTCAAGATGTGGTTGACTGATAATATGGCTAGAGAGGAAGGAGAGGGAAATAATTAACTTCCAAGCAAGAAGAGACCACCTCTGCCCTTCCCCAGTAGAACTCACCTTTGCTTTTTTTTTTTTAATAAAACGTGTCTTGTGGTGGAAAGGAAGGTAGGGGAGAGACTGGTTTGGCCTGTTGGTATAAGTGATCAGATGAGGCAATGGTGATTCACATCATAGTTGAAGCTTTGCAGGCAGCTACCGAAGACTTCCCAAGAAAGTTCAAAGAAGCATTGATGTATGTGAAACTTAAGGAAATTTCACAGAAGGCCTTTGATTATTGGAAGAGTAAGTGGGTCTGTCTTGCCACTGTTCTATTTCTGGGCAGAGAGAGACACCAGGACCAAGACAACCTACAAAAACAAGCGTTTAATTGGGGGTTTGCTTAGCTTTTCAGAGGGTAAGTCAGTGATAGTCATGGCCAGGAAATCGGCACTTACATTCTTATCTACAAGCAGGAGGCAGAGAGCTAGCCTATCCCCAGTGACACACCTCTCCCAACAAAATCACACTTCCTAATCCTTACCAAAAAGTTCCCCCAACTGGGAATCAAGCATTCAAACCCATGAGCCTAGAGGGGCCATTCTCATTCAAAGCATCACAGAGTCTTACTGACTTGTGCTGTGTGCGCTGCTCTGTTGTTGTGTCACTATGAACCTGGCCTTGAACTCTCTGTTGCCCACTGGCTTCAAACTCAAGACTCTTTCCTGCCTCATCCTCCTGAGTACTTCAGTTGCAATTGTATGCCACCACATCTGGCCAAAATACATTCTAATAGGGCCTGTGAATCACATCTCTCCAAATTTGATAGTTTGCCCCTATCCAAGGAAATTATAAAATTCAAGCATTAGAAATACAAAGAGACAGCCCTGTGTTGCAGTGTGATTCTGAAGTTCAAAATTACTTTCTGTGCCTCTGTGCTTTGAAAGAACACTGTGAGTATGCTTATGTGTGATTTTTTTTTTTCATTTATTTTATCATATCATGTATTTTGCAAAGCTGCATAAATATTTAATACAGAAAAACAACAGAAAATATTTACTCCAAATAAAGCTTCCCCATAGAGTCACCTACCCCAAACAAGTATTTTCAAAACCAGACACTTCTTACTGTGGAATGTGTGTTTTGCAAAGAGACTCGGGTATGCATTACAGTCTGTTGATGGCTAGAGTACAAAGTAGAGAATCCTAGCCCTTGTTCCTCTCATCTCTCTCTGTGCTTGTCCACATCCCCAGCATCCCTTCCGATCTCTGGTAGTGGGAAGAGTGTGCAGGTTAGACCCCTTCATGGTTAAGTCTAAGTCACCGATGATGCATCTGTGTTACATTGTGGAGAGAGGTTAGACCCCTTCATGGTTAAGTCTAAGTCACCGATGATGCATCTGTGTTACATTGTGGAGAGAGGTTAGACCCCTTCATGATTAAGTCTAAGTCACCGATGATGCATCTGTGTTACATTGTGGAGAGAAAGAAAAGCACTTCCCCCTTGGAGACAGTTAACCAAGAGCAGATAAAGCTTTGAATTCTCCATGCTCCCAGTGTCTTCTACCCTCCATCAGTCTGTTGAGTGGGTCGTAATCTGCGCCTGCCTGATTATTCACAAGTCTGTCTTGTGAATCTTCCTGTGTCTGTCCATTTGTGTGTCTTCTGTTTTGTCTGAGTCATATCTGTCTGTGTAATTGTGTGTGCGTTTGTGTTTGTTTGTGTGTGTGTGTGTGTGTTGTCTGTGGGTGTCTGGATGTGCTGCATGTGTCTGAACAAGTAGTGTCTGGCTGATTATGTATGTGTGTGTGTGTTATTGACTGTGTGTTTATTCTGTGATTGTGTGTGTGTGTGTGTGTGTGTGTGTATAAATAGTGTCTGACTAATTATGTATGTGCGTATCATATGAGCTGTTCATGTTTTTTCTGTCTTTGTAAGTAGTATTTGTGTTTGTGCCTGTCTTACCCTATGTGTGTCTGTCTGTTGTATGCTATGTGTGTATGTTTGTGTGTCTGTCTATTTGTCTGTCTTGGGTGTGACTACTGTGGTGTCCAGCAAAAGGTCCAGCCTCTTAGAATATAAGATATTTTCAGAATGTTGCATCACTATAGAAGATGCCTGCAATGGACTGGGCTACCTACTGAGGCTCAATCAAGCTTTATATTCAACTGGAAAAATAAGGAGAAGACAATCATTTCAATACGACCATTTTCCTTTCCGGTCTTTGTCTCAGAGGCATATATCCACTTATAAAAATGCTAGCCAGAGGGCAAATTGCAGGATGTTCGGGATTTTTTTTAAGGAGGGAAGGGTAAGAGCTTAGTTTGTAGCTGGAGAGCTTGCTTCCCTTTCGAAGGTGGAAGGTTGTTGAACTTTTGCAATCCATGCCATAATTTCAAAGATAGACCATGATTTCCATATTCATGACCAGGAACCCTTCTGTTCTTGTTTCAGAGAAAATACAGTAAGGGGAACAGCAGGAACAAGAATGCAGACAGATTCTTCCAGTTTATGTTTATCGACATAACAAGGCTCAAGTCACAGTTAACAACTAACCAAGTCCTAATTACATACGCAGGATGCATTTGACACCCTCAGCAGTGGATCTTATTAGCTGAGTGGAGTACCTCAGCACTACCATGTGAGGTTCTGGTAATGGCCAAGAAGAGAAACAGGGGTCTTTCTGCCCATCGTTTTTAGCTGGCAGAAAGTAATGGAATTTTCCTAGTGCCATTGGGCTTTTTCAGACAGGAACTTAGAGAGTCTAGAATTGCCACTTTAGGAATGTGCGGTTGAGCCGATCTAACTATGCTAATGTCTGTTCACATGTCTAGTGTATGTTCAGGGGAAACTGCAGGTGGATGAAGCCATTTGTACTGTGTTACGTGTGAAGCTATTTTGAGAAGAGTTTGTGTTTTAAAGAGTTATGCTCTGTATGGTGAAAGGAGTCTATGGATGCTTCTAGCACCATGGCTGATAAACAATCAACAGTGGGGTTTGCAATCTAACAATAGGGACAAATTTTTCTTAAAGATACTTTTTAGATAAGCTGTTTCAAATACACAATGGCAGAGGCAAGTAGCAAACAGGGAGGATTCTGCACTCCACGCTGTATGGACATGGAGCATCTGAGAGAAGCTGCAATTACCTAATGTTTTATAAAGTGGCATATCATGCCTGTCCCAAACTAAGGAAGACAGGAGACTGAGCTGTCCCTGCAGTAAACAACTGGAATTCAAATCTCTACCTATCTACCTACCTAGCTAGCTAGCTAGCTCAATATTTAAAAAGCCCACATACTCAGCAATGTCTGACTAGTGTGTGGAAGACACAGGATAAGCTCCCTGCCTCTCTCTGCTTCTTAGCCGCCCTCTTCCATGCCCGGGGCAATTCACATCCTATGACATATTCCCTTGCTATAGCATTTTTGTTCAAGGAGAATCATTAAACTAAATGCCAAATGCATCCTTGAATGAGATTAAAAACAAGAATGGAAATGCAGCCAAGGGGAGGATTTCTTCGGTGATGGTATGAACAAACTAATTATGGGATCTGCTATGAAATGAATTGTGTCCCTTTCATGCCCAAATTGCTGTGTGGGAGCTCTAATCCTGAATGTGATGGCATCTGGAGAAGTCCCCTTCCCATGAATATTATCAGGGAAGGTCAGTCAAGGACACCGACAGTACATTCTCTTACGGTTTATTCTCTTATTGGGTTGTTTGCAGGTTAAATAGAAACTGTATTATATTTGTATTTGCACCTAGAAACTAGGATTTATTCCCACACCCTTTTTGTTTTTGTTTGTTTGCTTGAGAAAGGACTTCCCAAGTTGGCCTCAAATTCAGTGTGTAGCAAAGGAAACCTTGAACTTCTGAACCTCCTGCCTCTGCCTTTTCAGTGATGTGTAAAGTATCGCTGTCACAGCCAGTTTATGTGAGTTCGGGGAATGGAGCTCAGGGCTTTATGTACACTAGACAAGCATTCTACTAACTGAGCTACACTGCCAGTCCTGGGGTTTCCTGTTTGACCCAAGTTCTCAGATCTTTTGATTTGCCCTGGCTCTTCAACAGATTTGGCATCCTGGAGGTCATGCACTTCCCTAATAGGCTCTGGCTAGGCACTGCCTCTATCTGACTGACTGCATCCTGCTCTTCGGAATGATACTTCTGAAACTTAAGCACTTTCAAATCTCCTAGGAGATATCTTAAAGAAACATTCTGATTTAGCACGTCTGGGAGGACACAAGTAATTTGTCTTTCTAGCCAGCTTTGGATATTGCTGAGGCTGAGACAACGTTTTAGCATCCATATGTTAAAGTACTCGAAGGCTCTTACACACGAATCCATTCTTTGTGTGAAGAAAATATCAGACAAATGTAGACAGTGAGAAATCGAGTCTTCTGTTCATTTTTGGGGGGCTCTAGAAAATAAAAACCGAGTTATTGACTCTTCTTTTTCCAGTTAATTTTTTCTTTTCTTTTTATAATTGGTTATTTTATTAATTACATTATAAATGTTGTTCTCCTTCCCGTTTTCCCCTCCACAGCCCCCCATCCGATTCCCCCAACCCTTTGCCTCCATGAGGGTGCTCCCGCACCAGCACACCCACTCCCACCTCACTGCTCTAGCATCCCCTTATGCTGGGACATCAAGCCTCCACAGGACCAAGGTCCTCCCCTCCCACTGATGCCTGATAAGGCCATCCTCTGCTACACATGTAGCTGGAGCCATGGGTCCCTCCATGTGTACTCTTTGGTTGCTGGTTTAGTCCCTGAGAGCTCTGGGTGATCCAGTTAGTTGATATTGTTGTTCTTCCTACGGAGTTGTAACCCCCTTCAGCTCCTTCCGTTTGGAGTTCCTGTGCTCACCTCAATGGTTGGATGTGAGTATCTGCGTCTGTATTGGTCAGGTGCTGGCAGAGCCTCTAAGGCAACAGCTATTCCAAGCTCCTGTCAGCAAACACTTCTTGGCATGAGCAGTAGTATCAGGGTTTGGTGTCTGCAGGTGGGATGGGTCCCCAGGTGGGGCAGTCTCTGGGTGGCCTTTCCTTCAGTCTCTGCTCCATTGTTTTGTTTTTTGGGGGATTTTTTTGTTTGGTTGGTTTCTTTTTTTTTTTTTTTTTTTTTTTGGTTCCTACATTTCCTTTAGACTAGTTAACTCTTTTAATGTAATATTATTTATTGAAAAAGAAAGTGAAGAGGAGGACTGGAGAGATGACTCAGACATTAAACAAAAACAGCTCTTGCAAAGGACACAAGTTCAATTCCCAATACCTGTATTGAATAGCTCACAACTGCCTACCCATGGCCTCCCGGGCCCCTGCACTCATGCACACATCCACGCAGAGGCCACACATAACTAAGAGTAAAAGAAATGTTTAAAGAAGAAGGGAAATCTTTTGTTTGTGAGACAGGGTCTCACTTTGCACCCTAGGCTGGTCTCCAATTCATGTCAGTCCTCTTGCTTCAGCTTCCTGAGCACTGGGGGAAGGTTTTAATTTTAATTTTGTAATAAATAAATATTCAGAAGGCTTAATATATAAAATACATAAATTGTCAATGCTACCCTTCAATTCTTCTCATAAGCTGATTCCTCAGCTCTTCTGTATTCTTTCAGAGACAGTCTTAGAAATAAAATACGTGTATATAATCTATATATGTAGGAATATATATAAACTTCTCCCTTTTTACATCAAAAAAGAATATTTCAGATGTACTATTTTGAAGTTAACTTTAATATATAAAAGTGTTCATTCAATATCAGAAGGTTTTAGTCCACTGTCCATTGGCCTCATTGCTTAGGGACTGTGGAGGCACACCATAGTAGGATCACATAGTAAAACAAAATCACTCATCTCATGGCCACAAACAGAAGAGACAAATAGAATGGAACAAGATACCGAATCCCCATCTGAGGGCACACTCTCAGTGATCCAAACAGCTCTCTCTAGGTCCTATTCTTTAAAGAGTCTCGTCTTCTGATAGGACCATGCTAAGAACCAAGGTGTTCAGACATGGTGACCACTGGACATGTTCAATATCTAAGCACAGCAAATGTGTTAGAGAGCATTCCAATACTGAGAAAACCAACTGAAAGGAAAGAATATTTACTTTGGTTAACAGTTTCAGAGATTTCAGTCCAGGGTCACGTGTGTCCTTTGCATCTGGGCCTCTACCAAGACAGAAAGCATCATGGTTAGGAACACCTGGTGGAGCAAAGCTGCTTGCCTTATATTTGACAAGAAGCTAGAGAAAGAGAGGAGAGAGGAGAGAGAGAGAGAGAGAGAGAGAGAGAGAGCGACAGAGACAGAGACAGAGACAGAGAGACCCTAAGGGCGCCCCCCCCCCCCCCCCCCCCCGTAGTCTACTTCTTCCAATTGGGCTTCATGTCCTAAGGTTTCAATCACCCTCAGGATCTAGCCATCACATAAAGGTCCCTTTCTGTACTTGAGCCCTGGGGACCAAGTCTTCAGTGCACAGCTTTTAAAGAGCACTTTAGGGTTAGCACAAGTATAGAACCATTTTCAGATAATTTGCTATCTTTCTGTAACTTCACCCAACAACATGGATGTCCTAATTTTTCCATTGCTATGATAAAACATTCTGACCAAAAGCAACTTGTTAATTTGGCTTAAACACCCCATGGCAATCCTGAGTTTTAAATTGTGGTGATGTTTCTATTGGTTCTTGAGAATTTTAAAATATGTATTCTACATACAATGCATTTGTCAAATAGGTGATTTTGCAAAATCATTCCTTTATTTCTCAGATTGTTTCTGTTCTAGCTTGTAGCCTGTTGTTTTGATAAAACACTGAACAAAAGCAACTTGAGGAGGAGGAGGAGGAGGAGGAGGAGGAGGAGGAGGAGGAGGAGGAGATTTATGCTTTCGGATTACAAAATATAGCTGAGGAATGTCAGAGAGAGAGGCAGAACAGGAATCTAAGATGAATGCTGCTCACTGGCTCACCTTTTCTCATCTACCAGGCTCATCTAGCAGAGGCTGGTACTGCCCACGGTGGCCCGAACTGTCCCACACCGATTAGCTCTTCCTAAGAAAATGCCCACAGATATGCAGGCCAGTGTGATGGAGGCTAGCCCACATTGAGGTGCCTCCGGCTTGTGTCAAGTCGATGCAGCTCTTCAGTCTCTTTTGTGCTTTATGGTGTCTTTTACAGACACAGCTTCTAAAAATTGTAAATTTTGGCGATTGTTTTTCTTTTCTTTGGGGATTATGCTTTGGTGTTGCATCTAAGTTTTCTTTCTTTTTTTTTCTTCTTCTTTTTTTTTTGTCTAACCAACTCAGGAAGATTATCTTGTGTTTATATCTGAATGCTTTAGAGGTTTGCATTTTACATTTTGATCTATTTTGAGTCTGTTTTTTGCATAAAGATAGGGGTTTTGACATATGGTGTCTAATTGTTTCACACACCCCTTTCTTCACAGAATTGCCTCTATCCTTTTGTCAAAAATTAATTGGCTATGCTTTTGGATCTGCATCTCAACTTTTTATTCTGTTCTGTGATCTATGAGATTCTCTCTTAGCTGACTCCACATGGTCTGGATATTTTTCTAACAGATTAGTATTTTAATCACATTACCTTTCCATGTATTTTATCAACATGCCTCAAACTACAGAATTGACATTACAGCCTATGATCAGATCAGCGACACTTTAACAGTGTTTTGCAATTCATGCACATGTTTGCATTTGCTCAAGACTTCCTCAGTTTCCCTCAACAGCATTTTGTTCTCAGCATGGGGACTGGATGTAGGTTTTGTTAGACACAGGACTGAGTATTGCATTTCTTAGATTTATTGCTAAAGTATTTATTAAATATTTTTAATTGAATTTGGTAATTAATATATGTAATACAACTTTCATGCCTTAAATTGTATCCTGAGAACATTCAGCAGACTTATATGTTCCAAGAGCTTTACTTTTTAAAATATCTTCCTTGAGATTTTTCACATAAACAATTAAATCACCTGTGAATAAGAACCCTGTTGCTTCTATCTTAACTTATGTATGTTTTCTCTATATTTCTTACCTTGTTGTGTTGGCTAGAACTTCCATGAATGTTGAATACCCATCAGGAGGAATGTAGATACCCTTGCCTTGTTTCCAGTACTAGCATTCAATTTATCATTGGCTGTTGTTAGCTTTTTAAAGGTCTCTTTAGTCAGGTTGAGGATGTCTGCTTAGTGTCTCTCTCTCTCTCTCTTTCTCTTCCCCCGTGTGTGTGTGTGTGTGTGTGTGTGTGTGTGTGTGTGTGTGTGTGTAGCTTGTAGTAGTAGGGACTGAACCTAGGGAATCATGCTTGCAGAACAAGGGCTCTACAATTGAGCTACAGCCCCAGCCCTTCTCCTTATGAATAGATGTTTTTCATATCCCTCTTTTTATTAAGTGTGATTATTATATGTAGATTTTATATTTTATATTATATGTAGATTTTGTCTGTTATGTGTCAATTGTAACATTTTTGTAATTAAATCAGCCTGCAATCTCAGAGTGTTTGTGATGTGTTATCATTTTTACATACACCTAAATCTGATTTGCTAGTACTGTGTTAAAGGTCTTGGCATCTATGTTCAGGAAGAATATTGGTCTGTAGGTCTTCCAGTACTTTTAGTTTCTGTTACTACTGTAATGGTTTGTATGATGTGAGATGGGAGTGCACACCGTGGTGCATGAGTGGAGGTCATAGTACATCTTTGGAGTCTGTTATCTACTACTTTTACCTTGATTCCTAGAATTAAACTGAATTCTTTAGGGTTTGTTCAGCAATCACCTTTACCTGCAGAGTCGCCTTGCCCACGGTTTTTTGTTTGTTTGTTTGTTTGTTTGTTTTGTTTTGTTTTTAACCTAGGTGGGTTTTTTTCCTTTTTCAGGACTATGCTAGTTTCATAAACTGAACTGAGAAGTGAACTTACTTCTCTGAATCGTCACTTCTTAGTTATTTGATAGAACTCACTAGTAACACTGTCTGGCCCTAGAATGTTTTCCCAGAAGGCTTTAAAATACAAGTTCAACTTATTAAAATGTCAGGCTGGCACTCATGGAGATCGACCTCCCTCTGCCTCCTGAGTGCAGGATACCACACTTGGCTACCATGATTTTTATGTTTAATTCTGATTTCATTAAAAAGATTAATACTTACCAAGTCATTAATACTTAATATTTGAGGGCTGGTGAGATGGCTATTGGGTGAAGGCACTTGCCACCAAGCCTGATGACCTGAGTTCAATCCCCTCACAACGCTCATGGTGAAAGGAGAGAAGAGGGGCTCTGCTCTCCAAATATGCTTGTATACACACACACACACACACACACACACACACACACACACACGTTTAAAATATTTAACATTAGATTCAATGTACTAGTAGTTGAGGGTAATTTCAAAGGAGGTGGTATGGCTATGTCTTATGAAATCATACTGGAAGACCAGTTTCAAGTGGAGCGATACATGTACATGACTACGGAACAGGACAAAGAATGGGTAAGAGTGTGCATTCTCTCTGGCAAGTTACAAGCATGTTTCTAATTGCTTCTGTCAGATTGCACTGGTGAGCGCTAGGCTCAGTGAGGGTTAAGTGTGAGGTAGAGGAGGCTGTGAGAAGACTAAAGGAAGGAATGGTGTTACTAAAGGAGAGAAAACTTTCAGGAGGTGATGGAATTTTGAAGAGGCTCTGAAGGCTGGGAAAGCTGAGTAAACAAAGCCCGTGGGGTGGTGGCAGATACTGATACAGGGTTGCTGAAAGATGCAAAGAGGAGCCCAGCTGGGAGGACCTGGAGCCTGTTTGGATTTCTGGTGTGAGACTAAAACACAGGATGGGGAAATCTGAAGGGGGGTAAGAAAGGCAAGGGCCCACACACGATCATGTGCAGCTGAGGATAGAAGAAATGGTCACAGCGACAGTGGGCTGCCTTGTTAGAAACATATGGCTTAGTTTTTTACAGTATGGGCTCAGGAGTTTGGCTTCACAAACCTCACTCCTGGTTCTGCTACTTGCCAGTTGTGTGTGATCTGTTCTCTAAGTCTTAGGTTCTTCATTTATAAATGAGGGCTAATGATGAAACCTTTTGGGTTGTTGTATTTGCCCATAATAAGATATATAAATATTAACTATTAATACCACTACTGAGAAATTGCTTGGGAAGTAAAGGGTGGCTGAATATGGCACCCCAACACATTCTAAATCATTTTGAACCAAAGGCAATTAGAAATAAACACAAGGAAATCCACTGCCCCCTTCCCCCTATATTTGACTAAGACCAGGACACATATTTACCCAAGTACCCGCCTCTCTCTATCCAGAGGCTGATTAGTGAAGACAGCGCTAGATGCTTATTGGCCTAAAGACCTCACCAGAGATACCTGCATGATACCCTTTACTCTGTTACCTTCCCATTTCCCTGTGTTCCCAGTTCCCACACCCACTATCGTAGAGCTCAACGTTCTTTTTCTTTGTTGTTTCTCTAAAACTGTACTTTAAGATGCCCGACCAAGTTCCACTACTGGTTACCCCATATGTACTTGCAATGAACATGTTAGCAAACTTGTTTGCTTTCTCTTGTTAATCAAATCTGAAGGGCCCTGGCCAATGGAGCCACTTTTATAACCAACCTTTTCTACATTAAATCAGGGGTCCGACATGGGATGTTTTGAGAGGTGATAGAATCCAGGGATCCTGTGAAAGGCCACTGGACTCATTGCTTCTGCAGCCAAGTAAACACAGTACTAAGTAATACTGTTCGAAAAACAGTCAAATATATTCATCCCTAATTAAAAATGTATTCCAACTTTAATTTTCCCATTCTAGAGACATTTAAAACACAGTGCTAAAGCATACCAGGACACTAAATCTCAGAGCAAAGTATTTTATTGCTTTTATTGTTTGACTCCTTGGGACCAAAGTGGAAATTGTTTTAAAGAGAAAAGCCAAAACAGAGGGCATACGGTGAGGCTACCAATATCAGGAAAATTAATGAAGGGTTATCAGTGATAAGGTGAGGAGTGGAAATAGAATTTGAAACTTTGGAAAAGTACAAGGAATACTGAAGGGGTCTTTCTTATAGAATTGAATAATCCGAGCACTGTGAGTAAACAGGAAAAAGAAACAAGGAAGTGCCCATGTATATACTCCCAGCACACTGACCCAAGTTCAGCGCCCTCTGAATACCTGTCAATAAAAGACTAGGACGGCCATGTTCCCTTTCTTTTCCAGGAATATCAGCCTTGTTCTAGAATCTAATTCCATTTTTGTTTCGAGCCAATTAACATCTTAAGTTCAAAGCAGGCGGTGTGCTCCCCTCCCAAGAGCACCCCCAGTCTACTCCTGCCTCTCGGGTGAAGCTGCCAGCTCAACAAGGGAGGAATGAAATCCTGTTTTCAGAAGTGTCCCCCACACCAGCCTAGCTTATTCCTACAAATGCTATTCCCACCTGGTTCTCAAACCCCAGCATCTGAGCACTTTATCTTTGGTGCCAATTTTCTGAGTCCTGCCCAATCCATCACCAAAATAAATCTTGCCTGCCCATTTTCTTTCCTCTCTAAAATCCTCTAGAACTTTTATAAAAAAAAAAAAAAAAAAATTAGACAATGTCCCTAACCTGAACAGATGCCAGGATGCTTCAGCCCCTCATGACCCTTGTACAAGGCTTGATCCCAAGACTTTACGTGGTGACCACGGGTCACAGCACACGGATCATCCCACACTGCTGTGATTGACTGTTTACTGTCTGGCCACACCCTCGCTGGCCTCTCCACTCACCAGACCACAAAGGTAATATTCATAATTTTTCTTGTTCTTGGAAATTCCAGGCATGTATATACATATCTATTCTTAAATCATCAATTTGATCATGTCATTCCCTAATTAGCTCAGCTAACGTCTCCTTCCTTCAGTTTCCACTTGAACTGTCACTCTTTTTGGCTAGTTATCCCTGCAGTGAAGATCTGCAGGAGACCGCCTGCTGGCACTTTGTTTAATCATACTTCACACTGCAATGACCTGTTCACTAGTCGTCAACATATCTCTACATTCACACACACTGCAATGACCTGTTCACTAGTCGTTAACATATCTCTACAGACTGTAAGCTCTACAAGGGAAGATATCATGACTAGCTTTGATGACTTTCATCTACCCATTTCTATTTGACAAGTGTATTATAAGAATTCCCTAGGCCAGCAACACAGTAGACGGACACATAGGAAAAAATGGATGAGGTCCTTGCTCCCATGAGAGAAGTAGGCAACCAATAAACAAGCAAGATGACAAAATGACTATAGATTGTGACCCATGCAATTAAATACACTGTGAGCTCTTCAAGGGCAAGGAATTCTTGGTTGCTCCAACTCTTGAATTCATTGTTCTGCTATCTTTAATATGTGGTCAAAGATGTGGAAAAGAGAGTGGAAGGTAGTTTCTGAAAGTTTTTGTTTAATGAGCTAAACCTATTGGCTACATCTAGCAGCAAGGGAGGCTACAGAATGTTAAGGCAGCTAAGAACAGAGGCAGAACAAGAAACTGATCTGCTGATCAGATAGTGCTTTCAATGGAACCTGGTTCAACCCTGGCCTTAGGAAGCAAAGACAAATTAGAAATGGAGTGTGTTTCCCTTATGCATAACAGAGAGTACATTATATTTGATGTAGGAGCAAAATGAATCTCTCATTTCCAGGAATCTAGTGTTTTAAGATGAAGGTAATGGATTTGTGGATTTTTCAGGACAACCACATTTTAATGTATCTGTCCATTTTAATTGTATGTCATCTTCAGATTTCCAATTTTTATTTCCTTTGGCTTTTCACGTGTCCCAAGTCTTGTCACTTTGCAGCATTCTGTGAATTTGGACAGCTAACACAATCTAAGGAAAATAGCAAAAGATGTATCCTAACAGGGACCCCATGTTGCTGGAGCCATGCAATAGTCTGGAACCCCTTGTAAACCATCTACATTTATTTCATAGGATTCTCGACGTTTTTGCTCAGAAGCACTGCAGAAATTTGAGTTCTCTGGCATTAAAGCAGTCACAGCATGGTCACGAGTTATCTGTTTGTACTCAGCTTTTCCATTCTGAAATCTCAGGATTAAGGGTACAGAACCGGAGGGCTCTCTGGGGTACCTGAGAAGCACTCATCTTAACTTCAATCAGAAAAGGGCATGAAATCTAGGGTTCACTGATTTATCCTATTGAGAGATTTAAAAAGTGAAAACATTCCTGAATCCTCGTCCACTGGTTTTTAGCTTACATTTTGCAAAAGAGATCCTCCTTGAAGTAATCGAAAGTATCGGCCAAGGATAGCAATTTCCTACACCTAAGAAGGTAATTTAGACCCCGTGGCAGGCGGAAACCAGGTGCGTCTGAGGGAGCGACGCGGAGGACCGCAAGGGACTTTGCTCCCCAGCGACCGGCTGTCCAGAAAGTTGGGGAAGCCAGTGCACGAGAGCCAGGGGTCCTGTCTGCCGGGGCTTGGGGGCGCCCCGTGTGCCCGGATCGCTCATCCCAGGAGCCCGCAGGAGCAGAAGCCCCGCGCCACGCCGCGCCGCACCGCAGGACGCCCGCCACGCCCCACGCTGCCCTGCAGGCGAACGCGGGAGGCGGCGAGTCCCCGCCGGGCCGCCGTAGAGTTGCCGCTCCGGCCGCTCCTCCCGCGCCGCCCTCCGCCCCTTGCCTCCCGGCGCCGCGGCAGCTCTGGGCTGGCACCGCCGCCGCCGCCGCTGCCGCCGCCGTCGCCGCCGCCGCTTCCTCTCTGCAGCCGTTCGGCCGCTGCGTGACGCGTCGTTTCCTCTCAACATGGCGTCCGGGGCAGGTCGGCGGTGATGGAGGCCAGTCCGCGGCTGCGGCGGGTGCTCGTCCCCACGGTAGCTAGGGCAGCCTCGCGCCTGCTGGGAGTGTGAGGCGCCGCCACCTAGGCCCTCGGCCCCGGGAAGACGGCCGCCCGGGCCGAGTTCCGCCGCCGCCGCCGCCGGGCCGTAGGGACGAGTGAGGCGGGCGGCCGGGAAGCGACCCCCGGGCCGACGGCGCCGAGGCCGGACGGGCGCGGCCCTCGAACGGCGGCCCCTCGAGCGTGGCGAGGCTTTCGACGCCCTTGGCGGCCCCGCGGCCGCTCCGCGTCGCCCGCCGCTTCCTGGTGGCGCCGCTGCCCTCCACGCCTCCTCGCCCCCACCGCCACCTCCTCGCCTTTCTCCCTCCCCGTCCCCGTCCCCCTCCTCCGCCTCCCCTCCAGCCGCCGGGACCGCCGCCGCCTCCTCCTCCGCGTCCATGTATGAGGGCAAGAAGACGAAGAACATGTTCCTGACCCGGGCCCTGGAGAAGATTTTGGCCGACAAGGAAGTGAAGAAGGCGCATCACTCCCAGCTGCGCAAAGCGTGCGAGGTGGCCCTAGGTGAGCCGGGAGGAGGCCGCGGCGCGGGGAACCGGCCGCGAGAGATGGGCTGGCGGGCGGCTCGTCCTGGGAGCCCTGGCCAGCTCCTGGTCGCCGGACTGGAGTTGACAGCAACTCGCTGGACGAGGGGCACCGGCTGGGTGGAGGAGGAAGGGCGGCCAGCCGGGGCCCCTGGAACTGGAGATGGTTAAAGATCGCGGGGCACCTGGCTTCGAGCGTTCCACTGGACAGAATGGGGGGAGGGTTGTTGATGGCCCCTGCGGTGCGGACAGAATGTCATCCTTTGTGATGGAGCAGAAGATGAGCTGTTGTTTATTAGCTTAGAAATTGAGGTGGGGCCGATATGACAAGATTGGGCGTGGGGGAGGGTTCCCTATTGCAATTACAATAACTTTATGGTTTGGCGTGGTACTTTGGGAAGAAAGGTTGAAGTTTTTCCCTTGTTGACAGTCTCGAAAGGGGGTTGCAAAAGGTGCCTCGAGTTTGCCATCTCCCTGCCCCAGCTACAGGAAGAAAGAGAGAGAGAGAGAGAGAGAGAGAGAGAGAGAGAGAGAGGGGAGAGAAGTAATGTAGCCTACTGGGCTGACCTGGAAGAACAAGACTAGAGGTTAAGGGGTGGCGTGGCGGTGGCTGTGTGGAAATGGGGAAGGAAAGAACCTTTAGATAAACTGGCTTTAGGTAACATGGAAAGGGGTGTGTGTGTAATGAGAGAAAAGAGAAAGACAATGACACCCACCAGCCACATGTCTGGACAGTGGCAGCTGCTCTCCAGCCTCAATTGTGATTTATAGTTCAGACAGAAAAGATCTAGTGTAATGAAGCCATAGCAGGAAAATCCAAACAATACCTATAACTGTGGTAGGCCGATAACAGTTTGTTTGAAGCTGGCCTTTGGTAGGTCTAGTGCATCCATCAATAAGAGAATTGTTAAGGGAGAAACCAGAGCATTTAACACAGATAAGTTCGTGATGCTTACACTTTTGTTTATAGCCCTGGACCAGAGCAACTCAAATTTGTAAGAAATGAAGATGGTTATAAGTGGGTTTTGAAAAACATTTTTGCAAGGGGACAAACTAACTTTATGCTAAAGTAAGGGGTTAAGATAGCTTAAAGACAATTTTGCGTTTAAGTCTTGACTTAAGACTACCACTTAATTTGCTGCAAATGTTACAGCCTCCCTTCTTTTTTTCTCAATCCTTAAAATTAGTAATATGAAAAAACATCAAATGGATTTGTTTAACATCCACAAAAAAAAAAAAAAAGGTGCTTTTTGTCGGTGGTGTTTGTTTTTAATAATGGACTTAAAACAGTTCCTTCTTTTGCCCCTTCATTGGTCATAAGTTCCCATTTTGTTATTGTAACTAACAGCACGTTTCCAGGTGAATGAGAAGACAATAGTACAGTTGCAAAAACTGAATTTATATTTGGGTCCTGAAAGGAATCATTATTAATTGGGGTGATAGGAATGGTTTTAAGGACTTTTAAAATAACTGTGCTCTGTAGGTTTCCGGTAACTTGGCAGAGTAATGAACATATGGCATTCAAATGAAAGCTTAGATCAGGGGGCATGGGGGCATGCAGACAGGTTCCATGTAGCCCAGGCTGGCCTAATATTCCTTTGTAGCTGAGGACAGCTTAAACTTTCCTAAACCACTGTCTCTGCTCTTGAATTCTGGGATTACAAATAGTACCATGGCTTGTTTTAGAGGTGCAATGCAGGGGATAGAACCCAGGGATTCATATTTGATGGGCAAGCATTCTGTCAACTGAAATATCCACAGCCCAGAAAGTATTTCCAGTATGCTAAAGCATAAACATTTAAGTAAAGTGTTTTTATGTACTTGTTTTTCTCTTTCCATAGACTAGCGTAAACAAACATGTTGGCAGCTCATTGGAATGAGAGTCTGGAGTTTAAGTCCTGCTTTTGTTACATTGCAGTATTATTGTACTTGGACTTTCTCAGTGCAGTTAAGGATAGTGAACTCAGTGGATGTGAGTGTGTTCTTCTGTTAACTGCATTAGTATTCTTGCTACTCTCCATTTTTTAGAGAGTCTGTAACTCCCTTAACTGCATCCCTGACATTTCTAGGCATAGGAGTTCTTGATGGTATGCGTACCTACTGGATCATGGTTCTTTAAATCAGATTTTGCCAGTTAATGAGCGCCAGAGTATTTTGCTTACAGGAAGTTTTTTGGTCTTTTGGTTTGTTTTTTAACAGGAGGCATTTTCCATGTTATATGAAAGATCCATTTAGCCCTCTATAAAGACCAGTCTCAATATACAGTCTCATGGCGGAGAACCCTGATGAATTTTTTTCCTCCCAGTCACCTGTCAGTATTAAGTTTGCTGTATATCTCTGGCTGACTTGGAACTCATTATGTAAACTAGGCTACCCTTGAACTGTAGAACTTGGGTAATCCTCCTGCCTCTGCCTCTAAGGTACTGGGATTACTGGTGCCTGCTAGCATTGCAGGTGTGTGTGGCTATTGTGAGAACCCTTGTAAAGATCCCTGTATATATTCACTCTCTCTTTATTTTTTAAAATACATATAAATTTAATGTACATATAGTAACAAAAAAATCTATAGATGAGTAAATCAAGTAATTCCTGAGATAAAATATGTATGGCCATGAGAATAAAAGAGGTCAATTTTCAACAGTGGTAGTAGGAAGCAAAATATTAAAGAAAATGATGAAAATGATGAATTCTGCTATGGGATTTTCTTAGATTATTCGAGGTAGGACTTTGAATATGAGTTATATCTTCCAGTGGCAAGGTACATAAAAAGACATGGAAAAAGGAAGCTTTTTTTTCCCACCCTCTCTTTAGATGCTATTGAACACTTAGCACAGAGCTGAGGGAGATGGACAGAAAGCTAGACAACATACGATATACCACACTTTGAATCCTTTTCCTGTTTTGTTTGAAAAAAATTTTATTGGCATTCAAATAGAATTCAGATCACTGATATTTATGATATTTTTCTTTCCTTTATTATAATGACCAGTTAAAATAAATTTTCTGTAAATAATACTCATAAAATGATAGCTTATCATGAATTCTTAAGAATACTCTATTTTGACTAAAAATATAACTTTTTGTAAACAAACCATAGAAGCCAGGTTCAGTGACTGGTGCCCGTAATTCCAGTACTTGGGAGGATAGATTGCGGTGAATGAATTCCAGGCCCTCTTGGTTACGCTCTCAAAAACACGATATAAATGAACTTTTAATATTTACAAACAGTAATGAATCTTTAAAGAGTATACAGTTATTTAAATCTTATTTTCAGTTTTCTGACATGTTAGATTATATCTTACAGAATGGTTTTAAACGATCCCTTCCTTGTTACATCGGTAGGAAGCCCACAGGCCCAGGAACAGCTCCAGGTTGTCCTCTCGTGGTACCTGCCCTACAGTTCTGTGTAGTGAACGTTGAGGGATTCTCTGCTGCCCTAGCTTAGTGTGATCCATGCCTGCTCTTGAGAATCCTGCATTAAAAATAGTCTGGCCATCTGCTGGCAGATGAGACAACAGCTGAGCTATTTTTAGTTTCAAAGAATTTAGGATTGTTTCAGGATTGAGCTTGAAGGTGGTGGCATTGTTTATCTTTGGGGAGGTTCAGTTGGGACATCCTCCAGTCAGGTTTCTGGGTTCAGGAGTTTCTTTGATGTCAGGCTGTAAGTAAACTAGTTAACTTGTGGCTTTAGATAGCTGTGACAATAACTACAGATGTTAGAGAGAAACTTTGTGGTTGGAAACTGACACTGCTGCAAACCAAGAGAGAAGGTTCTCAGGAAGAGAGACATTGAGAGTCCGTGGTAGGCCAGGGAGACCTAGAGGGGTGCAGGAGAAGTAACGTCTGCTCAGGCAGAATATGAGTTTCTGTTATTCAGCAGATTATCAAATGATCTTTTTGACCTAGCTTTCTTATGAGTTTGTTACCCATAAATATAACTTACCCAGAAATACATACTTTATTTATTTATCTACTTACTTACTTAGACAAGGTCTTACTAGGTAGATTTGATTGGCCTGGTAATTAGCTGTGTAGACCAGACTAACCCAAATACAGCAGTCCTCCTGCTTTGGCCTGCCTAGTGTTGGGAGGTGTGAGGCACCGTGGACTTGTCAGAACTAAGATACGATATGATGCAGACATTACAGAACTTCACTAACGCGTTCTCATTTCAAGTGATACATAGTGTTATAAAAGATTATGAGAGGAGCCTGAATTTCTTTGAGTCTTTGGTCCTGGTTTTGTGGTACTTTTACTTTTCACCATTTACAAGCAAGTGACATCTCTAAACTATTTCACAGTATTTATGCCAGTGTGTGCATGTGCATATTTATGTGTGGATATATTTGCCCATATGTGTGTGTGCATATATGGATGCTACAGCCAGTGTTGAGTGTCCTGCTCTATCACCATATATAATATGATAATAAACCTTACATATCGAGACAGGGCCTTCCTTCCATTCAACCTAGAAACTACCATCTTTGTAAGACTGTGAGCCCCTTTGATTTCCCTGTCTATCTGCCTCCCAGCCCTGAGGTAATAAATATGTGTCATTGTGCGTACCTGGCTTTGTGTGGGTGCTGGGGCTCCAAATTCAGGGCTTCATGCTTGTGCAGTACACACTTTACCCAGTGAGCTGTCTCCTACCTTCCTAACACAGTTAAGATACAATTTTAATCAATTAGCAAGTCTTTGTTGCTATCTAAAGTAAAATATAGTGTTCAGTTCCTGAGCTGCCTGAATTTTTGAGTTGTCAAGGGAAGAATAAAGGAAGATCTAGTTTGTACTGGTCTTTACTTTCACATTTCAGGTTGGTTTTAAGGATCCTTTATTCAGCACGGACATGAAAAAAATGTTGTGAAGCCCAGGCTTTAGAGAAACTCTTGACCCAAAAATCTGAGTTGACAAAATAAGTTCAGGTTACAGTCAACGTACAATCTTATTTCCATTTTGGAAGTTTAAAATGCACATGAAAATTCTCTAAAGCAACTGCTGAATTTTATTTAGCTTCTCCTAGATTTATTTGACCCTTTTCAGTCTCTTAATGTAGTTAATGCCACAGGGACACATGTTCATTGTGAATTACTTTGAAACACTGTTTAAAGGAAAAGACAAAGTAGATAATACAGTGACCAGAACTACTGCTGAGACAGGTCTTCTGAGCACTCTTGTTTTAGTTCCAGTTACGCATCTGGTAGCCAGACACGGAGGTAGGCACTTGCTATAATTGCAGCACTTGGTAGGTGGATGATCAGGGAGTTAAGGCTGGCGGTGGCAGCACCCTATTTTAAGACAAATAAAAACAAATGCCCCCCCAAAACTTTTTCCACTGAGAATGATATAAAACAAATTCAAATATCAATTGTCAGATTTTTTTTTTTCAGTGAAAACAAATTTTATTTCCTAAAGAGAATGAACTTTTTCTCTTGTCTAGATCCTTTCTGGAATTCTGCATACATGACTCATTAAGGATCTCTGTTATCTCCTTAGATTTAGAGTGGGCACTTTAACCCAGTGACGGTTACCCTTACAGGAAGAGGATAGGACATAGAGGCACACAAAGCAAGAGGGCAGTGTGGAAACAGTGGTGGAGTTTGGAATCCTGCTGTCATAATCAAGGAGCCCCAGAAGCCACCAGAAGCCAATCAAAGTAGACTTCCCCCTAGAGCCTTGGTTCTGCTGCCCCAAACTGAGAGAATAAACTTCTGTTGTTTTAAGTCACACGTTTATTGATAATTCTTAGTCTAGAAACTGGTGAAAACGTTTTTCCTAACCTTTCAGAGCAAGTTGATTTCTTAGTTTGAATTTTCATTTTTAAAACACAGAAAATATTGGTTACGTGTCTGAGACTTTAGATTAAATGGGAAGAGCCAAGCACAATTACTTCCTTTTGTATTCTCTTGATGGTTTTGTGAAGCAAATATGTGCATACAGACAGACAGACAGACAGTCACAGATGGTTCTAAATTGGTCTGCATAGCCTACATTATTTTACATTCAGAAAAACTCAAACACATTTTAGAAATACTTTTTATTATGATATTGACTGTAGGAAAATATGAAGTCATAATTTTCTCTCAAATTTGAATCCAAATATCACTTAATCAGCAGTTCACAGCCAATGCCTGTCCAGAGTTTTCTAAGAAATGAGATGATAAAAACATAAGTAGCCAAGGTAAGAATGCCAAACACTTTAATTTTTGATGCATGAGACTGAATTCAGGCTAAGATTTTAGACAGAGGAGAGTCTATATGGCATTTGCTTGTCTGTTTATATTTATAATTCAAATAAAATTGGCAATTTACTTTTTACCTTTTCTAAAAGAAGACGATGACAATGACAGTTTCTCCAAACAATTTTAAAAAGTAAAATTGAAGAAATATCACCAAATGTTTTTACTGTGGGGACACCAGTTAACTCTGTTTTTCTCTTGGTCTTCTTTTCCTTCCCTGTTCCTTTCTTTGGTTTTATAGCGCTGGGGATCTAAACCAGGGCCTCTGGCCTGCTAGGCAAGAGACTGAGCTGCATTCCAGTCACTGTTAGTTAGTTAGTTAGTAAATAAAATTTAGAAAGGCATACCAGGCTGGGGGATGGCTTGGTAGTGTGCTTGCCTTTCAGGCTTAAAGAACAGAGACTGATCCCAACAACTCATGCAAAATCCCAGTAAGGTAGTGCACTCTTGGAATTCCAGCTCTGGGGAAGCAGGATGCTTCACTGGCTTGCCAGCCTACCTTAATCTGTGAGTTCCAGGTCCTGCTGAGAGCCCTGTCGCAAGAAACACAGTGAATGGTCCCCCAAAAAACAACATTTGAGGATAACCTTTGGTCTTTACACACACGCATGCACACGACTTTATTGAAGTATAATTTACATACTGTAAATGCTCCTTACTCGTATGTTTACCAGATTGTGCAGTCACCACTGTAACCCAGTTTCAGAACGTTTCCAGCAGCCTAGTAAGACCCTAGTGCCATTCTCAGTTAGTCTTCGCTGCTTCTCTCAGTTCCACACATCACTTAATAGGATTTGTCTAGAAATGTACTTTCTGAGCACTTCATACAAATAGTCCACACTGAGGGTGTTCTGTGTCTTTCATTGAGTAAGTGCTTGAAGAGGGTATTGTTGCTTCATCCCTGCCGAGGGTAGTAGTTCCCACCTGTAATCCTTCAGGAGGTTGAGGCAGGAGAACTGCAAGCTTCAGGCATATTGGGTATAGCCCCTATAACAACAACAAAACACAAACCTCAGTTTTCTGTTAATGAATAGGAAAATTCAGGTCCCTTATTTGAAGTATTTGGGGTCCAAAGTGCTCCAGACATCAGTTTTACAGATTTTAGAGTATTTGCAAAGATTCTACTGGCCAATGTATCATTTCTGGCCTAAAGTAGCAGTCCTGGCCTGTAGTGTTGACCCCTGCATTGTATATTGGTAAGAGACAAGTTGCAGGAGGAGAAAGAAAGAAAGAAAGGGACTGTTGAGAGGTGAAAGGGTGGGCGTGCGCTTGGCACCTCTGTACATTCAGGTGCGTGTCTGCGGTCTCAGCACTTGACATGATGGCTGTGGGCGGGGGATCAAGTGTTCGAGGTCATCCTTAACTGCATAATGAGTTGAAAGCAGCCTGGACGACTTGAGAACTTGCCTCAATAGACAAACCAAACTTGACCAAACCAGATAAATGAATGAATGAAAAGCCTGGGACTTTACTTCAGAGATAGAGCACATACCTAGCATGTGTGAAGCCCTAGTTTCAATCCCTGGTACTAGGAAAGGAAATTTTAAAAAAGCATGGAACATGTAACTGACAAACATATGTAAATGTATATAGAATCAGTAGTTAGATACATTTATATAGAGTATCAATGCTGCTCTGTACATTCTCAGTGAATCTACAGGGTATTTATTTTCTTTGTGTTTGTGACAGCGTAAAACAATAATAGAGATAGGGTTTTAATTCAATGTTCCACTTAAGAAAGTAGACATTCTTCTGTATTCACAAAAAGTTTTGATAATGCATTTGGAAATTTGAAGTTCTGTTAAGTTCTCAAGGATTCTGCATAGACTGGCTTTTATTGTATTCCTATCCTCAACATTTGTGTGTTTGTGTCTGTATACATGTCTGTGTACATGTGTGTATATGTATGTGTGCACACAAGAGAGAGAGACCTACTGAGTTTAGAGTTGTTTATGTATGCATAGGTGAGGGGTTATTTACAGGCATATGAGCAATTTAACCAATAGTGACACCACAAAAAGAATGTGTTCACCACCTGTTCCTGGCAGCCATTAACTGCCAGTAGCTCTCTCAGGAGGATTGAAGCCAGAGGAGATTTTCCCTTATCCATGATGGAATGCTGGTAGACCCAGGCTTGTGTGGGCCAAGAGCAAGTAATCACAGCCATTGTGAGTTCCTGAGAGCAACAGCCATATCCTAGTTGGAAAGACAATGTTGTACAGCACTCTTTCTTTCTCCTACATCCTTTGCATACTTTTCTGCCATATTCTCTCAATTCTGTCTCATTTGGGAGCTTATTTTGAGCATGCTGGCCAGTTGTAAGTCTGTCCTGTACAAAAAGAAGTTTCTCTTACCAAAGCAGAGGGCAACACTGATATGAACATCAGCATCAGTGTGCAGAAAGCAGGTTTATGAGTACACATATCCTCTTAGCAAGACAACAGTAGCTTCTCTAGAGTCTGACCTATCCAGCCATAGATTTTTTTGATCAGGCTTACAATACCAGGTATGAGTTTGGCCTGTACAACAGGCTTCAAATCCAACCAGAAAGCAATTGATTACCCATAACAGTCATGCCACAGTATCTGTAAAGCAACACCCACAGCTCTAACCCCTTTTCATTGGCTGTACCACCCCCTTTCAAATTCATGGTGTCTGTTTACTAAATTTTGTGTGTTCTCATAAATATAAACACAGTCTGCTCAGCCCATGTAATGTTACTTGTATGTATGTTTTCAGTGTTGACCATTTGGTATTAGAAAACCAATTAATGTACTCTTCCCATTCTCAGTATTCCTTAATTTGTCTATAGTTTTTTCTGTGGGGTTGGGGCCTCTTGATATTAACATGTCCGTTGATATCATCCTTGTTCAGGTCATGTTTTGGCAGCCTTGTTGGTGAGATTTCATAGATTTTGTTTCTCTGACATTTGTAGAAGACATAGTCTCACAGAATAACTTCCTGTTCCTCTGGCTCTTCTAGTCTTTCAGCCTCTCTTCCATCTTTAGTGACTGCTGAGCCTTGGATGCAGGAGTTGTTTTGTAGGTGTATCCATTGGGACTGTGCTCCACAACTCTGCATTTTGTTCAGTGGTGGTTTTCTGTAATGGTCTCCATCTGCTGCAAAGAGAAGGTTTCTTAATGACGGCTGAGGACTGCACTCATCTGGGGGTTTAAGGACAACTATTTAGAATGTAGTTAGGAAATATGCTGACTTAGTAAAATGTTCTAAGTCTTTCTCCATGATCCTTTTGTCTAGCAGGTTTTAAGTCCAATTGGAGAGTCGTTGATTACTGCCAAGGCATGTGAGCCATGACTGCACCCTTAGGGATATCGTGCCACGGTGGACAGAGTTGTGGTTCATAGGTGCCATAGCTGCTAGGTAGAGTTATTTATTGGTTGTTTCCCTCCTTTAGAAACTTGCATGGTCCACAGGAAGGAGGCTTTCAGGTCAGATCCAACTCAGGTCCTCAGGTCCTCTGTGTCCAAAGTGTAAGGTGTCTTCAGCAATTGTGACGTAACCTTCAATCCTTGAAGAAGGGCAACAAAGGGCGACAGCAATTAGCCTGTAATATTTGAGAGTCTCTTGGATGGCCCTGACCAACAACTCAGAAGAGGGCGTCTTATGCCTGGTGTTGGGGTATTTGTATGTCTGTGGCCTTGAAGGGAGTATCGTAAGCCCATATGGGAGATTTTTATTAGTTCTCTCTGTCGCTCTGTCACTCTCTGTGTGTGTGTGTGTGTGTGTGTGTGTGAGAGAGAGAAAGAGAGAGACATAAGGAGTATTAAGTATTATCATTATAAATATATGAGTATATTAGTTATCTAAGTGTATAAGTATATAAGTATATATGTATACAGACATAGATTTACGTATGGTATAGGTGTATGTTTTAGGTAGGTAGTTAATAATACTCATTATGACTTTTCAGATGTCTTTATTGTTATTTTCTGTATATCTCTTCAATTCTTTTGCTGTTTTAAAATTTCTTTACCATGTTTGTTGTTATCATGAAGAACATTTGAATTCCTTTTAAGGTAACCCTAGTGGTGATTTTTCTTCAGTTACTTTCATCTTACAAAGTCTTGACTTTTTACGTAAGCTTTTAAAATATGATTTACTTAATACTGTTATTTTAAATGTGCATTGGTGTTTTGCCTGCATGTATATCTGTGGGAGAGTAGTGGGTATCCTGGAGCTGAAGTTACAGACATTTGTAAGCTGCCATGTAGGCGTTGGGAACTGAACTTAGGACCTCTGGAAGAGCAGCCATTGTTCTTAACTGATGAGCCATCTTTCCAGCCACAGGGTCTTAAATTTAGGATTTATTTTTTTCCACGGAAAATCATATATAGTTATGGAAATGTGCCACTGACCCAAATGTTAGCCTTCATGGTGTTTCATGATAATTCTGCTGCCATTCCAATAATACATTGTATACAATGTGTCATTTCTCTCTATATGCTTTCACGATTTTTCCCTCTCTTTGCGTCTCTGAAATTTAATTACATTGTATTTTGGCATGTATTTCCTTGGATATCTTATGCTTGTTTCCTCAGCTTTAAAATACATTTTAAATAATACATTTACATTTGTGTTTGTAGTTTAAAAAACCTTATTAATTATAAAGTCAGTTTTGTAGCTAATAGCTAGTATTGTAGCATGTAAAAGAATACAACATGAGCATATATCCCCATTGATAAAAAGGAATAATGATTTTTTTTTTTTTTTTACAAAGGAGGTATGTTCTGGGATCCAAAGTGAAACATTTCTTCCTGTGGTTTCCTGCAAAATAATTTTAAGAACTGTTGATTATTAAGAACTGTTGATTAAAATCATTCATGTTTTATTTTGTTTGAAGGGGACTAATTAGCAGCATCCTTGGATTTGAGACTGGTGCTGATAAGCAAAAAAGTGGGATTTTATTTTCCTGTCTCCAAATTACCTAGTTTTTGTAGTGTGTTTTCCTAACCAATTACAAACTCAAGTTTCTAAGTTACAATCCGAATGAATTAAAAACCAGGCCTTAGAAACACTCAGCATTGGTCTCTGTCCGGATGTTATATTTGAGAGCCAAAGTAAAAAGGGGTGAGAAAAGAAGTTAAGAAACACAAAATAGAACAAAATTTTGATCTTGTTTATCTCTTGTGGGTCTCTGTACATGGCAACCTATTGTGTGACTGACACAGCTGGATGCTAGGAATGCAAGAAAGAATTAAAAACTACTCTCACTATGCACAAATCACCACTGAAGTATATTCCTCTCATCTAACTGAAAGTTCGCACCTTTTTTTTTTTCCCCAAATCAAATCCTGTCTCTTTCACATTCCAGCACCACTGTTCTACTTCTGCCTGTGAGTTTAGCTTTTAGATTCCATGTGCAGATGGTCACTTGGTATTTGTCTTTCTGTGTCTGTCTTATTTCTCTTAAGCATCGTAAACCTTTATGAAGTTGTGTCTTTAATAGTTCCAAGTAATAGTCCCTTCTTTACTCCTACCACTGGTCAAATGGAAAGGCTTCAGTCCTCAGACAACTAGACTGAAATCCTAAATATCAAATGCCTGGCACACAACAGACGATGAGTAAGTTGTATATATTTCAGAGTCGGTGCTGTAGCAAAGTAATTTGAGCAAGTTACTTTGTACTTAATATAGTGCTTAACAATAGAAGATAAGAAGGTAGTCAGTAAATAGTATTAAATTTAAAGGTGTTGGGTTAGCTTTTCCTGAGGAGAGACCTGAACATCTCTTTACCCCAGTGACAGACCAAAGAAATTATTCTACCCAACTCCAGCTTGCTGAAGCAATTAGCTTAATTGCAGTTACTTACAGGAACATGGGGGGGAGGGGTCATGAAAGTGGAAGGAGCACCTTGAGCAGGAAGGTAAGGGTCTTAAAGCAGAGTGGAGAAATAATGGGATACATGGAGAGAAAAGGAGGTTTTCAGTGGGGAAGAAACAAACCAGCAGCCAGGGCTGCACAGGAAGAGTGATAAGAGGGAAGGAAGAGAAATGCCATATGAAAGTGCCGCGCCGAATTAAAAGATTGATTTTAAAGATTGGACATGCTTGTTTTATAGGTTTTTTCAAATAGAGTCCTAACTAGAAAAATTAGTTACTATCAACACATATAAGCATTTTCAAGAAAGTCTAATTCTATTAGAATAATCTTCCTGAGAGGCACAGAGTGGTCTGTCTATCTCGCGCGCGCGCTCTCTCTCTCTCTCTCTCTCTCTCTCTCACACACACACACACACACACACACACACACACACACACGTGTGCTCACACGCGAGCGGTAATGGGGGGACGAGATTGTGGCTACAGTATTTTCTCCTAGTACTTCTGGTTAATGTAGTTATCAGGGGAAAGGGGGAATGCTTTGGTAATTCAAACTCTTGGCTTGTTGATTCACATTTATGAAGACTATGACCAGATTACCCAGTAGACTTTCTGTCCTCCTGTGCTAATGTATGCTTCTCTCTTTTTGCCTTCACCAGATGAAATAAAAGTTGAAACTGAGAAACAAAGGTTTGTATGATTTTATTTGTTTTATAAAATTAATTTGCATGCATTTCAGTCTTGGCCAAAATAATAATACAGTATATTTTAGCATTACAGATTTATCTTTGTAATAAAATTAAAAATAGTTCTTAAAAAACAACTTCATATAAATTAGATATTTCTAAAATACCTTTAGCTATATTTTAACTTCTCTTCGTGAAGTTTAATATATATTTACAAACATTACTAGATTTTTTTTTTTTTTACCATGTTAGCTTCTTTAGATAAATGGTGGAAATAATTCAAAAGTATACTTCAGCATAAAGGCATGTAGAAAGCCCACGGCTATTTAGAGTTTCATGAAGTTTTTACATAGTAGATGTTGGGAACTTTGGAAAAAGAGAGAAATCCATGTTGTGTCCAGTAGCTGAGTTACTGCCGTTCACCTTGGCATGTTGTGTCCAGTAGCTGGGTTACTGCCGTTCACCTTGGCAGAATACTTGGGCTCTCTAGGCTGTGTTTTCCTGTGATGTACAAAAAGACAGAAAAGTGGTAATTAAGGTTCTTCCTATGGCTGATACTCTTTCCTCATGGGTCTGTCATCATAAAGGTAAATGTGGTATTCTCTCCTTTTTTTACTTAGTCCTCCTCATGGGGAAGCAAAAGCCGGATCAGGCACCCTCCCACCAGTGAAATCAAAGACAAATTTTATTGAAGCGGACAAGTACTTCTTACCTTTTGAGTTGGCATGCCAGTCCAAGTGTCCCCGCATAGTCAGTACATCTCTGGACTGTTTGCAGGTATGGGTCATAATGGATCTAAAGCTGTCTGCTTTCAATGCATTTCTAATATTGCATTTAGACATGTCCACGAAAGCCCTGAATACTCTTTTTGAGGTGAGAAACAAAATAGTCATTTATATTCCAGGTATACAGTAGCTGCAAAATGATGCTTCTGCTTAGTATTAATAAAACTATTAGCAAAACAAAATCAAAGGTGGCTAATGATAAAAGTGTTGATTTGCTCTCTTTCCATCAGTGCTGTGATACTGTTGGACGTTTTGTTTTTGAGATGGGCACTTAATATGTTCCCTGGGTGGTCTTGAGCCGGTTTCAAGCAGTCATACCTCAGCCTCCTAAGTAGGGAGTCCCACAGGCATGGACCACTGCGTTCAAATCATCACTTGGAAGTGGTTTCACTAAATTCCTACTGTTTTATAGAATGTAGCATTTTGATACTGACGCTGTTTGCCTTCCTACTGTTTTGCTCACCCTGTGGCATTCATTACCATCAGAAATTGTCATGAGTGCTTTCCTCTTTTCTTCTCATATACAAACACACACCGTAACTTAGATATTCTGGGAGGCAAGTTTCCAGACTTCAGGTGTTTGTGTGTGTCTTCAGGTCTTGTCGCTGTTTGGAGGTTGTACATAGTCAACAGCTTAGTAGCCAAGAAGAGATGATTTGTTCTGAAGATGGGCTAAAGATAAATCCATCTAATCTATGCTTGCTCTCGCTGGGAAATGAGCACTTTTAACATCTAATGCCTTCTTTCCCAGCTAACATGGTAGTAGTGAGTGGATAATTCTGAGATTTTTATTTATTTATTTATTTATTTATTTATTTATTTTTGCAGCCACTGTTTGTAAACTGGGTATCATTAAAAAGTGATGACATAAGTTGGAAAGAGATTTGATGTCATTTGAAAGTGTTAAGATAATCCCCCAAAAACACTATCAGTAAAACCTAGTTTAGATCAAAAGCAGCAAGCAGTTCTAATATCTCACAGTGTTCGTAAGGCCTGGCTTTCTAGAAATATCACTGTTAGTTTTGTTATTGGTTTGTTTTTGTGATGATTGCAACTACAAATAGTTTTCCAAATTTAGTAACTACAGGAAAAAATAGTCTTTGTCGATGTTTTTGTATATATTCGTTCACATATATTTCAACTCAGAGTCAGCTAGTGTATTTATTAGTTATCTTGACTAGGTGCTCTGTTATGTCTGTTTCAGAAACTTATTGCTTATGGGCACTTGACTGGCAGTGCTCCAGATAGTACGACACCAGGCAAAAAATTAATTGATAGAATTATTGAAACAATATGTGGCTGCTTCCAAGGTCCTCAAACAGATGAAGGAGTTCAGTTGCAGATAATAAAGGTAATTCTGTAAAAATGGGTGTGTTGTTTATTATACTTTTAAAACCAGAAGCTTCTCACCTTACAAATATTGGGAAGAATTGTTTTCTGTGCATTTTCGGGTGTGACAGACCAATATGGGATTTGTTTTATGCATTAGAAGAAAACACATTTCTATATCATCTCTTCTCTTGGCCATCCCAGTTAGGATTCAGTTCTCTGTGTCTGGAGCTTCCTGGGCCTTCCCTGCATTTATACATCTTTCATCTGTTATGTTTTAAGATGATTCAAAAAGTTGTGACCTTACTGATGTTTTCTGAGTTGTTAGATCCTACGCAGCCTTCTTTCTCAGCTCACGGATCACCACGTGTACTGCCTGTCTACTGGCTCTCAGTATTCTCGTGTGCTCATCTATCTATTGAACCTGCTTTAAAAAGTAAATGAATAAAATTCAAGTTTGTGTTATAATGAATCTGGATGGTTGAATTCTTTTAGAGAAAAACTAGTTGTAGTTGGGAATGTTACAGCTATGGTAGTGGTAGTATATATTTATTTATAGTATTTATATATTGATATGATAATGTATGAAGCATCTCTGTCTACACTCAGTTGTGTTAGAGTAAATATTCTGCATTTTAATAAACACGAGTACTGTTTGTAACAAAACTTAGCTAAAGGATGTTCTGGAGTTCAGAGGTCTATGGGAAAACTGCTTCCAGAGTGAGAGCGTCAGATAGCTCAGTAGTTGTTAACATGTCCATCGTAGATAGAAATCCATACACATTATTACCTAAAGCGTGTCATTGTTTTTTAAAGTTTTAATTTTAAAATGAAAATATGTATTTTTGTGCATAAACCCTGGATGCAGAAAATTGCTTTTGTGTTCTTTCCTTACAGGCTTTACTTACTGCAGTAACATCACAACACATAGAAATTCATGAAGGAACTGTCCTGCAAGCTGTGAGAACATGCTACAATATCTATTTAGCCAGCAAAAATCTCATCAATCAGACAACAGCCAAAGCTACTCTTACTCAGATGCTAAATGTTATCTTTGCACGCATGGAGAACCAAGCAGTAAGTATTGAAAGAGGGTGAGGGCACCACAGGCCTCAGCAGTAGAAAAGAGCTCCGAGTAGTGATGGGGAAGTAAGGCCCAAGGGTCCCTGCCCTGTGTTCTATTTTCAGTTTTACTGACTTGTTCATGAGCCTTAAAACGAAAGCGCATTTTTATGTCGATGAGGTATATTAGTATATTTTATTTCTTCCGTACAGTAAAGGAGTATGATGTTTCTTATCCTTAAACCTAGTTCATGTTGATTGGCAAGAAATTAAGAACTACAGACTTTAACTTGATTTTTTTATTTGTTTTTGTTTACATTTTATTTCACAAGTCTTCATAATTCAAAATCTTTTATTTTACAGAAAGATTGCAATAATATTTGAGAGGGGTTTTTCCTTCTCCCTTGGCCGCCTTTTTTCTTTTTTCTTGACCTGTTTTTTCTTTTGTTTTTGTTTTGAAATTTCGTGTGTATATATGTGTGGTGTATGCTGGCATGCATGCTCCCCGGCATGTGTATGTGTGGAGCCCAGAGGTTGTTGACACTGGAGTCTTCCTCTATCAGTGGCTGTCTGTCTGTTTTGAGATAGGGTGAGCCTCCGGCTCTGTTTGTCTTTACCCTCTCTGCATTAGAGTTACAGACGCATACCACTACAGCTTGCTTTTATGTTAAGGCAATGCCTCAGAAGTACCTGCCCATTCCATTCCAAAAACTTTTAACTGACTTAGTCTTCTGTAGCTACAGCTGTTGTGAGTGCATGTGTGCAACAGCCACGTCATATGCCGAGGACAGCACTTTACAGCACTACCTGCCATACTGTGGTTCTTTCTGCTCTATTGCCATATGTTCCCCGAGCCCCACCATGGGTATGATATGGATGGCCCATCTATGTTAAATACACAGTCATTTATTCTTATTGTATTAATTTTTAATTTTTCCTGTTCCAGCTTTGAAATCAACCATTTCAACAAGGAGCTTGCCCCCTTCAGTAGGGCAAGGCCATTTATTTAGAAACCAAAATCTGGGATTCACCAAGTTAACTAGTGTGTTCATTGTTTTCTAGTTACAGCTCTTGTTCTCTAAGCAAATACAGCTAGAAAATATGCATATATTCTAGCCTCTCCTCCACCCGTCTCTACACACATATGTAGAGACTTTTTACCTGTACATATTTAAAGCCATATGTTTGTACTGACATTTCTGCTTCCACGTCTTCAACATCATAGAGTTCGCTTTAGACTTCCCCTTGGTTTACTTATAACTTCTTTCTCTAGCAGTCTGAAATGTGGCTCTTCTTTTCATTTTGGTATCGTTGTTTGTTTTTAAGTGTAATGCATGTATAGTGCATCTTCGTCACAGCCCCACTGTCACTCCCCCTGTCCCTAACACATTACCCTCCCATTTCCTGTTGCTAGTGCCTGGTTCTTCTCTACTTCCCCCTTAAAAAAAACAACCCACTGAGTCTTATTAGTGTCACCCATGGTCACATGGGTATGGGGAGATGCTCTGGAGCACGGGCCAGGAACCATCAGTGGCCTCATCCCTGGAGAAAGTGTATTCTCCCTTTCCTAGCAGCATTAGTTGCCAGTAGTTCTAGGCTAGGTGCAGAGCTCATAAGCTTCTCCATCCATAGTAGAATGCTGGCTGGTTTGGTGTTGTACATGTTTTGCAGGTAGCGGCTTCTGTGAATTCATGAGAGGAATGGCCACATCATGTGTCTAAAAGACGCATTTCATGGCACTTTTCGGCTCCCTTTCTGACTCTTACGTTCTTTCCACTCCTGCGTCCCCGACCTCGAGGCAGGAGAGGTTGACATAGCTGTTTCATTTTGGGATAAGCATTCAACAGTCATTTATTCTCAGCTCCCTGATAGTTATGAGTCTCTAACCACTGCCCAGCGCAAAAGGAAGCTTCTTTCATCAAAGCTGAGAACAATCTGATTTATCGATTGACTTGGTGGCACAGCTGCACTGAGTTGAAAGTTCTCAGATCCCTCTGATAAGAGCAAGCTACATATTGGTCTCAGAAGTTTGTTTTCTTTCTAATTATGCATCTAGTAGTGTCTGTATTTGTAAAATAAGAGTTTGGGACTGTTAACTATAAGGTTCTTACACTTTTTTAGACATTAGAATCACTTAATTCAATTTTATTTTTATAAATATAGTGAAATAATTTGAAATGTTACTGGATATTATGAGGTATTATATAATACTGTAACGTATCTTTGTGGAAATTAATCCTATGATAATCCTTCATATCAAAGTCAAATATTGATAGAATTATTTTTATGCTTACTGGATGATAGTGTCAGAACATATTGCAAACGGGTATGGACTGAAAAGTTTGTTTCCCATTTGATCACTTCCTAATCTCCACCCCATATATGTGTTTCTCCACCCCATATATATGTATGTTTCTCTGCCCCATATGTATGTATGTTTCTCCACCCCATATATATGTATGTTTCTCCACCCCATATAT